>JAMPIV010002608.1:225000-480130 GCA_024509875.1 Oreohelix idahoensis | reverse complement strand
CCCCATCAACTTTCCAGCATTGCATATATCGGCACACTTAACACTCGGCATGGGATAAAACACTATAATCTATTTGGGTTAGTATGGGGGGAGGTTCGTTTACTACACTAGTAAATAATCTATTTGGACATAAGTGAATAGGTGGAGTATTAAACATATATTGACACTACCCTGATTTTAGGGTATATGAGAATTCTTACAACAAATCACTATGGTAAATTAAATTCTAGGTGCACTGACAAATCACTAAAAACATCTACAAAGAAAACATAAATATACCCAAACTATGACCCCCAGGCGAGTGAGGAACCTCCACAGATGAGATCAGAGAAAAAGCCAACATTACCTAGCTAAATCCAATTCTCTAAATCTTTCATCTTTTAATCAAATTACTAACGCATGACACATTCTTAATCCCCAAATTTTACCTTCTCATCTCACCTATCAGGTAAGTTCACACATACCAGACCAGTTCTACGATAAAGGGCAGAAATAAACCTTAGGCCACGAAGACTACCCCTGCCATACCACAAAATTGAAAAACCCCTACCAAAAAAAGGTGAGAAAAATCAAAAATCCGCCAAGACAAACACCACGAAAACACCACACAAAACACAGCGGCGAACTCCTCCACTTTAAAGTAAACAACTATAGGATGATATCTGGATTTTTTCAACTTATGAGAAAGATTACTAGTATTAACAAATTGTTAATATCGGCGATCGGGTAATCCGGCAACATGCCATTTCATAAAGTACAATTGATACATGCCTATGTTAGAATGAAGTAATCATCTATAAAAGGCGGAATAACTCTAACTTTAAAGCTTATCTTACGGCGTCACACCTCCCTGCGTCGAACTACAGCTTTAAAAATAAAAAAAAACAGCAGTAGTCACCCCCATTCTAAAGCCAGATAAGGAAACACATGATGTCAGCTCATACAGGCCAATATCGTTAACATCGCATCTAGGAAAAATTCTAGAAACAATAGTTAACAGCAGACTAAAATTTCATCTAGAAAAGCATAATTTGTACAGTCCAACCCAGGCAGGCTTTATAAGCCAACATAGTACAATAGAGCAACTGTTGTGGCTGGAACATGATGTTAAAACAGGCTTCAAAAGGAATGAAAAGACAGTAGCAATTTTCCTTGATGTAGCAAGAGCATATGATGAGTGTTGGAGGGAGGGTGCACTACACAAAATCAGGAAATTAGGTATAGTAGGCAGAAACTACAATTATCTAGAAAACTTCCTGCAGGATAGATACTTCACGGTACAAATAAACAATGATAGATCTGAGGTGTATGAGCAACAGAATGGAATTCCCCACGGATCAGTAATATCACCATCTATCTTTACGATTATGGTCAACGACCTAGGCGACGAGTTTAAAGACTTAAAAAACAACTTATCCCAGTTTGCAGATGACGCTGCGATATGGAGAACGGGAAGAAATCTCCCATTCCTCTATAAAACAGTACAAAGGCAAATAGATAAAGTATCTGACTGGATGAACAAGTGGGGATTTAATCTAAACGTTAAAAAAACCATAGGAATGATCTTCAGTAGAGGGCGTGTAATTAAAAACAATATAATTGACATAAGCATTAATGAGCAAAAAGTATGCACAGCAAAATCAACTAGATTTCTTGGTATGGTATTAGACCAGCAACTAAACTGGATGTCGCAAAATTGGTTTCAAGTCATTGCAAACGTGTTCATGTAGATTTATAAACCCGTCAACGATCGATTGACCGCTTTCAAAATGGCGGCGTATCAGCGAATGGTGTATCAGACAGAGGAAATCGCCAAGGATAAATAAAAGCAGAAGGGAATCGTTATGAAAAGGATTTCACATTTTAGTCCAGGAAAAGATTGTGTAAAAATGTGTATGAGAAGAAACGGTAGGAAATTATCATTTACGGAGATATATGCGTATTACGGCTGCCCACAGTTACGCTGAAACACTAGTAAACCCACTTCTGTACTAAATACTAAAATCAACAAATAACAGTTTGGGAAATTACATGGATAGGAAGGTAGAGATTTATCAACTGTATAAAACAAGATAAGATGGAACAATATGGATATTATATATGCCGAGAATGAGAAAGGCAAAATTTCAGTCGACGCACAGATCGGCTGAAATCGCTGTTCGGGAAAGATTTTTCAGGCCTAGTTCTAAGCTGTGACGTCAGTACCCTCCGATACGCTCGCGCTATGCGTATATAAGCGTATCGGTAAAACTGGAGAGACACACTTCGAAAGAGGTTTGAGACAGACGGACGGACGGCAGATAATCGCCACTACGCTACATCTATCTGAAGTGTGAGCGAATCGCCATAAGTTTCAGTCAGTATCTGGAGTCTGAGGGTTCCATGAAATAACTCAAACCAGACTGTCCAGTATCAGAAACCTGTGTTGTTCATCAAAGGCAATCCCACAAACGTGCAGGACCCCAACGAGTGAACTTCAACTGGTCTTCGGCATCCCTAGTGCTGGGTCTACCGATACTGATATATGCAACGGACAGTCCGTGTCAGCAGGATCAAGAGTCAGATAAGTGTCACTTAGGACACTGACCACCACAATATATATATAAAACAGCTAATAGTGAAAATCCATAGTTCAGTCAACTGATGACAATTAATTGGAAAGTCAAGAGACTAAAAACAGTGATTGCAGATTGCAGTAACTTTAATATTCAAGATCTTGAAGTCTAAACAGACAATAATAGTAATTGTGTGAATACTTTTATATATATGTATATGCTCTTTTCCAACTAGTAGAAATAGAATATTAGTGTAATTATTAAACTATTTTTAACTGTACCTGAGGATTTATTCACTTCTTCCATTTGTGGTTTCAGTGAATGTTCATTTTACTTATCCCCTAGAATATAGTAATCATAAGATAGTCACAGGGAGGAGACGCCTTAAATCCTGGTACAACTTCTTACCAACTGGCCAGGGTTTTCACAGTCTGACTATTTATATGATATCCATACACCAGTACTTATTTCTAAGACTGGGGTATTACTTGTAAGACCAGAACTCTTTACTGGCATACTATCCTGGTAGCATATGACATACCTGGATTCCTATATAGATATCTAACTCTAATTAACCTCCCGCTACAGTGGGGGCTCGTCCGGGATATCTTTGATATTCCAGAGTCAACTTTCTATTTCTGCTGTGTAGAAAATTTTTTTTTGTAAATTTTTTTTTGGAAAGAGTAAACATAGTAGGAATAAAATATAAAATTTTTTTTTGTAGGAGTACCATTGAGTACAGATAAAGAAAGCTGTTTCATATATGGTGAAGTCAGTTTAATTAACTTTAATTTTAACTATGTTAATTATATTGTAGTAAATTAGTTTGAGTAAGATCACTTACCCTACTAGACTACAGATACATCATGGCTGACTTGGTCAAATTTAGGTCTGCTACACTGCAGGTGGGAAAAGAGCTTGGCATGGATGGTGACGCTCTGATCCGGTATGTCACGACGGAATGTGAAAAGTACACCGAGAGAGAAGCAAAGCAATTAGAAGCAGAGAGAGAAGCCAAGAAATTAGAGGCTGAGAGAGAAGAAAGGAGGCTACAAGCAGAGGCTGAGAGAGAAGAAAGGAAGTTACAAGCAGAGAGAGACCATGAGCTGAAAATGAGACAGCTTGAACTTGAACTTCAGGCTGGGACTAGCACCCATGTTAATAGCTCACCTCATTCTGAGAATAGCTCTTTTCAGAACATGGCAAATGGAGCCATGAGTTTCCACCTAGATCCATTTATTGAAAAGGAGGACGCAATTGAGTCGTACCTAGATAGGTATGAAAGGCTAGCCTCTACATATGGACTGGAAAAGGAGAAATGGAGTTTAAAGTTATCTCAGGGATTGAGAGGTATTGCATATGATGTGTTTCTGAAACTCCCCAAAGAAGATCAGGAAAATTATGAAATACTAAAGCAAGCCTTACTCATCCGTTATGAAAAGAACTCAGAGGCATATAGGAAGAAATTTAGAACTTCTAAACCTCTGCCTGGAGAAACATATTTACCAGTTCTCAGCTAGACTAGAAACGTATTTGATGAAATGGAGTAGTTTAGGTAAGTATCAGAAAACCTATGAGGATCTGAAAAAAATGGTTATGTTAGAGCAAGTGAAAGATTCCATGCCTCAAGAAATGAGGAAATTCCTTATGGAACAAGGAGCAGAGAGGCTGGAAGACATTTTGAAATGTGCAGAGAGATACCAAGCAGCTCAAGCTGAATTGGTAGGAACAAAAAGAAAGCAGGTAGAAGGATATAAGCCACCACCGCAGAATACCCAGTTTGACCAGATGGATCATCCATACAGAAATAAGCCAAGATTTCATAATAAGGACAAGAACCCTCAGACTCAGGAAAATAAACCCTATAAACAGGGAGATAAGTGGTGCAAATTTTGTAAGATGAGCAACCACAACACTGATGAATGTGGGAGGAAAAAACCCCTTCATCATGCTGCATGTCTACAGGTGAGGACTTCTGATAGGAAGGAACTGACTGTGAGTCAGAATAGCCACCATCACCCACCTACACAGGAGATAGTGACTGTGAATGGTAAACAAGTCACAGGAATGTATGACACAGGTTTGTCCTATGATGCAGTCGTGTGTGCATCTCTGGTGCGCCCTGAACAAATCACCACAGAAACAGTAGATATTCAAGGGCCACTAAAAGGAGCATCCCCCCTCACCTTACCCATAGCAAAGATTCATGTCAGTTGTCGCTATGTGGAAGGGGAGATAAATGCAGCTGTGATAGATGATCCCTTTTACCCCCTGATGTTGGGGCGTAGATATGTTTTCTTGGGAGACCCTGTAAAACCTATAGTTATGTCAGGAATCCAGACCAGGTCTGACTCCAGGAACATAGAGAGGGACACTAAATTAAAATTTCATTCGACTGAAATGAAATAGGCTCAAGAAGCAGACAGCACATTGAAGCCTTGTTTTGGAAAATTGTCAAAAACACAAAACGCTCCAAGGAAAGGACATTTCTATATGGAACATGGACTCTTGCACACGAAAGCTGGCAGAGGGACGAAAAGTCATGGTCAAATGGTTGTGCCATCCACCTATAGAAATAAGGTTATGGGCTGGGGGCACATAACAACTTTGAGTGAACACCTGGGTAATGGTGCCACAAAACAAAGAGTAGCCACCCAGTACTACTGGCCGGGCATTACGGAAGACATTAATCGGTATGTAAATTCCTGTCCAGAGTGCACCCATGTAGATTCAGAAAGTCGACGGAAGAGTCTTCATCAAAAGTCTACAAGAAAACCAGCAATCATGGATACTTCCGAGATTTGCACTGGAGGGGAAAGGAAACATCCCACACAGGGTCAATTGCAGTCTGAACCCCATGTGCTGGAAAAAAGGAACAAATCATGTAGCGAAACTCAAACACCTACGGATTTGCGACGGAAAACCACAACCAACTATCCACGGAAAGAGGGCGGTAAACTTCAAGGGAAAGCTACCGACCCCGTTTCACCAGCAGTAAGGGCCTGGCTGAAAAGCCGAACGGGAAAAAGAGAGATAGTAAGGGATGAATATTCCTGGAAAACAGAAGGGGCGTGCGGATTTTCTCAGTCGCCATCCCACAGAGCTAGAGCAGGATAGAAGGAAGGGAAACTGACCTCGGAATGGTCGATTTGCAATTGTCTTGTACCCAATAGTTAAGCTAGATATCATCCAGCTTAAAATATGGGGGAGCTATGTCGCAAAATTTGTTTCAAGTCATTGCAAACGTGTTCATGTAGTTTATAAACCCGTCAACGATCGATTGACCGCTTTCAAAATGGCGGCGTATCAGCGAAAGGTGTATCAGACAGAGGAAATCGCCAAGGATAAATAAAAGCAGAAGGGAATCGTTATGAAAAGGATTTCACATTTTAGTCCAGGAAAAGATTGTGTAAAAATGTGTATGAGAAGAAACGGTAGGAAATTATCATTTACGGAGATATATGCGTATTACGGCTGCCCACAGTTACGCTGAAACACTAGTAAACCCACTTCTGTACTAAATACTAAAATCAACAAATAACAGTTTGGGAAATTACATGGATAGGAAGGTAGAGATTTATCAACTGTATAAAACAAGATAAGATGGAACAATATGGATATTATATATGCCGAGAATGAGAAAGGCAAAATTTCAGTCGACGCACAGATCGGCTGAAATCGCTGTTCGGGAAAGATTTTTCAGGCCTAGTTCTAAGCTGTGACGTCAGTACCCTCCGATACGCTCGCGCTATGCGTATATAAGCGTATCGGTAAAACTGGAGAGACACACATCGAAAGAGGTTTGAGACAGACGGACGGATGGCAGATAATCGCCACTACGCTACATCTATCTGAAGTGTGAGCGAATCGCCATAAGTTTCAGTCAGTATCTGGAGTCTGAGGGTTCCATGAAATAACTCAAACTAGACTGTCCAGTATCAGAAACCTGTGTTGTTCATCAGAGGCAATCCCACAAACGTGCAGGACCCCAACGAGTGAACTTCAACTGGTCTTCGGCATCCCTAGTGCTGGGTCTACCGATACTGATATATGCAACGGACAGTCCGTGTCAGCAGGATCAAGAGTCAGATAAGTGTCACTTAGGACACTGACAACCACAATATATATAAAACAGCTAATAGTGAAAATCCATAGTTCAGTCAACTGATGACAATTAATTGGAAAGTCAAGAGACTAAAAACAGTGATTGCAGATTGCAGTAACTTTAATATTCAAGATCTTGAAGTCTAAACAGACAATAATAGTAATTGTGTGAATACTTTTATATATATGTATATGCTCTTTTCCAACTAGTAGAAATAGAATATTAGTGTAATTATTAAACTATTTTAACTGTACCTGAGGATTTATTCACTTCTTCCATTTGTGGTTTCAGTGAATGTTCATTTTACTTATCCCCTAGAATATAGTAATCATAAGATAGTCACAGGGAGGAGACGCCTTAAATCCTGGTACAACTTCTTACCAACTGGCCAGGGTTTTCACAGTCTGACTATTTATATGATATCCATACACCAGTACTTATTTCTAAGACTGGGGTATTACTTGTAAGACCAGAACTCTTTACTGGCATACTATCCTGGTAGCATATGACATACCTGGATTCCTATGTAGATATCTAACTCTAATTAACCTCCCGCTACACTGGAACAAACACATAGACCTATTAGTGCAAAGCAGTAGGGGACTTATTAACATGCTAAGATGTATGAAAGGAAGTGGTTGGGGCGCCTGCAATAAGACCATGTTAACCTTCTATAAATCATTTATTAGGGGCAAACTTGACTATGCCAGTGTTGTCTATGCATCAGCCGCCCCAAGCAATAAGAAAAAACTAGACACAGTCCAAAACCAGGCACTGTCAATAATAGCAGGTGCCTCAAAGGGAACATCAGCAGAGGCACTAGAAGTAGCGCTAGGCATTATACCCCTGGAGCTAAGGAGAAAAGAACTGAGATTTAGCTACTGGGCAAGAGTGGCAAAAGATCCAACTCACCCAGCACATAAAACCTTTGATAGGGGTAACCAGTACATAGGCCACATTCCATTAAACCATAATAGATACCCGTGAGGGTGGAAAACAATGGATGAAGTGGATCAATACCCAGACCTATTTAATGCGATAAACAGTAGTGCTCTGTATAAAGCAAAGATCCCACCATGGGAATTAAAAGTGCCAGAAACTGACTCCCACTTAACAAAGATCATAAATAAATCTAACGACATAATCTCAGCAAAAAGTAAAACACTAGAGTACATAGAACGGTATATAAATAATAGCCTAACTATATATACAGATGGGTCAAAAGATGAAGAAGGACAATTAGGAGCAGGAATAGCAATACCAAAATTAAAAATTTATAAAAGATACAAAGTAACAGGTAATACATCCATCTTTACAGCAGAATTAGTGGCAATCCTAAAAGCTTTAGCAATAGCTGCAGAAAATCCACCAAAAAAAGTAACCATTCTCACAGATTCCCTATCATCAGTATTAGCTATCAGAAACAGAAATGAATACAGCAGGCCAGATATTATAGAGGAAATACTACAGGTTAATACATATCTACAAACTATAGGATGCAGTGCAACACTAACATGGATACCATCACATGTGGGGATAGCAGAAAATGAGCTTGCAGACAAAGAAGCCAAAGGGGGGAGAGCTAGCCATAACAAAATTGAAGTAGGCTTAGGGAAGTTTGAAATTAAGAGCTTAATTGCTCAAGCAATAACTAAAGAGTGGATAACAGCATGGGACCAAAGTAAAAAAGTGAGACACTCATATAAAATCCTTAAAAAAACCAAGCAAAAAATGTCAAATAAAAGATGAACTAAAAATACCAATTAATAAAAAATTGCTGAGGCTCAAGCTTGGAACTGGATATTTCATGATTGAGGAACCCACATGTGAAGAGTGTCAAGAACCAAACACAATTAGACACTTTCTGGTGGACTGCAAGAAATATGACCAACAGAGGCAAAACATTAAGACATACTGTAGTAACCACAATGTAGAAATGAGGGTAGAAAATCTCATAGGCACAAAGACCCCTTCAGAAATGCAAAAGTTAATAAAACACTATATTACAAAAACTAAAGCTAACATATAAAAAACAAATAAGGATTTGAGTCAGTAGTCCAAACTCGTGAAAGACTCGCCCCAGATACATACAGATTAACCAAAGAAACCATCCAGTGAAAATTAAAAACATACTAACTTAGAAATAAGCATATTTTGGAATTTCTTTTAAAAACCATGTTGAACTATAACTACAAAAGGAAAAATACCGACTAGAGATAATATAGTATAAAATAAATACAAACAAAAACATATTACAATAAAGGAAACACGTCCTGATATAACCAACAACTCCATGTACATGGTAGATGGTTGAAAGGGGCGTGCTACAAAGAAAAGTAGCAAACACATTAATTAAAAAAAAAAAATTTTGATTAATGGGAGGCATATTTCTCTTCTGCTTACGCCCTGAAAAGGACGTTGGATTTATTATATGCCGTGGGTTCGGTTCGTGTTCGTTTGGTCTTTCATTCTATTAGTATTAGTTGAATATGTATGCTTGGTTATTCATCATTATCTCAGTTAAAGTCCATACATAGGTTTTCATTGATTACTGAGTGTCCAAGGAAACATCGGTTCCGTACGAACCTCATTATCATTAATATAAACTTCATATGAAGAAGAGTTCATCAGGTCAAACAACAATCAATACTTAAAAAACCCAGCACGAATAAAGCTGTGAAGACCCCACGGCCTAATATCTGGCCTTTGGCTGGGATCATGTGTCTAGACGCAGGGACCAGTAGTGACATTTATGTCATGAGGTCCTTTGTGTAAGAACATAGAAGATCACTACAATGACACATGGTGTCATTGGGTCTTCGTGTGTTGGGACATGTGGTCTTGACCAGAGCCGGGTTTGGGCTGGGGCCAATGCAACCTCATGCGAGGAAAAAATATGCAACCTCATGCGAGGAAATTAAAAAAAAAAAATGGATTTACTATATTGCTGTGGGTTGAATGTTGACTGGACCTCTATCTCCAAAAAGATGAAAGGCGGTAAAAGCCTGCCAGTACTTGACAACAAGGAAGAGACATCAAGGGGCAAGAACAGATCGCCGGAGAGCAGGGTTGCCCCAGGTGCTAGCGTGGAGGCCGGGCCTCCTGGGAAGCGAAGAAGCTCCTGACACCATTGACAGCCGTAAAGGAAAATTGCCGCCTTTGCCCCCAAGAGTAGATCAAGCCTTGGACGAAATCGCAATGATTATGATGATAAATCTGAGGAGGCAAGGGACAAACTTGCAAAGTCACAACCAACATCCACGCCCGTCGTGCCAGGCCTGAGCATCGAAGACGCTATCCGTAACCCAATGACGGAAAATCACCAAGCAGCAGAGGTGTGTAAAAGTCAACAAAACAACCACCAGACGTCGAGAGCCGAGACAAAAACCAACAATAACCCCGAGATGCAAACCACCAGACCTTGTCCGGAAGAAACAACAGCTAACAACCCAAAAGCTAAGACACAAGAGATGGCACCTTGTAACAAAGAACAGGAACAAGAGTCAAACCAAGCGTATAAAAGGGAACAAAGACCAAATACTAACAAGACAAACAACACAGAAACGATGCAGGAGAGGATCGTAAAGATCACCCAGACGTCAGGAAGTGAGGCCTCACTCAGGGCCCTACCCGACAACAAAGTAATCAACATCCTCGAGGTGATAACTGGAAGGAGAGGTATCGCAAAAGTAGGGAGGCACGAAAAGGGAGTCGTGCTTTCGCTCAACAACACAGACAAAACAACCGCGCTGATGATCGAACTGGAATCCGGCCCAAAAGAAATCCAGTTGCCCCACCAAATAAAAGTGGTGGTGGAAAAATACAAGTCAACAAAGAAGCTAGTCATAAGAGGGGTGGATACCAGATGTCCCGCAAGCGAGGTCCACAGACACCTTCAAACTGAAAACGCAGATGTAAAAATCATGCAGGTCGAAAGGCTAAAAACCTGGGCCAAGAAAGACACCAATCTGATGATAGTAACGGTTGAAGGATCGACACGACCCGAGAGACTGACGCTCCAAACAACAACCAAAAAGACAGAAGCCTATATCCCTCCGGTGATACAGTGCTGTAACTGCCAGCAGTTTTCACACACAAAGAAAACACGCAGGAGAGACGCAGTGTGCCGATATTGCGCGGGAAACCACCAATATGGCGAATGCCCCAAGGCGAAGGAGGACCACAACTACAAAACCACTAACGCAAACCGTACCTGTGCAAACTGCCTCGGAAACCACGGGGCTAGGTACCGAGGCTGCCCGATGTTCCAAGAAACAAAGAGCATCTTGAAGGTGGCCGTGTCAAAAAACATTCCCTTCAGAGGCAAAGCACAAAGTGGCTGCGGATGTTGCAGAAAAACAGCGCATGATTGATAGACGACAGTTACACAAGCTGACCGCTGAAGTCAAAGAAATGAAACTACAGATCGAAAACAGAAGCAAGCAGGCTCCCGAAGAACCAACCGACAGCAGTAAAGACGTAATAGATCTACAGAACGTCAGAGATATGATGGAAGAAATGAAAAGAATGCAGCAGCAGATAGAAGCAGATGTCAAGAAGCTGACGGAGCTGAAAGAAGAAAATGCAGAAATACTCAAAAGAATCGAGACAGAACGAAGAGCCATTGAGGACATTACACCAAACAACACGCGAGAAACTAACACGAACAACCAAACAGAAGAAGAAATCATCGAGAAAACTCTAGAAAGACTACTCCCAGCAATCATAGAAAAAGCACTATTACAGATACAGGAAAAGAAGAAGACACAAGAAGCTGAAACGAGGAGGGCAAAAACTCACAAAACCAAACAAGCCAGATAGGGAGGCAGCAAATGAACATCATGAACACGCCACGACACCACGAACGGACAAGCAGCAAAGAGGTATCCTGACAGGCAGCTAGTGGTCCTTTTTAGGACCAGCCATTTTCAGGACTAACAACCGGCTAGCACCGAAGAAACTAAATGCACAATATACCCCAATTATAACCAATTTTCAGGTTGAACAGGGTATAACAGCAACATATTAGACAAAACAACGAACGCACTTTTGATTAATGTTGCAAAAATTGCTTTCAAGTGTTCTTTGTTCGAAGTTCCCCCCCCCCCCTCCCCTCTTCGACTCTTTGGTTATACACACGTGTGTATCTGCGCTGGTGCAGCTCCTTAACACACAACTACAAACCAATTTCAACCCCTATTCATCTGATGATTTTAGGTTACAATACTTATTCCTTTTACTCTCCCATTTCTTAAGATATGTATCTTCTAAGGGTGCGAATGAAAGTTTGAGAGTGCACGAAAGTTTTTTTTTTTTCTATATGAAATTTCAAAATGTACTTTCTATAAATGTAACATGTATACGAATTTGTAAACTGGAATTGAAAAGCAAATAAACTTCACTTTAAAAAAAAAAAATTTGTTCTTATCAGCTTAATATCTGATACGTGACCCATTGGGTCACTACGATATTAAACTGATTTTTGGAACTAGACGAGATGCCCGGGGCTTGCTCCGCTCTCGTCACGGGTCGGCCCGGTATTGCAGTTCTTCCGGGAATGGCCCAAATAAAAGCAATATATGAGTGGTTGAAAACTTATGTGATTCTAACAGTTTGCATTCATTTGCATAGAACACAGGTATTGTACACGTTACAATGTCACAGAAAAAAGTTGTCAGTGCTCGACTCCAAAGATGGCTTCTCGTTTGTTTAATTATCGTAATGTCACATCCATATTCAAGATGTATGCTGCTTCAATGTTCGTACAATTCTTGTTTACTTTATGCTTAAGAAACTATCATATGCATGGTTTTCGAGTTTTCATTGGTGTGTAATTCTGATGTTTTTGTTGGTGTCATTTTTGTAACTGTTTTAAACATGTCTTCTATGCACGTCTGTATTTAAGTACAAGACAACGTGTTATATAATGCAATGATGCAATTACTATGCTTCTTGGTGAATAAAAGAGAACGTTTTTGTAATGCAAAAAAAAAAAGACGCATTTTTGCTAAACTCACTAGGCTGATACCTCCTTTTTAGGACGAGACACAGTGGAGAAATTAATCAAACTACCCAAGTTTTCAGATAGGTTGTTAAATTTTTTATCTATCTATAGTATTAGCTTAGACTCCTGGGAAAGTTCAAACTGTGGTGCCTTCAGTTCATGTTGATACCGAAGTTGCTGTGGCCACTGCTTATATATGAAATAAGCACAAGTACAGTGGAAGCTATAGAGCAGAAGGTCAACAAGTTCATGAGAAAATGGCTAGGGGTACCACCAGGTCTGTCAGATGTAGCACTGTACTGCAAAAAGTCAAAACTTCTGCTTCCCTTCAAGTCAGTTGTTGAAGAGTACAAAGTTGGAAAGGCAAGGCTTGCAATGATGCTACGCGAGTCAGCTGATGACGTGGTTAAGTCCATTCAGCCCACACTGAAAACGGGAAGGAAGTGGAGAGTGGAAGAAGCTGTTGATGCTGCCCAAGAGTCACTCAAACTGAGGGAGGTAATCGGATACACACAAACGAATAGACGGGGATTTGGTCAAGGAGACATCCGCTGGTGGTCCAAGGCATTTAGCAGGGAGCGCAGAGACATGGTAGTTCAGGAGATACGAGGAGCTGAGAATGATAAGAGGTTGCAAAAAGCAGTGCAGCAGGTCCAACAAGGCCAATGGGAAGGAGCCCTGCAGAGGTCCTTGACATGGAATGATATATGGCATATGGCACCTCTTAGGCTCAGCTTCGTTGTTAGATCAATGTATGACCTGCTGCCGTCGGCCACCAACCTTGTGAAATGAGGAAAGTCGGATGATGAGCAGTGCCCCCTGTGCCAGGGGAGGCAGACACTTGAACACGTGCTCTCAGCGTGTAAGGTGTCATTAGGGCAAGGGCGATACACTTGGCGCTAGAACAAAGTGCTAAATGAGCTTGCTGCGACAATAGATCAGGCAAGGATGAAGGCGAATAGCAAACCCAGGCCGAGCACCGCAAATACATACTTTCTGGGGGCAGGAAAGTCAGCACACCCCAAACCGAGTAAACCTGGTAGCAGTTTACCATCTCTTCTTGACTGTGCAAACGACTGGGAGATGGTGGTAGACCTACCTGAACGAGGGGCATATCCAGAGAGTATCAGAAAATCGCGGAGACGGCCGGATATAGTGCTTCATTCTACAGCAATGCTTCAGGTCATACTGATTGAACTGACCGTGCCATTTGAATCCAGATTAGACGAGCAACATTCGTTCAAAGCGGCCAAGTATAGTGTGATCTGGCCGCGGATCTGAGACACGATGGGTTCACTGCAAGGGTCATGGCTGTTGAAGTGGGCGCAAGAGGGCTTGTGGCTGCATCAGTGTATGATTTATTGAAACTGTTGGGGCTGAGGGGACAGTCGAGAACAAGGGCACTGAAGAGGCTTAGTGACACTGCCGAAAAGGCATCATGCTGGCTGTGGATCAACCGCAATGGGCAATGGAAATCGTGACAATAAACGCTGCGGTACAGAAAACACCCAATTTTTTCCAAGTCCACAATACGCTGAGTTTTTTGGTGTACTAGTGAAAGGGCTGTGACTGAGGGGCAACAGGCGGCGTATATTATAAGAGGTGTCAGGCACATAATTTCAGTGGTTAGCGCGCAGTGGCTAGACTTGTCGGCTTCGCGCAGGTGTCTTAGTGTGTATCCTTAGTTGTGATGTGCGACGGAACGAACGGAATAATTTGTCTTTTCTTTGTTACTTTCACAATTGCCTCCACGGCTGGCGGAGTTGTGGATTTTAAAGTTGCTACCATAAGTGAAATGGTTCATTTTCGATACAAGACAACAGGAGGCTGAGACGCTTGGGAGTCCTGACCCAAGTGGGGCCGCCCCCCTTAGAGTGTAAAGGAGTATATCGGGCCGAAACACTTGTCCGACGGGGGGATAACTTCTGATGATCAGATTGCTTCCTGTTGTATCACGCTGTAAAGAGTTTCCTATCATCTCAGCTTATTGTAGTTAGTTTTAGGTAACTAGGTAATTGGTAGCTAGAAGTATTATTATAACTTTGGAATTATATTAAATACGCTTGATAGACATAATAAATATAAGTGGCGTTTTCTTTTTAGTTTGATTTAAGTATTAGCTTATTACATTTACTATCAAATATTGGTGACTAGTTAAGTATCGCTTGGAATATTAATATAACTCAGGAATTTTACGGCAAAAAAAAAAAAAAAAATTAAAAAGACCCACGCATCACGTGGCACTTGCTTGTGTAAGATCTGGCAGCCATCTTGATAGACATAATTTAAGTGGTGATTTCCTTTATAGTTTGATGTAAGTATTAGATTATTGCAGTTAATATTAAGAATTAGGGAACTATTTAATTATTACTATAAATATTTGTATAATTTAGGAATTGTAGTGAGGAGAAAAAAAAATAAACCAAAAAGCACAGATTACTAATAATAATACTAATCAACCATCAAAATATAATTTAAGTAAAACAAATATATTAAAGTTACCTGGCAAAATTCGAACTAGATTTAACTGTTCAACAAGGTCTAATAGACAGGTTTAAAAGTGTTTCTTAAATAATAATATTATTAAATAAAAAAAATAGAAAGGAGAAAACAAGGATATACATAACTTAAGATTAAAGCAGTGAGACTAAGGATAAACATTAAAGTTCATACAAAACCAAGCACAAAATAAAAAGTAGTAAAAAATTAAAAGACAGAAACAATGCCACCAATAACCAGGGCACAGTCCGGGGAAGAAAAAGCGTGGGACAAGACACATAAAAAGGACAAAACACCAAACCTAACATAAAAAACAGGACCACGAACCCTCAAGTCAGAGACACAGAAATAAAGGACAGGATAGAGACAATAAGGGAAAAACTGGAAGGAAGCTCATAAGTAAAAACAACAATAAGCATTAACAACTTACTAACTTAGTCTTTCCCCTTCTACCGTGAAGTGTAGAGGTTTGGAAGAGAGCGCCAGACTATCCTATCAGCTGTCTTATTCCTGACCTGGTTCCATTCTAGTCCTCGGTTCTTCAAAGATTGTCTAATATTGTCCTCCCAGCGGACTCTGGGTCGTCCTGGGAGTCTGGATCCCTGGCTCTTTGTTTCGCATGCTTTTCGTGGTAGCCGATCTTCTCCCATTCTGCAGACATGGCCAAATCATCTTAGTTGGGACTGTTCTACTTGGGTCTGCAAGGGGGGGGGGGATTTTAGGTCTGGTTGCGGACCATGTCTCTTCTTGTTACTTCAGACACCTCATTTCTGAGGTGTGGATCTGGCTTTTGTGTGTTGTAGTCAATGCCCATGACTCGCATCCATATGTCAAGACTGGGATATAGGTGGAGCGGTATACAGCCATCTTCGTTTTCTTACCAACTGCACTCTTGCTGAGGAATCCTCGATTTATGGCCTGAAAAATTCTCACAGTTGCTGCTTTTCGAGTGGCCAACTCCTCTTTGATGCCTCCCTTTCGGTATATAATAGCTCCGAGGTATTTAAAGTGGTCGACCTGCTCGAGGACCTGTTCTCCCAGCTTAATCTGATGTCTTCTTTCCTCTCGTGATATCACCATGGATATTGTTTTAGAGCTGCTTATGACCATCCCTCTCTTCTCCAGCTCTTTCTTCCAGACTTGCAGGTTGGATTGGAGATATGCCTCTGATTTAGCAATCAGGGCAACATTATCAGCAAATGTCAGCTCTGAAATACAGACCTGTCTCATCTTCCAGTACCCCACTGAAAACTTTCTTGTTCTCTCCTTACACGCCTTAATGACATCGTCCATGAGGAGTATGAAAAGATAATGTGACAGGATATCACCTTGTCTTACACCAGTGATGGTCCTGAACTCTTCTGACTTATGGTTTGCTGTCCTCACATAATTTCTGCAAGACTTGTGGAAGCTCTGTATAGCATGAATCAGAGGTGCTGGAATGTTCTTCCTTGCCGAACAGTCGCAAAGTTTACTCCAGGGGACCCTGTCAAACGCCTTTTCCAGATCAATGAAACAAAGATGGATCTCACTCTTATATTCAAGGGCCTTTTCAATCAGCTGTATGAGTGTGGAGTTAGGTCTTGAGTACTTCGGTTCGCTCTGAATCCGCACTAGACCTCATTCAATTTTGGCTCAGCTAGGCGTCGGAGTCTCTGCTCTAGGATTCTAGAGTAGATTTTACCAGGGACAAGCATAAACAATAAAGGCGAAAACTCAGGAACTAGGACAGCTAACAAAAAGATAGGACCCAGGGAAGATGACAATCAGGACAACCAGAAAAACACAACCAAAAGAAGCCAGGAAACCAGAGGAGAAAACAAAGAAGACTCCAACCGAAAGGAAACCCCAAAAAAGTTAAAATTACACAAATAGCTGGAACAGAAGCCACGCTTCGTTCTCTCCCGGACGACAAAATCCTGGTCATCCTGGAAAAAGTAATTGATAAAAACAGCCATTGCCAAAATACAAAAGCAAAACAGTGGAATAATGCTAACACTAAATGAAACAGAAAAAAACCAAAACTTTACTACAAGAACTGCAGGAAATACTAAAATTGATCCAACTGGCCCACAACATCAAAATACAAATAGAAATTTCAAAAGAAATCAGAAGATGTGTTGTAAAAGGTATAAACCCAACCCTGTCAGGTGAGGAAGTTTTAAACAACCTGGCCAATCAGAACCCAGATTTAAAGCTTGTACACGTGGAACGAATAACAGTGAAAGGGAGTGTAGTAACCCCAGTGGTAGTAATAACGACAGAAGGGAGGGAACACCCCAAGACAGTACTATTTGGGAAAGCTAAAAAGAATACAGAAGCCTTCATTCCCCCAGTTTTGCAGTGCTCCAACTGCATGAAATTTGGCCATGGCCGACACAGTTGCAGGGGGAAGACAGTATGTAAGTTTTGTGCAGGGGCGCACCCTTTTACGCAGTGCGAACAGACTAAGTCAGATACTGACTATAAAAAGGGTAATGAAAACAGAAAATGCATTAACTGCAAAGGGAACCACAGCGCCAGGTTCCAGGGCTGCCCAGTGTATCAGCAGACCAAAAAAGCACTGAAGGAATCAATAACAACCAAAACCCCTTTCAAAACGGTCATTAAAGATATAAAGGAAAACAATACATATACGAGCACTAAAGTAATAACAGAAATCAAGAGTGTACAAGAGGAAGTTAAAATGATTAAAACACAGTTGGCTAAAGAAAGTAAGAACCAGGTAGATAGTAACAAAACAGTACCAAAAAACCAGTCGGATGGTTCAACTACATCCTTGGAAGGTACGAATGCACTGAAAAGTGCAGAGGCAATGCTTCAAGAAATGAAA
This sequence comes from Oreohelix idahoensis, assembly GCA_024509875.1. Lineage (NCBI taxonomy): Eukaryota > Metazoa > Mollusca > Gastropoda > Stylommatophora > Oreohelicidae > Oreohelix > Oreohelix idahoensis. Next base: position 462,134 of record JAMPIV010002608.1, on the reverse strand, counting down.
GCCATACAGCACCAAATTGCCCAGGATGTAGTTAAATTGTCAGCACTGAAAGAAGAAAATGAAATGATACTAGTTAAATTATCTGAACTGAAAGAGGATAATGAAATTACACTAAAAAGGATAGAAAATCAGAGACAGGAGATTAACATAGACAGAGAAGCAATAGAAAAGGAAAGTGGCAAACAAAAGCAAGAAGCCAAATGGAAAGAATGGGTAACAAAAACCATCAAGCACATAGAGAGAGTTTTGATAGAGGAAAGAACAGAAGAATCGTCACAAACCCAAGTATTGAAAAAAGTCTTTAATTACATAAAAGAATCACCACGAAGAGTAGGCCTTATGCCTCAAGCAACTGATAGGGCCAATACAAACTAAGAGCAAACTGATAGTTCTAACACAAAACAAAAGGGATACTAGTTAATATAAACAATGGATAAGAAAGGATGTAGAATTGTTCAGTGGAATTGTAGGGGTATCAAAAAGAATTTTGCACCCCTACTAGCAGAGACAGGAGGAACTAACACTATATATGCTCTTCAAGAGACACTTTTAAACCCAAATAGTAGATATAGTTGTAAGGGCTTTAAGATACTTAGGCACGATAGGAAAGAAGGTAGAGGAGGGGGTGTCGCAGTCTTAGTTAACGAAACATTTAAAATTATAGACTGGGAAGTATTTGATACAACCAACATAGAAGGTATCCAGGTTACTATAGCAGCTGAACCAAACAATCTAACAATCTTAAATGTATACGCTAAAAATGGCACAATTAAAGATGAAGAAATACTAGCCATAAGCACCAGACTAGGCCCCAAAACAGTCATAGTAGGCGATTTTAATTCCCATCATTATGCTTGGGGTGGACAACATGCAGACAATGCAGGAAAGCGCCTACTTGACTTTATAGAAAACAATGACCTGCTAATACTAAATGATGGAACTGCAACTAGAATTAATCCACAAGCTAACAGGGCAGACTCAGCAATAGACATAAGTATAGCAACTAACAACCTAGCGAATGTAAATTGGGAAGTGTTACAAGACACAAACTCAGATCATCTGCCCATTTTAATAACCATGCATGAAAACATCATTCCAAACCCAGAACCAGAGAAACCGACTTTCAACTATACAAAAGCAAACTGGGAAGCCTTCCAATCAGAGCTGGAGGCGATGGAATATAAAGACATGGTATCAGATGATACTGACTTGTTGGCAGAAACACTGACCAATGAAATTCTTAAAATAGCAATAAAATATATACCAAATAAAAATATGCCGCAGAACCTAAAACCAATAAATAACATTAATAAGAAAAGAAAAACTCTGTGGAATAAAGAACTAGTTGCCTGGTGGAATAAAAGCTGTGCAGAAATTCATGAGAGAAGAAAAAGGGCCTTACAAAAATATAGAAATAACAGAACAGAAGAAAACTATGATGAGTATAAACATATTAGGAATGAATCTAACAGAATAATATTTAAAGCCAAAGAAACTAACTGGAAGGAGTTTTGTCAGTCACTTAAACCTAGCACCCAAATTAAAGAAGTATGGAAAAAGCTTAAGGCAATCAAAGGGAACAATAAGAAAACAATAATGCCAACAATCAAACTACCAAAGAGAGCAGAAACAGATAAAGAAAAAGCTAATGCCCTTGCTGAGTATTTCTATAAAGTCAGTGCAAAAAGTAGTCTTGGACAGGAAGAAAATGAGAGAAGAGAAAGACTTAGGATACAGTTTTCAAAGGAACTACCAGACCAGATAGATGAAACAAACTATTTAGATGCTGATATAACAGAGGAAGAAGTAACTAGTACAATAAAAGAGAAATCTAATACTGCCTCAGGGCATGATATACTTAGTTATGAAATCCTTAAGAAAGTACCACAAAAAACTATACACATAATAACTTCCCTTTATAACAAAATCGGGAGCTTACGAAAGATACCAAAAGCATGGAAAGTAGCTATGATAGTACCCATCCTAAAACCCAATAAGGAAGCCCATGATGTAAGTTCATATAGGCCTATCTCCTTAACATCACAACTAGTTAAAATACTGGAAACTGTTGTTAACAAAAGAGTTAAATTCTTCCTTGAAAAAAATCAGTTTTATAGCCCAAACCAGTCAGGGTTTAGAGCAGACAGAAGTACAGTAGACCAGCTTGTAAGATTAGAACACGATGTAAAGCTAGGGTTCAAGAGGAAAGAGAAAACAGTGGCGGTCTTTTTCGATGTCGCTAGAGCATATGATGAATGCTGGAGAGATGGAGCTCTTTACAAAATGAAAAAGGTATATAGGTATCTAGAAAACTTTTTTACAGGACAGGTATTTTGCTGTACAGGTGAACAATGATAAGTCAGAAATATATGAACAACAGAATGGGATTCCTCAGGGATTAGTGATTTCACCTTCAATTTTCACTATAGCTGTAAATGATTTAGCAGATGAATTTAACGACAATAAGAATGCAGTATCACAATTTGCAGATGACTGTGCCATTTGGCGATCTGGAAAAAACTTGGACCATGTTTACCAAAAACTTCAAAAACAAATAGACAAAGTTTCAGAGTGGATAAAAAGTTGGGGCTTCCAAATTAATGTAAACAAAACAGTAGGTATGATATTCAGCAAAGGAAATTAAAAAAAAAATCAATATAACCATTAACTCTTAAAGGCCGGAACGACGATGGTAGCGTACATCCGCAAAACCCCTAGAAGCCGAAACGACGTTGGGAACGTCACTTTTGTGTTCCGGGAAATTTGTTCCGTATTTTCGTTATGACTCATAACTGAATACTATATGTAGAATATCACTAAAAATCCTTCATATTCTAATTCTGCATTCATTTATCTTTACTGTGATGTATAATATGTGTGTCTTTGTTGTGTAATAACTCAGAAACTTTAGAATTTATAAAGGTACTGCTTTAAGGTAGAAAAATAATTCTGGCAAAACTGATGAAAAAATTCCGGCCTGCAAGAGTTAAAGGACAGAAAATATGTACCTCCTCAACAACAAGATTTCTGTGCATAACTTTAGGTAAACAACTAAATTGGAATAAACATATATACAATTAGGTAGAAAACTGTAGGGGACACCTAAATATACTTAGGATAGTAAAAGGTAATGGATGGGGTGCCAGCAATAAAATAATGCTTATGTTCTACAAGTCTTTCATCAGGGGGAAACTATGACTCAGCTGCAGCTTCTAACAAAGCAAAACTAGACAGAATTCAAAATGCAGCCATGAGAACCATTACAGGTGCATTTATATCAACACCAGTAGAAGCACTAGAAGTAGCTCTTGGCATACCGCCCCTTGGTCTAAGACGGAAAAAACTAAGATTAAATTATTGGAGTAAAGTAGCACAAGAAGTGACCCACCCAGCACATAAAGCATTTGTCAAAAACCAAACAAGTGTATGGGACGTCCCCTTAAATAAAGATAGATATCCAACAGGGTGGAGAACTATAGAAGATCTAACGCAGTTCAAAGAACTGTCAAACACAATTAAAAATAGTAATAAATATAGAAGCAAAATACCACCCTGGGAACTAAAAACACCAATCATAGACTACTCACTTACTGAAAAGATCAAACAAAACATAGACGATCAGGAAGCCAAAATGATAAGTAGAAAGTTCATAGATCAACTAACATAACAAAGTCTGGCCGTCTACACTGATGGATCCAAGGGTGATTGTGGGGAACTAGGTGCAGGAGTAGTAATACCACAGTGGGGAATTAAAAAGAGCTACATTGTAACTGAAGGGGCTTCGATTTTTACCGCAGAGATGGTAGCAATTCTAAAAAGTTTAGAAATAATCGAAGATAACCCACCAGAAGCTGTTACGATATTTACAGACTCACTATCATCACAACAAGCACTAGCCCACCCAAGTAAATGTAGCAGGCCAAACATAAAGGAAGAAATTCTAGTAATTAATACATCACTAGGGAACAGAGGATGTAGTGTGAGGCTAGTGTGGGTTCCAGCACACATAGGTATAGCTGGTAACGAGTTGGCAGTCCAGAACGCCAAGAGTGGAAGAATAAGTAAAAACAATATAAGAGCAGGACTGGGAAGGTCGGAGATCAAGAGCCAAGTGAAGCTAACTATAAACGAGGAATGAAAGACAACATGAAGAACAGTAGAAAAGGCAGACACGCGTTCAAACTGCTGAAAGAACCAACAAGGACGTGCCAGGTCAGAGAAGAATTAAAGATTCCATCGAACAAAAAACTGTGGCGTCTCCGTCTCGGTGCAGCATACTTTATGATAGAGGAACCACACTGCCAAGAATGTCAGGAAGAGAATGACATAGACCACTACCTGATCCACTGTAAAAAGTACAAACAACAAAGGCTTGAATTAAAAACTTACTTACTTAGTCGCTCTCCTTCTACCGTGAGGTGTAGAGGTTTGGAAGAGAAAGCGCCAGACTATCCTATCGGCTGTCTTCCTCCTGGCCTGGTTCTATTCTAGTCCTCGGTCCTTCAAAGATTGTCTAATGTTGTCCTCCCAGCGGACTCTGGGTCGTCCTGGGGGTCTGGATCCCTGGCTCTTTGTTTCCCATGCTTGTCGTGGTAGCCGATCTTCTCCCATTCTGCAGACATGGCCAAACCATCTTAGTTGGGACTGTTCTACTTGGGCTGCAGGGGGTGACATTTTAGGCCTTGACGTTTCGTCTGGTTGCGGACCATGTCTCTTCTTGTTACTTCAACCACCTTCCTCAGATACCTCATTTCTGAGGTTTGAATTAAAAACTTACTATAGAAATCACAATATAGACATGACAGGTGATAAGGTTTTAAGTATAGATGCTCCACGAGATGCCCAATCAATACTTAAAAGATATATACATAAAACAAAAGAAAACATATAAGGTTACTACTTCAGAAAAGACATTCAAACAAATAGAAATTAAGCAAGAAGAACTAACAAATCATTAAAAAAAAAAAAAAAAGAATAAAAAGAAAACAACTTACTAACTACTCAAAGGACAAGGAAAGACAAAGAGGTTTAAAAAAAAAAAACACTCAAAAAGAACAAATACTAATACAAATTAAAACCAAGTGTAAAGGACAATAGTTATCTATAAACAATACAAAAGAGAAAATAAAATATACAAGTACTAATATAAATTAAAATCAGCAATTGCAAAAGACAATAGTTATTTAAATTGAATACAAAATTAGTAAATAAAATGACACTAAATACTCCAATTATAACAAATTTTCAGGTTGAACAGGTGTCGCAGAGAGATTTATGATTAATAAATTTCTATATCTTGTCTTTATTCCACCCGTGTCTTCTACTTTATTATCGCTCTTTTATCCTTTCTTTTTTTCGCATTCGTCTGATTGTGAAAAATAAAACCCTCCCATTCATACCTTCACCTGTCTCTTTTCTTATGTAGCAACGCATTTTTATTGATGTTAAGCTAAGTTCGTGAGGAGACCGAATAGTGTGAAATCCGTCTCGACAGACATATGATGGCAGACATATCGTCTAGCATTTTCATCTGACACGGCGCTCTTGGTTAAGTTTCTCGGTGTTAGGTGTGAGAAGGTGCCAACAAGCATCGCTGAGAAATGATCTTAGGTAGCTGCAAGTGTGAAACGCGTCTGGCAGTTTCAGTGCCGTCGTCTGAGTTTTATGTAGGTGTTAAGACGGGAACTATTTCAGGTTTTCGAGAATTATGAAATTATTTCTTTTCATAAGATATAAACCCCAGTAGTTAGACTTCAGGCATTCAGTACTCCTAAGTTGCAGTAGACGGATCGCTCGTGCTAGAGAAATAAGCTTGTATAGCGAAGTTTCTTAGTTTTCTCGTCAATTTTTTGCCGAGCTTCTAGAATACCTATCTAGTGAATAATTCTAGTCGTGGTGATAGCCGTAGTTCTATTTGAAGTTTTGGGTCAGCACAACTTTTCCCAGCGGTTTTAGTACAACTGAGAGAAGAAACATTTTTTATCTTTAACCACGTGGGTTTACAAGTTAGCACCTGTCTGGCTGTGTGTATGCCTCCAGAAATAGACAGAGTACAAATCTCACTAACGGTTTTAAAGACTAAATATCTATACTGGGCCTTTGAGCCAGATTATATTTCTTCACAAACTCTCAGGTACATGCAGCCCTGTGGCGAGAAAAATTACAAAATATTAACATTCCGACATTTTGACTAATTGTGGTGTGACCAAATTAAATTTCTATACTGAGAGAAGGCACCGACCTGACATTCCTAGGTACTGGAAACCCTAAGCTATTGACACTGTGCTCGCTGTTAACTTTTATGCCTGGACAATTTTGATGTGACATAAACAGATATCCTAAATAATAATAACCAAGGAAACGTGCCCCGAAGTAGTGAATTCAACCTGTCTTTGCGGAGCTGGGGTTTCCTTGGCCAAGAATAACACTGGAGATTCTGTATGAGTATGTCATAAAAATTGTTTTTCCAGAAGTTGCTACCAAAGCTGTAAGTACGAATGCAAGCGCGTGGCCACGGCTGACATGAATAGAGTGAATGCAGGACTTAGTGATTCCTTTATTGTTGTATTTTTGGCACCCATTTTGCTGTCTTAAATTCCTTTATGCAGTTTTTTTTTTTGCTAATTATATTTTCCTTAGGATAGAGTAGAGTATCAGCTCCGTTCATTCCTTTAAAGAGAAATCATAGAACATAGCGTATATATCCGTGACTCTATGGGGCTATCACTTTTCTTTTAACAGGATCGTGGACTAAACATCGAGGGAAAAGATTACACCTATGGGTCTATTATACTTGTAGTAATTCATTACCTTATATGGATTTTCTATGCTTGATATTAACATCTATGTGCTGTGGTAAATTTTCCTTATGTTAATAAATTTACATAAACTTTATTCAAGCGTTGTGGTGAGTTGGGAAATAAATATATTTATAGGGGACTTAGTGTACTGAAGGAGATCAGCTGTGAAGGTTTCTGAAGATAATAAATTTGGTGTGTATACAGAAAACCTTACTTGCTACCACATTTCGATCTCAATCAGACTTATTCTTGAATAAATGAATAATAGCTTCGTTAAGTGTCTAGGGTTATGATAGTGATGAAGTGTAAGTATATAACAACCAACTGACATATACACAATTACTTTAATAATTTCCACAATTTACAGCACTTTGACAATCACAACACATAACACTCTAAAAGACTATCTTATTAAGTCAAGGGTTAAGTTTTTAAAATGTATTAATGATCTTTCAATATCTTTCCTGATTCTATTATATTTGTGAATCAGGAATCACAATAAAAATGTAATCACAATATTTATATACAGGTATTTATACACTGGATATTTATCCAGTCATAGACTGTTATAGCAATATGAGTGTGGTGTTGTTGTGTAATATTATGAGGTAATACAGTAGAACTCCATTTATCCGAACCCCAATTATCCGAACATCCAATTATCCGAACACTTTGTCCAGAAAAAAAAAAACCAGGTGCCACCAGTCACGTTAGACTACAATTCTGAATCTTTTGATGCGGCAAGCTTCAAATATGTGCGAACAATTTGTAGAGGATGGGATGGGCTAATGGTCGGTCGCTTACATACAGGAAGTCAGTTAGATCATTATATCATAAAGTCAGTTAATATCTAGTTTACCAATCCAGTGTACGAGTGCGTTCTAGGCAGAACACTGGCTAAACAGACAGTTCAACTTAAAATAATTGTCTCTGCTACCACAGCAGAATAATTTTGGTGTACAAGTATTTCTCTGTGCGATAAGGCATCTTCCAGTAGGCCTAATGCATATAAAAGGAACCGCAATGTTTTGTCAATTGAAACGAAAACAGAAATTATCAAGAGACAAGGAAAAAGTGAAACTGTGTCTTCACTTGCCAGAATTTTCAATGTTGGGAAAGCTAAAGTCTCTGACATCAAAAGTAACAAGGATAAAATTATGAGTTTTGCATCGAAATTGGATAGTGAAAATGGGTCGAAGAAACGTAAAACCATGAGAAATGCGAAAGATTTGAAATTGGAAGAGGCTTTGTATATATGGTTTGTGCAAAGAAGAAGCAAAGGGGAACCTATCTCTGGCTCTCTATTGTGTGAAAAGGCACTTCAGTTCAACAATCAACTTGATGGTCCTCCTGACTTTAAGGCTAGCCAGGAATGGTTAAGAAACTTTAAATCTCGTCATGGCATACGAGGATTGGAGATTCAAGGGGAATCTTTATCTAGCGATGCAACTGCCGCTGAAAATTTTAAAGAAACACTCTTGGCTTTTTTTGGAAGAAGAAAGTTATTCACTCGATGATGTGTATAATGCCGATGAGACTGGCTTATACTGGAAATCAATGCCTCAAAAATCACTTGCATCTCAGCGCAAAGCAGCTGCCCCTGGGTTTAAAAAGTGCAAATAGAGAGTAACAATTTTGGTAGCCGCGAATGCCAGTGGAAGTCATCATTTACCGGTGCTAACGATCGGCAAAGTAAAAAAACCACGTTGTTTAAAGAATGTGACATGTCTCCCATTGTGCTACAAAGCACAGAAGAGTGCTTGGATGAATAGTGAAATATTTCTTGATTGGTATACAAATCAGTTCATCCCAAATGTGAAGAGGTTGAGAGAACAAGAAAAGAAAACTGGAAAAGTAATTCTTCTACTGGACAATGCACCATCTCATCCAGAGACGGATACATTGAATGCAGTTGATGCAAATTTTAAAGTAATTTTTCTGCCTCCTAATGTAACAGCACTGATTCAACCAATGGATCAGGGTGTTATAGCAAAACTTAAAAAGATGTACAAGAAGGAAGTCCTGCGTCGTTTATTGTTGGCTGAAGATGAAGAAAGTGTGGTGGCGTTTTCCAAGAAGCTTAATCTCAAAGACTGCTGCTATATGTTAGCTGATGCTTGGACCACCCTGTCACAAGATAATCTCAACAAGGCTTGGAATAGATTGCTTGGGAAAAAAGAAGGAAATGAAACTACTGCAGTGGACACAAATGATGATTGTATAAATGAAGTTGTGGAACTGTTTCAAGCAATGCCCGGATTTTCGGACTGTGACAAAGATGATGAACACACGTGGCTAGAAGATGATAATGATTCTGGTTTTCAGTTTTTGAATGACGAAGAAATTTTGTCTTTTGTGCAAGAAGAAAACCAAATACATGTAATGACCGATGATGAAGACTCCTCAGAAGTACATGATGTACTTGTAGATTATGAAGAAAACCCAAAACGTCGACCAAGTCCTGAAGAGGCCTTTATAGCACTAGAAACAGCGATGGCTTGGTACGAGCAAGAAGATGACAGCTGTCCTACACAGCTTCTGCTGTTGAAGAGAATGCGGGACTTAGCAGCCAAAAGGAGACTATCCAGTTTGGTGCAAAAGAGGATTCCTCATTATTTTAAATAGTGGGCTACATCTGTGCAAGTACATGTATACGTAAGTTGCGCATGGTTTTGAATCGTTTGTAATGTTATTTTGAAAACATTTCTCTTTCTTAAAAAAACATAATTAATACAAGTAGTACATGCACTGCTGTGTAGTAAAAGATTTTGGTGATACGGTGATCTAATACAGTGTGGGTATTATTATTACAGTACAAGTAAATATGTTTTAATGTGTATTTCCCTTGTGATGGTTAATTATTTTTAGAAATACGAGCGTATGTGTACATGTACTCGATACATTATGTAATCCAATTATCCGAACATTTGATTATCCGAACGATGCTCGGTCCCAAGGGGTTCGGATAAATGGAGTTCTACTGTACTGTCATTAATAGCTAAACTGTTGGTTGTCATCATGACTTCATGTGTTTGTTACTGGTGGAAATCTTAGTGAAGGATTCACAGATTCTGTTTCTTTAGAATTTCTGTCCCTTTTATTCAGTTCAGGGGTGATTTTATTCAAGGTTGAGCTATTTCGTGCTGACAAGCGCTTATCTCATAATGCAGCTGCAGGAAACCTGTATCCTCTGCTCGCTTGCTTCTCAGTTTGACAGTAAGATAGACAATGGCCGCTATCTTGTGCAAGGAGTCTGCTGCCAGCTTTCTGGATCACGCAGTTCTCAGACCGGACGATGCAATATCACCATCTATACCACGGTCCCTGAAATGAGAAGGTTGTGCCTCCTTCTTCATAACTAATATACAATATTATTCCACACTGAAGTACATGACAGTACAAACATAAAGTTCAGCGCTTTAGGCCAACTGCTAGCTTTTCATGTGACAATATACACCAGTATTCCTCTCCCTAATGGTTACAACGCCTCTGCAATTCCAGCTGTAATCCCTTCCATACAATAGGATAGGTGTTATGTTACTATATGGCAATCCAATATATATATATATGCAGTTATACTCCTCTCTGACAATCTTTTACATGGTGGAGCGATATCTAGGCTTTGCCTCATGTTTGCTACTGAACCACACACATACAGACATAATTTATCATTTCACATTCAATTTTCATATAAATACATATTAAAAATGTCTAGCTTACCACAATTCGTAAGGAAAACACACTAAAGATGACTGACACAGTTTGATCTGCAGTATGTCCAGGCTGTTATATATATATATTTAATTTTGAATAACACTGCCTGCTCTCATCTCTCTTTTGTGTAACGATATGGCGTCCCCTCTGAGATTTTTTCTGCCAATATCCAGTACACTGGCCAATCGTTTTGAATATTTTCAAAAGAGTACACAGTCATTCAAATCTTTTCATTCCCTTTTACTCCGTTTCTAGGCATTTATTTGTTATTCATAGGTCACCCAGTTAAATTTCTTTTAACTTCAAAGTTCAGCCAATGGCCTCCCTCGTACTATCTTAGACTTCCTGTCACTACTATGTTTCAACAAAAATTCAGGGAATTCCATCCCAAGCAGATATGAAAAAACCTGACAGTATCTCTGTTCTCTATATGTTTTATTACCAATATTTAATTATCTAATGGACTTTTTAGATAATTTATTACATATTCCTAGTCCCCTAGCCTTCCTGTACACGAATATAAGATTTTCAAGGGGCTAAGTGGTGTAGTTAAGAATACGATCTTTTTTCGATGTTAAGTGTTTAATTGTCGTGGAATATTCTAATCCACATATATAAATTATCAAGTAAATATAAAGCCTAACAAATAAATCTAATAAAGAAAAGAGCAATGGTAAAATAACAGTGCTGTCACAAGGAATGTACTCGAAATCCCCTTTGTTTTATGCTTCGTCTGCAAATTGTAACGCTTTCACGTTGATAGTAAAAGCCTACTATATTATTACCCGCTTTCTTCAATGAAACGTGTGCTGTATTTCTTGGAAAAACATTGAGATACCAAGCTGATCAATGACCTAATTTAAATATTTCATTCATTCCATTTTATACACGGCGTAACTAAAGACAGATGGACCAAAGGATAGAGAGAAGGGAGAGGCATACAGCCGAACACGTGCAACACAAAACACGCGTCGCGCGATACACAATTACTACTATCACGCGTGTAAGGCCACATGCACTAACTTTTTCAGACGGACAGTGATAAATTCACTACCCTTCCCAGAGTTAGGTTTTAAAAAACCTGGGAAACGCTTATTAGAAAAGATAACATTATATGGGTTTACGTTTGAAAACATTACAGTACCCAGACAGCACATCTTCGAAACAGGAGGTAGAAGAAATTGCATATTTTGAACGCAGCCACTTAGCTCTATTAAATATATATATTTGGGTTCCTTAGGGTTTGCTGACAAAGAATATGTACAACGTTATGCAAATAGTCTAGGAATTAACAAGTTATAGCCAAAATAAAATGATGGTGCTGTCAGACAACACCCAAAATCAGAATCGCTCAGTGGTAGATTTTTTTACACCACCATTGTACGGGAAATGGGCCACAAGTTACATTTGAACTGATTGGCTGGAATGATATGTAAGGCTAAACACGATTAGTCGGGCTATAAATACTATCTTTGGTTGTTAGGGGAGACGTAGGAAGTTAAAATTTTTTCAAACACTTGTCGAAACGTGGCTCCATTGGCCAGACTCGCTGATATACTCACTTAGGAGCGTTAGTTCGAGACCACTAGTCAAATAAGCTTGATAAAGCAACAGTGCGTTGAAGCCAGCTCATATTTTTGCTAAATAAAAGCCTGGAACATAAGCAGATGGGAATTTGTGCCAGTAGTTGTGCCAGAATTCATTGCTAATCAACGTATCTGTGTTTGTTTCCATGAATTGTGGTAAGCTTGAAACATTCAGTATCTTTTAATGAAAATTGAATGTGAATTGTTAATTTATGCCTGTATATATGTGTAGTTCAGTAGCAAACATGATGTAAAGCCTATAATGCTCCAGCCTGAACAGAAGGTGTCGGAGGAAAGTAAAACTGCATGGAATGGCCAAACAGTACACTGACACCTAGATTATTGATTAGACAGAAATAATGGTGGAAGTGCAGAGGCGTAGTAACCATTAAGGAGGTAAATACTGGTATAAAGTATTTCAGATGAAGCTGACAGTTGGCCTAACGCTCTGAACTCAATGTTTGTGATGTATTGTGCTCAGTGTAAAAAGAGAGTATAAATTAGTTATGAAGTAGAAGGTACATCCTTCTTGTTTTCAGGGACCGTGGTCTTGATGGTATTGAGCAGCACCTGGTCAGAGCTTTGCTGAATCCAGAGTCGGACAGCATACTCCTTGGTCCATTTAGCTATCAGTGAGGTGTCTCCAGAGCCCAGGGGAGAAATCGAGCAGAGGAGTCTTTTCCTGCCGCCATCACACAAGATAAGCTGATGTGGCCAGCTGAGCTCAAAATTATGTACCCCCAGCTTAAAATGACCTTGTAAAAATAACATTAAGAGGGGAATTAAATTGTTTTAATATCAGGAACTGAGAACATCTCCAATACTAGTCCCCATAAAGACAAACTATTGAAGTCATGATGACAAATACCAACAGAGCTTGAACAAAACAAAACCAGGATTACCTCATATTACTACTACACAACTGACACACATAGGATACTTTTAATAATATATGTCATTACCATATTCATATTGATAAATTCTGTACATATAACTTGTAAGTAAAATTGATTGTGATTCCTGGTTCCCTTTGTATTTGAATCAGGACACATATTCATTCATAACATCAATGAATACATATTGTTATTTGAAAAGTTATCAGTGACTCCTTTAAGATATCCTTTAGAGTGTTATATGTATGTGAGTGTCACAGTGTTGTCAAGTGTGGTGGAATAAATTAAATTGTTTATCTGTCTGTTGTTGTTATGACTTACACTTCATCATACACATACCCTAGACATACAACGTAGTCATCACACTATTCCAGAATAATTCTGACTGAGGTATACATATGTGGCAGCAAGCAAGGTTATATATAATACACTACTCTTATTAGATATATATACCTTCACAGCTGATCTCAGTCAGTACACTAAGTCCCCTATAAATATTTATAACATCTCACTTCACCACATATATTGGGGTCTCGCTCTTGGGATTTTGAATCTTTCCCTATTAAAAATATTGGGGGTAATTCACTTCAGGGAATATAAGAATTAAAAGGTATCCTTGGGTGGAATTAAATAAGGTTAAGCTCACGGTGCCTGTGTTGTCCATTAGATATATATTTAGAGATTAAATTGTTGGTTAGACATTGTATAAATTTACCTGATAGACAATGGCGGACCTGGCCAAGTTTCGATCTGCTGCTGTACAGACTGCAAAAGAGTTAGGATTAGATGGGCAAGTTATGGTTGCCTATGTCACTACGGAATGTGACAAATTTATTGAACGCGAAGAAAGAAGATTAGAAAAAGAGGCCGAAAGAAAGTTAGAGGCTGAAAGGGAAATTAAGAAGTTACAATTTGAGGCTGAGGCTGAGACTAAGAGGTTGCAGATTGAGGCTGAGGCTAAGAAATTGGAGGCAGAAAGAGAAGACAAAAGATTGGCTGCAGAAAGGGAAGAGAAGAAATTAGCTGCAGAAAGGGAAGAGAAGAAATTAGCTGCAGAAAGGGAAGCAGAAGAAAGAAGATTGACTGCAGAGAGGGAAGCAGAAAAGGAGGAGAAGAGATTACAAAGGGAACATGAGTTACGACTAAGGGAGCTTGAGTTTCAGGGCCATGCTCCTGAAAATGGTGCCAGTCCCTTTGCCTCTGATGCCACTGCTAGCCAAGGAGCCTCAACCTCAGCTATGAATTTTCATTTAGATCATTTTGTTGAGAAAGACGATGATATAGAGAGCTACCTAAATAGGTATGAACTATTAGCTACCACGTATGGGTTAGAGAGAGAAAGGTGGAGCTTAAAGTTATCTCAAGGACTTCGTGGGGCAGCTTATGAAGTTTTTGCAAAAATGAGCAGAGGTGATCAGGAAAATTATGACATGCTAAAGCAGGCTCTTTTGTTAAGATATGAAAAGAATGCAGAATTCTATAGGAAAAATTTTAGGAATGCTAAACTACTGTCAGGTGAAACCTATCACCAGTTCTCTGCACGAATAGAGACATACTTGGAGAAATGGACTTCTCTGGGGAAAACCCAAGATCTTAAGGAAATGGTCCTTATAGAGCAATTAAGAGAGTCCATGGCTCCAGACCTGAGAAAGTTTCTCATGGAACAAGGTGCAGAGAGGCTGGGTGAGTTGCTAAATGTTGCTGAAAGGTATCAAGCAGCTCAAGCAGAGGTAACAGGTAATAAAAAGAAACAAGTGGATAACTTTAGGGCACCACAGAACTTTAATCAATTTGATCCTAGAGATCAAAACAAAAGTAAGCACCAGTTTGATAGGCCACGGTATGAAAATAAAAATAAATTCCCACAATTCGATGAAAGGAAATATGATGAAAGAAAATCTTTCAACCAAGGAAAAAGGTGGTGTAAAAATTGTAAGATGGACAATCATGACACTGACCGTTGCAGAAGGAAACCTGTGTATATGGCAACCCTTCAGGTCAGGTCGACCTCAAGACAGGAGGAGGATATTATGTTAGATACCACTCCAGAAGAGATGAGGAAGGCACAGGCTGGGGATAAAACACTCAAGCCTTGTTTCAGAAAATTGTCAACTTGTCATACAACTCCAGGCAAGGGAGATTTTTACATGAAAAACAAGTTGATGTATAGGAAGACTGGAGCTAGATACAAAGGTCAGGGACAACTGGTACTTCCTAAAAGATATAGGGCAGACTTAATAAGGAGCCTACATGTGAAACCAGATGGGGACCATGAGAAGATAGGTACCATCATTCAAAAGGTGGCTCACAATTATTATTGGCCCAAAGCAAGATGGGACATTGAGAATTTTGTAGAAAGGTGTAGCATAGCACATGAGGGAACACCCACAAGTGGGAACATGGATCAGGACCTGGACACGCCACGGGGCAAAATTAGGCCTGATAATAAAAAGAAAAATAGATTTGATAAAGTGGACCAAATGGAATGGGAAGCCCCTTTTCACGGACAAGCTTCACTTAACTGTTTTACAATGGCCACTATGCGGAGAGTGCAAAAAGATGTCTTACCCCAGGATAAGCCGACAATCCCTCAATCGGACTTAAACAAACTGGAGGAAGAGGATGTAGAGAGGAAATCTCTCATCAAGAATTTTAAGTGGGGAGAAAGCCCCAAAAGAAAAATTGGTAGCGGTCGTTTTGTGAATGATAATTCTGGGAGGAAAAATCATCACTATAAAGCTTCGAGTGGAAGAGACCATACCGGTGCATGGACAAATAGGTCCACACAATTAAAGGTCCATATGTAGCTTTGTTAAGAACGTGGACTGATGAAAAGGCAGAGGAAAACATTACATCTTCATACCGATATGTGAATGAGCTGACCACTCGTTTAAAAACTGGTTGGAAACTTGCCAATGAAAATTTGAAACAAGCCAGGAAGAAACATGCTGCCTATTATAACAGGAAGGCGAAAGACAGAAATTTGGCTGTGGGAGAGAAAGTACTGCTTCTTTTGCCCGGGAGTCAGAATAAGTTACAAATTGGATGGCAGGGTCCATATACAGTTTTAGAGAAGGTATCTAGAACAAATTATAAGATAGATAAGAAGGGGAAAGAAAAAATCTATCATGTGAATCTCCTGAAGAAATATTTGGAAAGAGAACATCAGGAAGAGACACACTTGTTGACCTTGTCCATCGCCATGGAGATGAAAAAGGAACCACTTTCATCATTTGAGTATCCATTACACCCCTGTGAGACAGCAGCACAGGTGAAAATCAGTACACATTTAACGAAAACTCAGAAAGAGAGAGTGCAACAGGTTCTAAATAATCATGCAGAGGTGTTAACAGACCGACCAGGGCATACAAACCTATTGGAATATGATATGAAACTGATAGACCCCACACCTGTCTGTATGAAACCATATTCGATTCCGTTTGCTAAGGAGAAAGCTTTGAAGGAAGAGATAGACTATCTGTTGAAGGAAGGAATTATTTCGCACAGTGAATCCTCATATAGTTCCGGTGTTGTACTCTTAAGGAAGCCCTCTGGAGAACATAGACTCTGTACAGATTACAGGAGACTGAATGCTATTACAGAAGGACAGGTGGATCCATTGCCGGATACAAATCAGCTGTTTGCCAGACTAAATAAAGCTAAATATTTCTCAAAAGTGGATCTGAGTAAAGGATACTATCAGATTCCAGTAAAGCCTGAGGTTAGACCATACCTAGCTTTTAGTACCTCAGAAGGACACTATGAGTTAAATAGATTGCCATTTGGATTGAAGAATGCGCCGAGTGTCTTCTCTAGAATGATGAGAAAATTGTTGGATGTAAACATTTCGGAGGAACGTAATGAATCCCTGAGTTGCCTCTTTGATTGAGGATATTCCGAATGTTTCATACAGGATAATAAGAAGATTATGGGATCCACTACGAAAACTCTGCTATCACCAGGTATATGTTATCTCCTCATAACGTACATTTTGAGGGAAATATAATGTTCTCTGGACATGTCAGTGCGCAGACTCAGAGAAGAGAAATGGTGAATACGGGTTGCGAAGCAGCATTAAGACAAGCACTCACACTTGCGGCTGTTAAGTAACATAACCGAAATATATTATTGGTTGTAGAAGTCTGAGGCAGATTTCATGAGTAGTGCCTACTCTGAATGGACCCAACTACATAAAACCATGATAGCACCACAGCAGAGTAAAGTCAAGTTGACTTACATTTATCTATGTGTATATAGAATAAAGGACTGACATGGGATGTCTGTTTTAAGAGGGGAGATGTCGTGGAATATTCTAATCCACATATATAAATTATCAAGTAAATATAAAGCCTAACAAATAAATCTAATAAAGAAAAGAGCAATGGTAAAATAACAGTGCTGTCACAAGGAATGTACTCGAAATCCCCTTTGTTTTATGCTTCGTCTGCAAATTATAACGCTTTCACGTTGATAGTAAAAGCCTACTATATTATTACCCGCTTTCTTCAATGAAACGTGTGCTGTATTTCTTGGAAAAACATTGAGATACCAAGCTGATCAATGACCTAATTTAAATATTTCATTCATTCCATTTTATACACGGCGTAACTAAAGACAGATGGACTAAAGGATAGAGAGAAGGGAGAGGCATACAGCCGAACACGTGCAACACAAAACACGCGTCGCGCGATACACAATTACTACTATCACGCGTGTAAGGCCACATGCACTAACTTTTTCAGACGGACAGTGATAAATTCACTACCCTTCCCAGAGTTAGGTTTTAAAAAAACCTGGGAAACGCTTATTAGAAAAGATAACATTATATGGGTTTACGTTTGAAAACATTACAGTACCCAGACAGCACATCTTCGAAACAGGAGGTAGAAGAAATTGCATATTTTGAACGCAGCCACTTAGCTCTATTAAATATATATATTTGGGTTCCTTAGGGTTTGCTGACAAAGAATATGTACAACGTTATGCAAATAGTCTAGGAATTAACAAGTTATAGCCAAAATAAAATGATGGTGCTGTCAGACAACACCCAAAATCAGAATCGCTCAGTGGTAGATTTTTTTTACACCACCATTGTACGGGAAATGGGCCACAAGTTACATTTGAACTGATTGGCTGGAATGATATGTAAGGCTAAACACGATTAGTCGGGCTATAAATACTATCTTTGGTTGTTAGGGGAGACGTAGGAAGTTAAAATTTTTTCAAACACTTGTCGAAACGTGGCTCCATTGGCCAGACTCGCTGATATACTCACTTAGGAGCGTTAGTTCGAGACCACTAGTCAAATAAGCTTGATAAAGCAACAGTGCGTTGAAGCCAGCTCATATTTTTGCTAAATAAAAGCCTGGAACATAAGCAGATGGGAATTTGTGCCAGTAGTTGTGCCAGAATTCATTGCTAATCAACGTATCTGTGTTTGTTTCCATGAATTGTGGTAAGCTTGAAACATTCAGTATCTTTTAATGAAAATTGAATGTGAATTGTTAATTTATGCCTGTATATATGTGTAGTTCAGTAGCAAACATGATGTAAAGCCTATAATGCTCCAGCCTGAACAGAAGGTGTCGGAGGAAAGTAAAACTGCATGGAATGGCCAAACAGTACACTGACACCTAGATTATTGATTAGACAGAAATAATGCTGGAAGTGCAGAGGCGTAGTAACCATTAAGGAGGTAAATACTGGTATAAAGTATTTCAGATGAAGCTGACAGTTGGCCTAACGCTCTGAACTCAATGTTTGTGATGTATTGTGCTCAGTGTAAAAAGAGAGTATAAATTAGTTATGAAGTAGAAGGTACATCCTTCTTGTTTTCAGGGACCGTGGTCTTGATGGTATTGAGCAGCACCTGGTCAGAGCTTTGCTGAATCCAGAGTCGGACAGCATACTCCTTGGTCCATTTAGCTATCAGTGAGGTGTCTCCAGAGCCCAGGGGAGAAATCGAGCAGAGGAGTCTTTTCCTGCCGCCATCACACAAGATAAGCTGATGTGGCCAGCTGAGCTCAAAATTATGTACCCCAGCTTAAAATGACCTTGTAAAAATAACATTAAGAGGGGAATTAAATTGTTTTAATATCAGGAACTGAGAACATCTCCAATACTAGTCCCCATAAAGACAAACTATTGAAGTCATGATGACAAATACCAACAGAGCTTGAACAAAACAAAACCAGGATTACCTCATATTACTACTACACAACTGACACACATAGGATACTTTTAATAATATATGTCATTACCATATTCATATTGATAAATTCTGTACATATAACTTGTAAGTAAAATTGATTGTGATTCCTGGTTCCCTTTGTATTTGAATCAGGACACATATTCATTCATAACAGCAATGAATACATATTGTTATTTGAAAAGTTATCAGTGACTCCTTTAAGATATCCTTTAGAGTGTTATATGTATGTGAGTGTCACAGTGTTGTCAAGTGTGGTGGAATAAATTAAATTGTTTATCTGTCTGTTGTTGTTATGACTTACACTTCATCATACACATACCCTAGACATACAACGTAGTCATCACACTATTCCAGAATAATTCTGACTGAGGTATACATATGTGGCAGCAAGCAAGGTTATATATAATACACTACTCTTATTAGATATATATACCTTCACAGCTGATCTCAGTCAGTACACTAAGTCCCCTATAAATATTTATAACATCTCACTTCACCACATTAATTTCAACTACCACCTGTTCAATCCTTTACGACTGTACTATCAGTATAAAGTCAGGAGCCCTACGTAAAAAATCAGGTTTCCTAATAAGAATTAAACCTGTTTTCTAAACCCAACATCGTATCGTTAGTTTTTTTCATCACTGTTTATTTGAAAAATCTGGCCATGCACTGCATGCGACTTGGTTTAATTTTTACACACACGGCAAGCTGCTTGTGTGACCCTGTTCCACAGTCCGTCTATCTCTCTCTCTCTCTTCTTCTAAGCCCGTCTGTCCTTCCAAGGCTAACCTTGTGCGCGAGTTTGCACTAATGTTAGTTTTTAAAATCAAGGTCGTGTAGAAGATTTTACTACACATTCTATTTTTAGAACTACGGTTATCGCCGTATTGTTTAGTCTAAGCATTTTATTTATAAACGATCGATTTAGGACAAGTAGGATTCTTGTGTTAGCCATTACGGCGTTATACAACTAAGGCGTTATCTATACTGGGAAAGCACTGGTCTTTCTCCATTCTTCTTCCTATCGTAGTATTTCGTTCGGCTTTACATTTATGTTCTAATTTATATATGGGTATTAGAATTTTTCACCACAAGCGTGTCGGTCAGCTCGTTCCAAAATATCTTTATTTCATTGTTATAGTTTTTCCACGTCTGTGCGTCTAACTGTCGTCACTTATGTGTGTGTGTGTGTATGTGAGTGGAGATATATATTAATATATATTATAATAGACTGTCTGACTCCTCTAGATCTGTTGTAGAAGATAGGCTGAAAGAGAGAGAAAATTCTCGATTTCAGGGACAGACTCTATTAATTTCTCCATCTCACTCGTGGAAATCTATTTCTACTATTATCTCTCACTGTTGCTATCACTGGTTCTAATCTATTCAGAAGGGACCAACCCAAGTCTTAATTTCCCTATAAAAAATCTACGACAACAGGGTAGACCAAGATGGAACGAGAAGAGGCAATAACGGTCAGCTGTTAAGTGTCCGCTCTCCACCCATCACCTCTTCAAAACAACAACAACAAATATTTGATCAATGTTGTTCAATCTGCCACTTATAGCCTCAGTGGCAAAAAGGCTATTGCATGTCTTTGCTGTGGAAACCTAACTAAATAAATATTTCGAGAAAAACGAAATGTTCGCGGTATTTACATTGGTATCAAAGCCAGAAGGGCTGAGGAACCACAAAAATATGTAGCAGTAGACAGCGCTGGTTCGCTATGACCACTGGTTGGTAGGAGGCGTCTTATATTCTGTTTCACAACGTAGGAACCAAGGTAAGAACAGGGGGTTTACACCGCACCCATACATTCAGACCTTATCTACAATGGTTTATACTCTATGACTGCTGGTTGCTATCCAGCATCCGTTTGTATAGTTATTCGGTGCCTAAGGTTTGCCGGATATCTTATTGGGAGGATAGGCCGGAACTATTCAATAATTGGTCTTGGGGTCTAGTTAGCAGTTAAGATAGTCTTCAACCTAACTAGTTACAAAGCCTCTATTCTAAATTTATTGTTACTAAGTGTTAGGGACCAATCATATATCTAATCTAAGGATCTTCCGGTCTAACTTGCATGGAAGTCCACACAAGATTTAATGACATCATAAGTTCATGAGTGCCATAACAGATGATTTCAATGGGTTATGACTAGTGTCTGTTTACTAACTAGTCTTACTCAAGTATAAGTCTAGCTTAAGTACTTTTACTATAGTCAATTGGTGGTAGCACTACTTGGTGCTAAGGGGGGACGTAGTAAGCCAAACGGTCACAGCAGGTCTATCTGCCTTCTCATTTCCAAATAACTTGCATGAGGCTGGAATCCACTGTCATTTCACTTTGTTGAATTTATAGCTGATTTTCCTTAGTGTCTTTGCGAGGCTGTGTAGTTGATTGTTTTTTTTTAATGGTACTTACGGAAAGTATAACCAACATGAGACCTGTAGGGGAACACTATTTTGGCTGTAGCATCATTCGTGTATGCCACTATGATTTCTGCAACTGTTTTTAGTGCCTCAACTTTAAAGTTGCTTGAAAATTTTCCATTTCTTACTGCTTCGCATTAATATTTATCTCCAGACCGAAATGTCTCCATTATGTATTACTTTCTTAGAGATCACTTTTTTATCTTTGGCATAAGGTATATTCCAATCTACTGGTAGATCACACGGATAATTTAGTAGATAACAATGTGATGGAAGGAGAAAAGAGAAAGAAGTATAAAGCTGGATAAATTTTGGGCTGGCTTGTAAAAGCCCAGTATAACCAGGATTAATGTTACCTTTTTTTTCATTCCATGTTAAAACTCACGAACTTTTTTGCACAAATTCACTTTTATTATGAGCTGCTTGCGATACAAAGACGATCTTTACTTTAAAGTGAAGATAACTTTCGATAAAATATCACTTTGTTTGAATTTTCCATAGCTCTGTTGATGGGATAGCAGGAAGAAAATCGCACAGCAAAGATAACCATTACAGCAATACCCCGATTAGTGGTGTTAATTCGTTGCGGAAATATCAAGCGCCAACAGAAAAAGCACTAAACGAAAATAGATTTCCCATAAGACTTAAAAGAAACCAAATTAATTCGTTCCCAAGGTCTACAAAACTGAATAACTGTAAAAGTCTGTTTGACTGGAGATGTAAAATGTTGTTCAGTGTAAATGCCCAGATGTAACGTACTGTTTTGATGTGTTATGAATGTTAGTACGTTGGGCGTGTAGTGTTGTCCTGGACAGTACCAAGTAGTAGCGAGGAATTAAGTCACTAGCGTGAGGTGCCGCCAGGGTATAGTAGACACATACATCATGTCAGTATTCATGCAGATTCAGACATGCAGTACTTGTATTACAAAGTGGTTGATCGTGTAAGGGTGTAGATAACAGTGCTGATAACACGAAGGCCGTATAGGCTCTTCGACGTCTTCACATTAACTCACACAACCACAAGTAGAAGTCAGTGAAGTAGGAAATGCTGCTGACGTTTACAATATTTATTCATGACGTACGATAATACGATGATGATGGACGAAACAGTCAATAGTATAAGATCGAGTACATAATGTGTGTAGTTACAAAGGTCAGCTTCAGGCATCACAGATCCCAGACATGTAACAATGCCTTGACCAATGTTTACTGTTCATGCAATAGCTCTAATCCCTGACTGAGCCCCGTCAGGTAAGCCCTAGCAAATATATTGCGTAGTACGGGCGATATCAGTTATTTAAACAAAGTCAATGCCATTGTCCTACAATTAGCAAAAGACTTCAGACTGGCCTCACATGCCAGATACTTCATTCTGGTGAAGAATATTGGCCGTAAACACGGACCAATATGATGACAACGATATCAGGCCGCAGGTCGCGGGCCTCGATAATCAGGTCACTCTCAGTTTACACAAGCTTCTGAGATTAAATATATATTCTGCCAAACCATATTCCGCCTGCATTGCGGATCCATAAAGATGATTCCTAGGCTTATGTGTGTAACAGGTCAACTTAGACCTAGTCTTTCAAATATGAAGCCATACTGGAGTACAGTATAATAACTCCTTGTGAGCTTCGCTCACTATGTCGCCATCAGCGATAAATGTACCTGTAAGATCTAAACCAGACGAAAAGATCGAATAATGTTTCAGTTACCTTCTCAAAGAATCCTTACACTCTAAGGTAACACAACACAGCCAATACTGGCATAAAGAAACACTCAGGGACGGAAGAATGCTAAAACAGTCATTCCCAGAATTTCCAATCCCTATCGAAAACTTGGCAGAGAGAAATCTACGGATCGGTACATCCGTTCTAAGCCTCAGGTACTCTCTCTCTCTCTCTGAATGAGTCTCCCAGCTTTTGCCGCCAAGACCCGCGCATGCCCAAAGAGCATGCACCAGATCGAAGCAAACCAAGACCAGGCGTTTCCGCCCAAACGGGTGATAAAGATACTCCGTATATGATCCTATAAATAGACTTAAGACATGTCAACTATAAGACATTGCCTGAGACAGGACAACATAAGACAGGAGAAGATAATCACCAGTCAAACCTGTCACAGAAAGATAATAAACATTTATCTCTCTTTGATCACATTAAACCAAACATACATTAGGTTGGCGTTTTTTCCACCGTCAAATATGACGGCAACATTACCACACCTCGCGGGGGAAAAAATGGCACATTTTTTTTTGGAAATACATATATGAGCCAGGTACATTAAGCTCATAACGCATGAGTAATGCGCCGATGAAAGGATCACCAAAAATATAACATCATAATGTCAGATCAAATCGACGCCCAGTAGAGCGTCTGGTGAGAAGAAAAAAATCTCACTAGATAGGAGAAACTATGTTCTCAAAGTAAATATATCCGGGGAGGTGTTACCAACCAACTCAAAAGTGCAGGTAATGTTACAACAAAAATTCATATCAATGTGTATAAATGTGAATGACAATTTCCATTAAGAAATTACACCAACATCGAAATCACACGACGTATAATGCGTATATAACCATAAATTCAAGTGGTCAATCATTAACAACATTTCTAAATTCTTTTTACAAACATATGATTATACATGTGTATAGAACTAATATCTGATGACGTCAGAAGACCAAGACGATGCTCTATTCCGGCGATGTCTTGTAAGCAAGATCCTCAAAGAACATTAGGACGTCTATAGAAGTCCTCGTAGATATACAGCGTTCCAACATATCACACCGGTTTGCTGAGAGCAATACAAATAGTACACTTCTTAGAATATTATAATGTACCATAGTCACTTAATATATATCTAAACTATAAATGTGGCCGCATTAATTTTTTCGACCTTTATTTCATATGAAACAAAGCCTTCCTCTGTTTTACCGAAGACGGTAACAGAGAAAGCGAGTAATCAATACATAACCATGAGTTTAAACAAAGTGACAACAAGTGTTTTAGAAGCATGTTATTGTACGAATAGATCGTAACTTTAGATATGTAACAGTAGATCTAGACAAAAGAGCTAAGTAGCTTCATGTGGGCATCGAGACAATATGTCGGCCATCACATTATCCGAACCACGGATAGCTCGTACCGTGAAATGAAAAGGTTGAAGAGCAATAGCATATCGAGTGGATCTCGAACTCTTCAAATCCTTATTCTGCGTAGCTGTGAGAGCTTTTTAGTCGGTTTCTACTACAAAATGCGCGCCGAGAAGGAATCTTTGGAGTTTAAGAATTGCCCAGACCATTGCTAGCAATTCTCGGTCTAGAACAGAATAATTCCTTTCTGCCGCATTCAGTTTTCTCGAGACATACATTACAGGATGCAGAGTCTCAGAATACTCTTGCATCAGCGCCGCCCCGATCCCTATTGCTGAGGCGTCACTACGAAGGACAAACGTCCTATCGGCTGTAGGTAGTCTTAAAATAGGAGGAGACGAAAATAATGACTTAATCTGATCCAATGAAGATTGGCATTCTTGGGACCATTGCACCATATTAGGAGACCCTTTCTTCAATAAGGTTGAGAGTGGTGCCGTAATAGAGGAAAGATTCGGAATGAATCTTCCGTAGAACTGTATTAGGCCCAAGAGACTACGGATCTGTTTTTTAGTCCTAGGAATAGTGATGTTCAGTATCTTAGAAGTGTTGTGGTCTTCTGTTTTCAAGAGACCATGACCAACACGATAACCAAGAAAAGAAATCTCACTAAACCCAACATAGCCTTTAGATCAAATTATGCTCACGTAGAGTAGACAACAGTTCATCTAATCCCAGATAGTGATCTTCCCAAGAATCGCTAAAAAGACAGATATCGTCCAAGTATGCAATCACATCAGACCGATATGCCAGTATTCGACGCATCATGCGTACGAATGTAGCTGGGGCATTCATAAGGCCAAAAGGCACAAAGTTCCATTGGAACAAACCCCTAGGTGTGGAGAAAGCAGTGACAGGTTTGGCTCGTTCGGTTAGAGGAACTTGCCAGTATCCTTTAGACAAGTCCAGCTTTGTAAAGAAACGAGAATTGGAAAGTCTAGTAAGTAGCTCATCCAACAGAGGCATAGGTTCTGCATCGAACTTCGTTACTTGATTTAGTTTACGGTAATCGACGCAAATGCGTATGTTATTGTCTTTCTTTCGGACAATAACCATAGACGACGAGTATGCCGAACTGGATGGTTCAATTATTCCTAACTTTATCATTTCATCCAACTCTTTCTCGACTTGAGTTTGGAAGTGGATAGGAATAGGATAAGGTCTGACCCTGATAGGAGTATGGTCAGTCAATACAATGTCATGTTCAATGACTGTAGTGTGTCCAGGAATGTCCGTGAGAACATCCTGAAATGCTTGTAACATGGAAGAGATTTGTGACTGTTCCCTAGTTGATAAATTAGGTGAAATTGCAACATCCTTCCATGATTCCGTAGAATGAAGTGGAATCATCGGAAGAGGAAGATTAACATCAGAGAAAGGAGATTCCTCATCCTGTATGACAGACAGCGATGAGTAATGGCCACAAGCGAATGTAGCGTCGTCCGTCACTTGAAAGGTAGGTTGCAAGTACTCTGGATGTTCATAAAATTCTGTAAGCATATTTATGTGAAAAGTCTTATGCTTTCCGTCAATATCGACGACATAGTCGAAATCAGAAATTTTAGATACAATCTCAAAAGGACCTTTCCAACCAATAAGAAGTCTATTTTCCCTGGAAGGAAGTAACACAAATGCTTTGTCTCCAGGACAAAGTTGACGTAGGCATCTATTTTTATTTGCAAACTGCCTTGCTTTTGATTTAGCAAATTCAGATGCGGAAGTTGCTAATTTGCAAGCTTCAATGATTTTCTGCCTGAGAGCAATGACATACTCATAAGAAGATTGTGTGTCATCACTAATATCATCGGCAGCTATCAGATCGTGAAGCAAGGACATTGGGCCGCGTGGACGCGCGCCAAAGACGAGCTCGAAGGGAGAAAACCCGGTATGTTCATTAGGAACCTCTTTATAAGCAAAGAGAGCAGCGGGTAAGACTCTGTCCCAATCCTGAGAATGATCTTCAGTTATTTTCCCAAGTAAATTTTTGAGAGTTATATTGAGACGTTCGACTAGTCCATTAGACATAGGATGATAAATACTACTCAGTGATCTCTTGATATTAAGAGTAGGCATCACTTGCGACATTGTCTCAGATATCAGTTGGGTGTCATGGTCTGACAAGATTTCCCTAGGGAATCCCAACCGTGAAAATATCAGCCAAAGAGCGTCTGCAATATCGGCAGTCGAAATGCTCTTCAGAGGAATGGCCTCTGGCCATCGAGTACACATGTCAACACATGTTAGAATAAATTGATGTCCTCTGGCTGATTTTATTTTGAAAGGACCAATGATATCTATCGCCATTTTCTGAAATGGACGGATAGGAATGTCCGCAGCCTGGATAGGTGCTGCATGGCGAGGACCTTTCGATTTTACTTCTTGACAAACTCTACACGAGCGGCAATAAAGACGTATGTCTCTGTTGACGAATGGCCAAAAGAAAGCCGCAAGAACTCTCGATTTCGTACGTGAAAATCCCATATGACCAGCGCATTGGGAGTCGTGAGCATGTTGCAGTATTCTAACTCTCATGTCTTTCGGAACAAGAATTTGTGAATATATAGACATGTCAGAGTGTTGTACCATAGGCACTAGTACGCCATTCTTCACAGTGATCCAAGATTTGTGATCTGGGTTCTTATTTGGGTCACCTTTTTTTTGCCAGAACGAAGAATTTTTTTAACGAAATGTCTTTCTGTTGACTTTTGATAAAAGAGTCACGTGAAATGACATCATGATCATCTTGATCACGTACCTCAACACCTTCGGTCGATGAAGTCTGAGGCATATTCTGAGCCTGAGCTCTCGTGATAACTGCATTAGCAGCTTCTAAGTTATGTTCTTCCCAAGCAATAATCTGCTGCGGGGTACACTCTTTAATGCCGTGTATACGCCCGACGATAAGATCCGCAATAGGATTCGGAAGCAGGCACGCTTGGACATCTCCCGTAAAGAAGGGAGTAGCTATACGGATGATAGCGGTAGAGTATTTTTCCACTGTGCCACCAAATGTTACACATTTGATCACTCTTCCAGTGACACATGAAGGATCTACTAGAGATTGTCTAACCCCAATAGTGATACATCCAGAATCAAAGAGGACTGAGACTGGATCATTATTCATTAGACCCCTATGTAGAATAAGAGATCCTCTCCCGTCATGAGCCGCTGCGGCAGGAAGAGCGGGCAGAGGATGACCGCAACTCAAGGTGGATATAGTAGTAGGTTCAAATAAAGTGGTGCACTGAGGGCATTGAGATGCTCTCCCAAAATCAAAGGCAGAACAAGAACTAGCACTAGCGCTAGGTTTACTATTGTTTTGTTCATTACTAACTCCTTGTGACTCTCGTTCAGCACAGTTAGTATGATGACATGATCTGTTATTATTATGCTGCCATCTACCTCGATTACTATTTCCTTTGGGATTATGGCAATTACCCCTATTGCTATTATTATTTTGGTTTGAACCGCAGTTTTCACAATTGTAATTGTGATTTACACCTTGATGAAAATATCTATCAGACTGATACTGCTGTCTTCCTGAAGAATTATGGCGAGGATAGTTTTTATTGTGGCTACCCCTTCGGAAGTTACCAAATTTGTTGGAACCATAATTATGAGGGCTATCAGATTGCCTCCAATTCCTAGAAGACGAGCCTCTTTGGCATGAATCACTTTGATCCTGTCCAAAGTTACGCTTACTTTTCTTATCGAAGTTGCGCTGAGTACCTTTACCTTTACCTCCGAAATTAGAATTGTATGCAGTCGCAGAAGCCACGGGTAAACCTTCTTTAATCTTGCTATTGCTAATCGTTTGTTGTGGATGAGCAGTGACATATTGGCAACAATATTGTTCCATTTCTTTTATGTCCTTAGGTTTACGTTCGTGTATAAATTCAAGAAAAGACTCATTAACAGATGACATTACTTTTTCTCTAAGCAACAAGTCCATAAGAGCTTCATAAGTATGTTCAGTCTTAGACAACTCTATCCATCTAGAGAAAGTAAGGCGTATCTTTCCTATAAAGTCCGAGAACTCTACACCAGATTCTGGTAACATAGTCTTAAAACAAAGACGGTAATCATCTTCTTTAAGCTGATATCTTTTCAATAAGGCTGCTCTGACAACTTCATAGTTAGTCCTATCCTGTTCTTCTATGGCCATTATAATACTTAATGGTTCACCTGTAAGTGAATTCAACAGTTGTCTAACATATTGTGCCTTATCTACTTTATATGTTACACAATTAAGTTCTAGTCTATCTAGATAGAACGTTATGTGATCTTTCGTAGGATTAAAATGAGGAAGTTTGAACTTATAATCATGACTCTTTGTGCTCGAAGAAGTCGCGTGAGAACTACTCATATTCGTCACTTTTAGTTTCTCTATCTCCAAAGCCATGAGTCTTTCTTCATGTTCATGTTCCATTTTCTGTTTTTCTCTCCTCTCCTCAGCTTCTCTTATTAACTTCTTCTCCTCAAATTCTCTCTCTTGCTGAATCTTTCTTTCTTCAGCTTCTCTGTCTAGCTGAATCTTCCTTTCTTCAGCTTCTCTTTGATGCTTTTTCTCTTCAAATTCTCTGTCTAGCTGAATCTTCCTTTCTTCAGCTTCTCTGTCTAGCTGCGCTTGAATCTTTGTCTCTTCAGCCTTTTGTGCTTTGGCATATTGAGCAAGCGCAAAATCCTCCAATTTCTATTTAAGTTTTTCCAAGGGCTATCCCTTGCGCGATAAAGTAATCTAATGTAGACATCCTGTCTACAAATGTGATGTCAATATATCTGAAATAGCAACACAAGTTATCCCAATCTCAGTGGGAGATGAGTCTTTTATAAAGACTAAGTACAATTACCTTATTTATAAAGTCACTAGTAATCAACTCAGTATATAATTTGCATCGTATGAATAATAGTACATGATCAAGTATACATGAAGACTGTATATATCAACAATATCACGATAACTAAACAAAGACAAGCATCTAAACAAACGAAAACATTCGCAGAGGTAAAAAGAAAATACAGCTTAACTAAATCAAATGTTGTGAAAAATCACAATGATAACTGCGAAAAATCACAAAAATACAATGACAACACAGTGTATAAACAAAAGGGTGTAAGAAATTAACAATAGAAAAGAGAAGGCAAACAAATACAAACCAAAACGAATCAAAAAACTAAGGTACGGAGATAAAATAACGAAAACAACACTAACACATCTCGTCACAGCTAAGAAAAAAATAAAATAAATAAATAGCAACAAAAGTCGATTGCAATTTCCACTGTGAGAAATATGCACAATCCCTAAAGAACGCTTACAGTAACCCTCGGTTGAGTGGGATATTTACTGTAAGACCCCCCAACCTGAACCCGCAGAAAAAAAATACACACTAACTCAACAAGTAAACAAAGAACAAGTAAACAATAGAATGCATATAATGAATGTGTAACGAGGAAGGCTTATTTGCACACAAAATAAAGGCTCAGTTTAACATGTAAAACCAGGCCACTTATCTTTAAGCGTAATCCTCTACAACCGCAAAGATGCAGTTCATTGCAGTACACTTGTAAACAATAGTAGACGTTCCACCGTTGAGGGTCACCGTAACTTGACAACGGGTGTAGTAGTCTCCAAAGAGAAGCTATCAAACCATACTCGACTTCAGTTGAGAATGTTTGTAGAATGTCGTAGTAAACAACAGGTTGAACTGTTCTATGTTTACAATCCGAGCTTGCACGTAAAATTGTGACGTGAACTTTGACACATATGTCCTTCGACGATTGTTACAGTGTTAAACAACTTCGTCAGCAACTGTGGTCTATGTAGCACTATTGTAGCAGCTGTGGTCCATGTAGCAATTCTGCAGCAGCTGTGGTCCATGTAGCGATTCTGTATCATCCATAAATGTATACGTCGGTCAGCAGACGTTGACCTATTTCCTACTGTGTAGCTGACAACTAAACGTCAATCTTGTTTTTAGGAAGCATAAATCCAGATGTGGGCAGGAAAATCCGTGTCGTTGACAAAAAACCCACGATGTAAAAGTCTGTTTGACTGGAGGTGTAAAAGGTTGTTCAGTGTAAATGCCCAGATGTAACGTACTGTTTTGATGTGTTATGAATGTTAGTACGTTGGGCGTGTCGTGTTGTCCTGGACAGTACCAAGTAGTAGCGAGGAATTAGGTCACTAGCGTGAGGTGCCGCCACTGTATAGTAGACACATACATCATGTCAGTATTCATGCAGATTCAGACATGTAGTACTTGTATTACAATGTGGTTGATCGTGTAAGGGTGTAGATAACAGTGCTGATAACACGAAGGCCGTATAGGCTCTTGGACGTCTTTACATTAACTCACACAACCACAAGTAGAAGTCAGTGAAGTAGGGAATGCTGCTGACGTTTACAATATTTATTCATGACGTACGATAATACGATGATGATGGACGAAACAGTCAATAGTATAAGATCGAGTACATAATGTGTGTAGTTACAAAGGTCAGCTTCAGGCATCACAGATCCCAGACATGTAACAATGCCTTGATCAATGTTTACTGTTCATGCAATAGCTCTAATCCCTGACTGAGCCCCGTCAGGTAAGCCCTAGCAAATATATTGCGTAGTACGGGCGATATCAGTTATTTAAACAAAGTCAATGCCATTGTCCTACAATTAGCAAAAGACTTCAGACTGGCCTCACATGCCAGATACTTCATTCTGGTGAAGAATATTGGCCGTAAACACGGACCAATATGATGACAACGAAATCAGGCCGCAGGTCGCGGGCCTCGATAATCAGGTCACTCTCAGTTTACACAAGCTTCTGAGATTAAATATATATTCTGCCAAACCATATTCCGCCTGCATTGCGGATCCATAAAGATGATTCCTAGGCTTATGTGTGTAACAGGTCAACTTAGACCTAGTCTTTCAAATATGAAGCCATACTGGAGTACAGTATAATAACTCCTTGTGAGCTTCGCTCACTATGTCGCCATCAGCGATAAATGTACCTGTAAGATCTAAACCAGACGAAAAGATCGAATAATGTTTCAGTTACCTTCTCAAAGAATCCTTAAACTCTAAGGTAACACAACACAGCCAATACTGGCATAAAGAAACACTCAGGGACGGAAGAATGCTAAAACAGTCATTCCCAGAATTTCCAATCCCTATCGAAAACTTGGCAGAGAGAAATCTACGGATCGGTACATCCGTTCTAAGCCTCAGGTACTCTCTCTCTGAATCAGTCTCCCGGCTTTTGCCGCCAAGACCCGCGCATGCCCAAAGAGCATGCACCAGATCGAGGCAAACCAAGACCAGGCGTTTCCGCCCAAACGGGTGATAAAGATACTCCGTATATGATCCTATAAATAGACTTAAGACATGTCAACTATAAGACATTGCTTGAGACAGGACAACATAAGACAGGAGAAGATAATCACCAGTCAAACCTGTCGCAGAAAGATAATAAACATTTATCTCTCTTTGATCACATTAAACCAAACATACATTAGGTTGGCGTTTTTTCCACCGTCAAAAATGACGGCAACAATAACAAAGTAAGTAAACGTGATATAAAATAAAAAAGAATTAATTAGCAACATTTATTAACTACATGCAATTATCAAACATATTGAACATAAACAAAATATTATGTATGTACTGTACTTAAAAAAAATATTTAAAACATATTCTAGGACTTAAATCGCTACTACTTCCGTTGCTTGTGGCTACAGTTGTCACAGCGGATCTTGAGACAACTGGTTGGCAGAAGGTTTTGAAGGAGCGGAAAAGGTTTTTCTTGCTTCAGATGTAGAAGGCACTGCTACTTGGTCAATGGGGAAAAAAAGGGGGGGGGGGGGGGGGGGAGAGAAGATACTGGAGGAGATATGAAAAAACGAATCTAGCTTGCTTTACTTTGCCACCTTCTTTTTCTCTTCAAGAAGGGCAATGCAGCTATTGAGATCTTGTGCTATGATACAGATTGCCATAGAACTGCTTTTCTATTTTGGGTTTATGCTTCCTTACGCTAGCAATGATATTGCTTCTTGGTCATCCCTCCGCCTTGAATAAACTTGAAAGTTATATCCCTGACTCTCACGGAATTTATCGCACATCATAAGATCGAATTTTTTAAGCGTATAACGGGCATATGGCATAAAATAGAAACAGCGTTATATCCAAAAATTGCTAACCGAACAGCGTAAGACCAGGGGATTGGTATACATATACAGACACGATTTTATCAAGTTAGATCTTTAGGTTTTCTTTTAAAGTAGATCTTTACAGATCCGGAGTTGCCTACTGCTGCTTTATGTTGATTACAGCTATTGTTTCTTGACTACAAAGTAACTGTTTCGAATGACACCTGCGACAGACCATTGACATTGTCTGTTTTGGTTTTAAACTGAAATGCATCGATCCCGCGCATAGTTTCTGAAGGACCCTTTTCTCTCACTGCAGTATCGGTCGCGGGATTCGTATTATTTCTCAAAAACAAAATGTTGCCAGGCGCGCACCGTTCAGCCTGGTTGGTTATATTAAGGCGCATGTCTAAATATAAAAGGCCTTTAGATTTCATGATATAAGCTCACATGGCTTCATATAAACACCTGTATCGTACCGAAATATATGTTGCTTATTGTGACGGAATCATTGGGAGATAGGGGGAAATAACCATTTATATAGATTAGTAATAGTTTTTACAAGCGTTATTTGCCCTGAAGAATGGTTTATTCGTCCAGACACTGAGCGTGTCATGTGACCATGCTATCAAGCATAAATTAGATTATACTAGCATCATCATCATATTCACCATCACCACCACCATTATCATTGTCTTATACAACGTAATATTAAAGGTTACAGTTGGGAATAATTGTTAGGAGGCCTGTCATGCTGGGGAAGTATCCATCGATAGGAGCCGTGTCGCTTCGAGTTGGGGGTTATCCTCGGGGGGAGGGATGACTATGCTGCAGGGAGGGGGAGGGGTTTCCACAATGTCCACAGAGTTTGTCTGACATTATCATTTTTCACAAAGCTCAAAACAGGGTTGAGGTTAGGTTAAGGCTAACAATAATAATAATAATCACAGTTGCCCATCGCAAGCGAAGATGACGACATCTTCAGACTTGAGTTGTGTTAAGTACATTTATTACCTACGGGGGTAGTCTTCGGTCCTGCCATATGTACGCACCAGTTTTATATAGTTATATTATTTGTGCGTTCGATTGATTCACGCACTGACGTGCACAATGCTGTGTGAGTTGCTTTGGACGCACGTGTAACCTAGTTGAGTAGATTGTGACGTCATGATAGGGGCAGCTCGGACGACATTTATGTCCGCAGTGTTATTCTTTGATTCCTGGCAAATTTGAAGAAGCCATCAGTTGTATTCGTATCTATTGGTCTTCATGGCGAAGCCAATAGTGGAAGAATGAAGTAAGTGTCGCCCCATTTCTTATGGCAAGTTTAATTATGTAAATTAAAGTATCAGGCCGCTCCTATTAATGGTCTAGCGGGAATTCATCGGAGATGACATTCCTAGAATTGGACACACGGAGTCGATAGCCTTTGGAATCTTTTGTAGAGGGAGAATCCATATGTGGAATCAAGTTAATGAATATATATATATATGCTTCACATGTTTAATATGCCGTTTTACCTATGCCAAAGTCGTGGTATGGATACCGAGAGGTTAGCCAAGATGAAACACTAACCTGGTTGTATTGTTATATCTGCCTTTGTTTGGATTGGATATGCTATCTAAGAATTTTATGAAGAAAGTCTGGGATGCTTACAAGTATGATATAAATTATTGCTCCGTGAGAATGAATCCGTTTGCCTTAATAAACGTCCTTGGGAGAAGGTCAACGGACGTTAATACCATGTCTGTTACATGGTAATGGAAGTGATCCTTAGTCACTGGAATATAAGAGAACTTAACTGTTAGAGAATCTACAACAACTATTAATAGTGATATTAACATTTGACGTATGATCTTCGCATCTGTAACTATGATTGTCTTGTTCCACTTCGTTGGTGTCACGTCAATAAAATATATGTACAGTAATCACCGACTTGTGTGCTGCCAATACTTGCCCAGTTCACCCAATTCAACGATACTTGTTGGAATTTTCGTTTGAAGAACATTGTTGACATTCATACCGTTTTAACCATTCGCGTTTCAATTTACCTCTTCACTGAACTCAATGATAAAATGGAGTCAACAATAAATGGTGTTCCAGTGTGGTCTGGAAATATCTAACTTCCAAGGAACGTACCCATCCAAATTATCGTTTGAAAAGAAGAATTTTTACTTTCAAGGCGACATCATCTCAATTTGGATCCTAGCGTGATATGAATCAGATTCAACTTACGTTTACCAAGGTCAAGGTCTTCAATCAACCTCCACGTCAAGTTTCACAGTGACTGATTACTTGGAGACCATCTCTTCATCATTATTGCGTGCGAGCTGTAATCTAGAGAAGCAGAACGAAGTATTTTATCTGTAGACGTACATCCACGGAGACTAGGCACATTGATTTTTTACCTGCACGCGAGATGAGTATAACGTGTTTCCGTTGTACACTTTATTACGCTTAGTTGTGCCTTCCGTGATATGTCCACCTTCATATTTTTCGTGTTAAGTGTTATATGTTGTGTATTCTTCGTGGGAGGTTGGGAATGGCGACTTAGGACGGGAAATTACCAGTTTCACCACAGGTCCGTCTTAAGTGTTCTGTAGGACATTATTTTGCAGACTTCCCGCAGTGGAATGTTCCTATGCGTGAGCATAGAAGGATCTTTGGTCCACTGTGTCTGGTAGTCTGTAACACCTGACTATTTTAGCTGTTTCGTCTAGTTTTAATTGTTGTTTTTGGTAGTTATTTTACTTGTACCTTATTTTCATGATGTATTTTATATGTCATTATTGTCCATCTTACCTGACTGTCGTTCAGTTTTTTACAAAGCATATGTTTTTACAATGTGTTGTCAATTGTCTTGTGCATTATTGGATCGTAGATGTCATCGTTATTTTTTACGACATTCTATTTTAGTTCCACATTTTATTTTATTTGATTTCTACGACTGTAGTCATTTGTCTTGATTATCGTGTCGTGTCAGTATTGTGCTATTGTCTGTCACGTTATTGCTTTCACACCATTTCATGTTATAAATTACATTATTAATTATTAATATTATTGCCTATTATATACATTGATTTTACCGTTCTAGAACAGGAACGAAAACCACGAGTTGTAGTAACAATTTTAAGTAGTATTATTACATAATAAAATTGAATAATGGCTACCTTAGACTATTTCATTAAGCAAGCAAAAGCTCTTCAGATGGCTCCTGAGGAAGCAAAAGCATTTGCACTTGCAGAATATAAGAAAGCTCAAGAAATAGAAGCTGATCAGAGAAGGTTAGAAACTTTACGTTTGGAAAATTTGAAATTTGAGGCAGATCAAAAAAGGATTGAGGCGGAGGAGAATGAGAAAAAAATGAGATTAGCCGCTGAATTAGAAGAGAAACGATTTCAGCGAGAGGCAGAACAGAAGCAAAGGGAGGCTGAAGAAAGACTTAAAATTGAAATGGGAAATAAACAAAAGGAAATGGAAGACAGAAGATTAATAGCTCAACAAGCCGCTGAATTAGAAGAGAAACGATTGCAGCGAGAGGCAGAACAGAAACAAAAAGAAATGGAAGAAAAAAGATTAATAGCTGAAAAAGAAATGGAAGTTAAACAAAAAGAAATGCAAGAAAGAAGATTAATAGCTGAACAAAACACAAAACGACTTCAGCTTGAGATGGAAGAGAATGAAAGAAAACGACAGCATGAACTGAAATTAGCAGAGTCAGAATATGAGAGACTTAGGTTAACTCAGGAAGCTAATTCTCAGAGAAATTTTGAAAGCCAAACTTCATCCAGACATGATAATTTTAAGGAAATTCACCTTAAATTACCAAAATGTAATCCCCCGTCTGATGACGTGATATTCTTCCTAGATAGGTTTGAGGCCACTTGTGTGTCTTATAACGTGGATAAAGCTCTATACTGTACATATTTATCCAGATTACTCACAGGGGACGCATTAGCAGTTTATCATACCACCAGCATTGGTGAGAAAAATGACTATAATGCTCTTAGAGCGGCACTTCTGCAAAAATTCCAAATGACAGAAGACCAATATCGATCAAGATTCCATACATTACTACCTCAATCTAGCAGAAATTTTAGTGATTTTCTGTCACAAATACGACTAACATTAGAAAGATGGATCGAATTATCCAAAATTGAAAAGTCGTATGAAGGTCTCTTCGATTTACTGATGCGCGATAAGGTACTTTCGTCTGTAAATCCTACATTTCTCGCATTTTTACACGAACGGAAACCTTTATCTATGAAAGACCTAGAACAGCATGCTAAAAATTTTTGCACTGCTCACCCAAACATGGATCTAAGTAATACACAGATTAAGAATGAATTGCCTGTTGCTTTTGCAGCACAACAAAACAATTTTTCACGCAATCGTTCTTTTAGTGCTGACAGATATGTCAATAAGGGAAATAATGACAATTTTAACAATGGTAATTTTTACAAAGGGAAGCAATTTCAACAATCTGCTCCATTTAATGTTTCTTGGAACCAGGCTCACAGATCGCGAGATTTTGGTAACAATAATTTTAAAAATAATCAAGGACATTATAAACAAAACTGGAGATCAAAATCTCAGGGTCCGCAAAACAAACAATTTATTGGAAATAAACCATTTTACCAACATCATAACGATAATTATACAAATTATCGGACTAATCCAAATTTTAACTCTAGCAGAAACTACAATTATGGCAATTTTAATGACAAAAATCAAAATCGATCGCGTCGACGAGATAGATCGTTGAGTAATACGAATAGACATTCTAATGTCGCTTTTAGTGATACACAGGCTAACATTGAACAGGGTAAAGGAGCTGAAACTCATAATGCTATGTGTTGTTCTCTTGATTGTACCCAAGTCAAAGATTGTTCAGAATGCTCTACTCTTTTCCAGCCCAGGGCGATCACGACGCTGCGTTGCGGACATACCTTGCCTAGTCTACCTGCAGTCTGTACGGCCACTGCTATTATTGATCTTAATACACCATTTTTTCAGGAAAGATTCAAGCTTGTCTCCTTCCGAATCCAATTTGTGATTTGATACTTGGTCGCATACATGGTATTAAAGAGTGTACACCACAGCAAATTGCTGAATGGGAAGAGCGACATATTCAAACTGCAAATGCAGTAGTGACTAGAGCGCAAGCTACTAATATGTCGCATGATACACCTATGGAACCTACAGTTCATACCACTTGTGATGATGATGCTCCTATTTCACGGGAGTTGTTTGCAACATTGCAAAAGAATGATGATTCATTAAAAAAATTTTTTCAGTATGTGAACAAAAATAATACCAGCAACAAACTTGCAAAATCTAGACATGATTTTATACTTAAAAATGGCATTTTGGTTAGAGTAATACGAGAAAAGGATTCATCCTTATGTTCTCAGATTATAGTCCCATCCTGTATGAGATCTCGTATATTACGACATGCGCATGACTCGCAATGTGCGGGCCATATGGGTTTTTCGCGTACCAAATCCAGAGTGCTTTCGGCATTCTACTGGCCAGGCGTACATAAGGACATCACTCTCTATTGTCGGTCTTGTTTGATATGTCAAGAAGTTAAGGTACGGGGTCCATTTCATGCGGCTCCTATTCAAGCTGCGGACATCCCGATTAGACCATTTGATAAAATGGCTATAGACATTATTGGTCCTATGCTACCATCTGCTAGAGGGCATACGCATATCCTTACGTGCATTGATATGTGCACTCGCTGGCCTGAAGCCATCCCTCTCAAGAACACTTCATCTGCCAGTGTAGCAGAGGCATTGATGTTAATCTTCTCACGCATTGGTTTTCCACGGAAAATCTTGTCGGATCATGGGGTTCAGTTCATTTCTGAATCCATGTCTCAAGTTATGAAGACATTAGGTATAGACAGATCTCTAAGTTCTATTTATCATCCGATGTCAAATGGGTTAATTGAGCGTCTAAATAGGACACTCAAGCAGTTGTTGGGTAAGATAACTCAAGACCATCCCCAAGACTGGGATCGGGTCCTACCCGCTTGTCTCTTTGCGTATCGCGAAGTACAAAATCAAGCAACGGGGTTTTCTCCATTTCAACTTGTTTTCGGCATGCAACCACGCGGTCCGATGTCGTTAATCCACGACTTATTGGTTGACGAGAATATTGAAGAGGAAACTCAATCCTCTTATGAGTATGTGATCTCTCTGAGAAAGAGAATCATAGATGCTTGTAGATTAGCTACTGCATCATCCGAACAAGCCAAAGAAAAAGCTCGTCTATTTGCAAACAAGTATAGACGTCTTCGCCAGCTCATACCTGGTGATGAAGCTTTTGTATTACTCCCTGCGCATAATAATCGTCTTTTAATTACCTGGAGAGGTCCTTTCAGGATCATCTCAAGAATATCCGATGTCGACTACATCGTTGATGTTAATGGTAAACATAAAACCTTCCACATTAATATGTTGAAGGAATATTACTCACGTCCTGATTATCTACAATCAGTGTTCCAAGCAACTGACGATCCTACACCTCCTATTCAACACTATTCTAGTTTGTCAGTCATCCAAGAAGAGGAATCTTCTTTCGATGATGTACAACTACCAATACCAGTTGTACCACTCCATTCCACTGAGAAATGGAATGATGTTACTATCTCATCTACTCTTACTGATGATCAACGTCAGCAAGTCTCTAATATTCTACACACGTATGAGGATGTCCTCACTGACATCCCAGGTCATACGTCAGTCATCCAACATGACATTATTCTGACTGACGATACACCGATTCGAGTTCGCCCATATCCTATTCCTTTACACTTTCGTGATAAGGTTGATAAGGAATTGGATGAGATGCTTCAATTAAATATATAATTGAACCATCTTCATCACCATATTCTTCTTCTATGGTAATCATTCGGAAGAAGGACAACAATATACGTCTTTGCGTAGATTACAGGAAATTAAACAAAGTTACAAAATTCGATGCGGAACCATTACCTCTTTTAGACGACTTATTAGAGAAATTGTCTCATGCCACATTCTTTTCGAAATTTGACCTTTCAAAGGGTTATTGGCAAGTGCCATTAACCCCTAAAGCAAAGCCATTCACCGCTTTCTCGACGCCACGGGGTCTTTTTCAATGGAATTTTATGCCATTCGGATTAATGAATGCGCCAGCTACCTTTGTACGCATGATGCGCCGCATATTGTCTCATCGTCCCGATGTCATTACTTATATAGATGACATCTGTCTTTTCAGTGACTCTTGGGATGAACATATTCAGGGTTTAAAATCTTTACTTTCTACCTTACGGGATTATAACTTAACAGCGAAACCTTCAAAGGCTTTTGTCGGTTTTCATGACATCTCATTTCTTGGTCACCGTATAGGTCGCGGTTTAATGTATACAGAAGACAGTAACGTCTCTAAAATTTTAAACATCTCAGCACCTAAGACAAAAAAACAAGTGAAGTCGCTCTTAGGACTAATACAGTTCTATTCTAAATTCATCCCTCATTTGTCTACTATAACTGCACCTCTTTCTTCGTTACTGAAGAAAGGCACACCTAATGTAATAAAGTGGTCGCAGGATCATCAAACGGCTTTAGATTATATAAAACAATTTTTTTCAAATAAGCCTTTTTTAAGGTTGCCTAACAAAGATCTCACCTTTGTTCTTCGCAGTGATGCTTCTTCCTACGCTATCGCGGCAGTTTTGATGCAGGAATACGGAGGCACCTTATTTCCGATTATGTACGTATCCAGAAAGCTTACGACGAGCGAGATGAAGTATTCCGTTCTGGACAAAGAGCTCCTCGCTCTTGTCTGGTCAATCACAAAACTGGACCGTTATCTCCTCGGATCACACTTTGTGGTGGAATCCGACCAGAAAGCTCTTACAGCACTGAACACAGGGAACGTGAAGTCATCAAAGTCAGCGCGTTACGCTATTGCGCTTCAACCGTTCCATTTTGAGATACGAGCTATTCCTGGAGTACAGAATGTGTTTGCAGACTGTCTTTCAAGATGCCCTAGTGAACACGTCGAAATTAAACCACTTCCAGATGGTGAAACGTCCTCACAGAAACATGAATAACTTTGTACATGGTCACTGATTATACATCTGTGGAGACTATGTGTAGTTCTGCAGTATTCGTATATATATAACTTTCAGAATATACTTACGTATGGATTATAACATTATTTCTTGTGAAGTAACGTTTTGTTAGAACGGGAACAGTGATATTAAAGTAACATTTTTTTTTTAGTATGGAAACATTGGTAAATGCGACAAATAGACATTCACTATTGTTATGGAACAGATTACACTACATATCGTGTTCGTAAACTTATTTCAGGCATGGTACATTTAGAACATATTCTTGTTGATTTAACTAGTTCTAAAAGAATATTAACAATGAGTGAAATTGAAATCACTTAGAATAAATTAGTAATTAGTTATTTGTTCATAAATTAAGTACTATTAAGTAGAATAATTCAATTTAATCTATTTGATTGATTATAAATCACACATCTACTAACTTTATTAGTGTTTCGCAATACGTGTATTCACGTATCCCACTACATGATATCTCACTTTTAGATAACTAGTCAAACTTACTAGTGTTAGGAAATAGTAAGTGCGTTGCTTCTTAAAGTGTTTAATTATGCTTTGTTTCATTTTGCATGTTGTATTTAAAAATTTTCTGTTTTATTGATTCTTTTATCATTGATCATCATCAGTGTTGCTGTTCATTTTCATTTTTGAAATCATATGTTTCAAATTTCTTTTAAAACAATTTTGTTGAATTTTATTATCATCTTTTTTTTATGGTTTATTTCATTTTCATTTTCAACTTCTTTTTACTTCGAATATTACCACATCGTTCCAAAGTAGGTCGATGGTGGATGTGTGCTTTAATGCATACTATCATTTAGTTATATTGTTTTCATTTAATATTCTTTTCTTAATATGATATAATTTTATGCATGTCATAAATCTTGTTGTAGTTTTGACTCACCTCTCTCGAGTAATTAGTTCGAAAAAAATTAATAGAATTAATTTTTTTAAGGGGAGGTAATAAGGGAGCTGTTACGTACATTTATTACCTACGGGGGTAGTCTTCGGTCCTGCCATATGTACGCACCAGTTTTATATAGTTATATTATTTGTGCGTTCGATTGATTCACGCACTGACGTGCACAATGCTGTGTGAGTTGCTTTGGACGCACGTGTAACCTAGTTGAGTAGATTGTGACGTCATGATAGGGGCAGCTCGGACGACATTTATGTCCGCAGTGTTATTCTTTGATTCCTGGCAAATTTGAAGAAGCCATCAGTTGTATTCGTATCTATTGGTCTTCATGGCGAAGCCAATAGTGGAAGAATGAAGTAAGTGTCGCCCCATTTCTTATGGCAAGTTTAATTATGTAAATTAAAGTATCAGGCCGCTCCTATTAATGGTCTAGCGGGAATTCATCGGAGATGACATTCCTAGAATTGGACACACGGAGTCGATAGCCTTTGGAATCTTTTGTAGAGGGAGAATCCATATGTGGAATCAAGTTAATGAATATAT
Source organism: Oreohelix idahoensis (assembly GCA_024509875.1). Taxonomy (NCBI): domain Eukaryota; kingdom Metazoa; phylum Mollusca; class Gastropoda; order Stylommatophora; family Oreohelicidae; genus Oreohelix; species Oreohelix idahoensis. The sequence continues at coordinate 419,613 of JAMPIV010002608.1, read as the reverse complement.
ATATATATATGCTTCACATGTTTAATATGCCGTTTTACCTATGCCAAAGTCGTGGTATGGATACCGAGAGGTTAGCCAAGATGAAACACTAACCTGGTTGTATTGTTATATCTGCCTTTGTTTGGATTGGATATGCTATCTAAGAATTTTATGAAGAAAGTCTGGGATGCTTACAAGTATGATATAAATTATTGCTCCGTGAGAATGAATCCGTTTGCCTTAATAAACGTCCTTGGGAGAAGGTCAACGGACGTTAATACCATGTCTGTTACATGGTAATGGAAGTGATCCTTAGTCACTGGAATATAAGAGAACTTAACTGTTAGAGAATCTACAACAACTATTAATAGTGATATTAACATTTGACGTATGATCTTCGCATCTGTAACTATGATTGTCTTGTTCCACTTCGTTGGTGTCACGTCAATAAAATATATGTACAGTAATCACCGACTTGTGTGCTGCCAATACTTGCCCAGTTCACCCAATTCAACGATACTTGTTGGAATTTTCGTTTGAAGAACATTGTTGACATTCATACCGTTTTAACCATTCGCGTTTCAATTTACCTCTTCACTGAACTCAATGATAAAATGGAGTCAACAGTTGTGACACATCTGTGCCGTGATCTCGTGTGGCTAATTAGTCCTATTTTGGCCCTACAAGCCCTGCCACATACACGTGGTTAAGGCTACCTATAGTGTAAATATGGATAGCCAATTGGACAACATGAAGTTTTGACCCAAAAAAAAGTTTTGGCGAGGTACGCCCGCTTCTCCCTAGACACCTAACCCGTTGGTCATATTAGGACACGTATCCTAATATAAAAGACCGTATTTTGATTGATCCCCCTCCTTCTACCAAAAAATAATAAACTTATGAAGCCCCTGTAGTTCAGGAAGGGGGGGGGGGTGTCGGGGGGTCTTTGATGAGACAAAGAGAGAATGGTACTAGTGAACCTTCAGGCATGTCATACATGGCGACCTATTGAGGTAGTGCATGGGTTTGACAACCCCATCACATGAAACAAATTGCCACAGAAATCACCATTACAACAGTATATGAATGTTTGGTGCAGACTTCCTGTAAAAGGACCCAGCTACAGGGGTGGGCCCCATGCTTCATAAGGAGCGGAAAGAAAAGGGATGATGATGATGGTGGTAGTGAGGATGATGATGATAATGATGGTGATGATTATGACGATGATGATGGTGATGGTGATGATTTTGGTGATGACGATGATGGTGGTGATGACAATGATTATGGTGATGATGATAATGGTGATAATGATGGTGATGATAATGGTGATAATGATGGTGATGATAATGGTGTTGATAATGATGATAGTGATAATGATGATGATGATGTCATTTTTTAATGGTGATAATGATGGTGATGATAATGGTGATGATAATGATGATGGTGATGATGATGATGATGGTGATAATGATGATGATGATGGTGATAATGATGATGATGATGATGGTGATGATAGTGATAATGATGATGGCGATAATGATGATGGTGATAATGATGATGGTGATAATGATGATGGTGATAATGATGATAATAATGGTGATAATGATGGTTATAATGATAATGGTGATAATGATGGTGATGATAATGGTGATGATAATGATGATGGTGATAATGTTGATGATGATGGTGATAATGTTGATGATGATGGTGATAATGTTGATGATGATGGTGATAATGATGATGATGATGATGGTGATAATGATGATGGTGATTATAATGGTGATAGTGATGGTTATAATGATAATGGTGATAATGATGGTGATAATGATGGTGATGATGATAGTGATGATAATAATGATAAAGATGATGATGATGACGATAATGATGATGATGATGATGGTTATGATACATGTTCTCTAAAGATTCTTGTTGCTCCATCTTCTCACTGTGGTTTGTACTCTTGTGCTATGGTTACAAAATGTTTTCGGAAATTTTTCTTGTTTTCTCTGTTTTTTAAATCTTAGTTTTAGCGATAGCGTCCGATTGGCAGAGTGGTTAGAGCGTTAGTCTCTCGCGGCAAAAGTGCCGGATTCGAATCGCGGTAATGACACGCTCCAGTCTACCCAGCTGTAAAATGGGTACCTGACTCTGCTCTTTGAGTTGGGGAAGGAAAAGGCAACGAGGAAGGAAACTGGTCACCCCACCTCTCGATGCTGGACCTAGTACGGTGAAGTCTCTAACACTTTACTGCCCTACGGCAGTATCTGCTATGGGACTATCTTTATCTTAGTTGAGCGTGCATTCACGCCACTTGTGCTATACAAAGACTCGTAATGGGCTACCTCTATGCAGAATCTTGTTATAGACAGTTGACAGACTGAACTTGCCGACAAATACCTCGTAATACCGAACGTAGTGTTTTTTTTTTCTTGTTGAAATTGTTGTTGTTGTTGGTTAACTAGGGCTGCTGAGCTTCTCGCGCTGTAGCATCCAATACCAAGTTGAAGACTCCTTGGTATTATCTACACTGTAGATCTTGGCTTTACCTGTGGCTTTTCTGCCATTCCAAAACGTGTTGAGTGGAAGTCATGAGCTCCAGTTTCTCCAGCTTCACTTGAATTTAAAGGATCATCACATCGGGTCCCAAGCTAGGAGTAAGAAGTGTGTGGCATACTATGCATCCCCCACCATCCAAGGGGGCTCTCCAATTATACAGAGCTAAAATACTGTGCTCTGATTCTGGGCTCTCCCAAGAAATTGTCACCTCCTGCACATAACCACCTCTCAGCTTCCCCTGCCTATCATTTGGTCTATAGTGAGATCCTTCTGCATGCAGTCAACCAAGTCAAAGAATTACGCCTGGGGCTTAAGTGATTTCTTCGAGCTTAGTGTGCAATGCTAGGTTCTCAACAAGTTTCACAACAGGGGGGAATCCCTGGAAGTATGTGGATGATTTCAAGTGTCAATGAGGATGCAATTAGACTCACAGACATAGGTTCACTTCTTAGTACATATATTGTAGCATTATGCATAGCTGGTGGTCATATAAAGATGACTCCAGATATGACTCCATGCATTTTTTTCTTTTTAAAATTGACATGGAGTCACAGCTGGTCTCCTGTAAAGTCTGCGTCAAAGCATTCAGGTGCGTTTGTAGTGATGGTTTCTGTAGTAATTTCTTTCCATGAGTTTGCCAGTCCCACGAACAACCTCATATTAGTTGTACCTTACGACATGCTAGAGGTAACAGTATTCTTATTCTTTCATTGTCTATTCAAAGACAATAAACGGGAAAATTCAGTACAGCGTCAATTATCCGAACTAACTGGAACCAAGGTTAATCAAATAGTTCGGATAATCAAACATACATAAAAATACCCCAGTTCAAACGAAACACAATGCAATGAGGCCGACAATTGAGGTCACTGGAGACTGTCCAGATTCCACACAGCAGCTGAAGCCAAAACGGGATTTTTTTCACTCCTGTTAAGACAAATTCAGACTATTTCTATGCAGTACTGCACATATCTTCCAATAAATAATCGGAAAAGAATGCGCGAAGCGACAGGAGTAATATTTCAGCATTACAATTAGTTCACTAAAAGTAGATACTGTAATTTTTATTTTGTTGTTGTTGTTGTTGTGGCGGCTGTGGTTTGGATAATTGGGAGGGCCCATTTACATTCACATTGAGGCATATTGGGAATATGGTGTTATGCCTATATTTTCGTGACCATGGGCACACTAGGGGTGATGTGGTCAGTATCGCACCGGCCGACTTAACCTTCCAAGAGAGCTCTGGTACCCAATTCACGAGGCTGGATCGACCCCGGAGCCGTTTGCGGTCTAAAAAATCCCACCTCAACCGGGGATCAAACCATGGACCACCGAGCAAGGAAGCCAGTGCACTAAGCACTGCGTTTCCGCGACTCGAAGAATTGGACAACTGACGTTCGGATAATATACGTCCTACTGCATATGGTTAACATATAAAGATTAACATACGCAGTTCTGCAAGGAGATGACGTCATTTTTAAGAACACAAGTTTTAAGTACCATGCCAGTTGGAGTAGGTGATGATGCTTGTCCACAACCTCCGATCCCCAGTTTTATCAATTCTATTGTTGACTTCTTTCCCTACGACGATGACAAACTGTCCCGCATCTTCTCTATCTGTTCTCCTCTTATCTCTATCCAGATACAGTCTGTTCTAAACTCGACACAACATTTGAACAGAGCATACACCTTCATTAATTTTTTAAGCACACTTACTTTGATCTTTGAATGATCTTCCACGCGATATCAAAGAATCAGTAAATAAAGAACGAATATTGTCATTGATTCTTCGCATTGCACAACTTCTACAATACGTTAAAAAGAAGAAAAAAAATCCTCCTTCAAATTAACCGTATAAATTTTCAAAAAAGATTACAATGAGGCTCTAAAACAATATACAATTTACAATATTTAGCTATCAAATCATGCGTTGCGTGAAGGAGCAAGATAAGTTATAGTAAGCAAACACATCTTGCAAGCTCAAACAGTTAAACATTTTCTGCACGTCTAAAGATTTCGCGTGGTTTTGAAGACATACGGTATATCTCATAGATCTATTGACAAGGGCTAAAAGAAGGAAAAAAAAAAAAAACAATAAACTATTGTCAAAACATGAACTTCAAGACTGCTGTGTAGAATTGTTTTCTTGGATCTTGAGTTCCATAACTGGATCTGTGCCAGGATATGGAGGGAGACGTAACCCATATTTCTGCTCTAGTCCAGGGGGCAGAAACCTGTAGACAGAATTGAACATAAAAATAATCATGGTGGTAACCCATTGATGAGATGCTACAGTGTAGCAAAGTTGATTTTGCTGGGGAGGTTATGATGGTATCCTAAAAAGAATGAAAAGGTGTCTGCTATCACCATGTGAGGTCAAGCAAATGTAGGCCTCTGACTCTATAAATGATGATGATGAATTATGTGCAGAGAACCTACAGCTACCTCCCTAGGTCTCACACGGTCACTCTTATGGCTCTAGTGTATGGTGTATGGTGTACCTAGTGTCTAGGGGAGAAATGAATGATGGTACACAACAATCAAACACTTTAAGTTTCTATTAAAGAAGATAATAACTAGCAGTTAAGTTTTTCTTTGAACAAATATTTACAATTTATTTTGCCTGTCCATTCATAGCTTGTGGACAGGTCTTTGAAAATAAGGACAAGATAGTTTACAGAAGAGAACAATTAAAATGGTGGGACAAATTGCCCAATAACTAAAAATGTTATTAAGTATTTATAAATGTCCTTCCTGTATGAAATATTAAATTAGTTCACTTTAGTTATCTCCCGGGAGAGTCACTGTATATGAGGGCTGTAGTTCATCCTACCCCCATACAATTCCTGCGTAATATTTTGAAACACAAGAAAATGTCAGAGATGCCCCAGATGTTTTACTCTTCACCTGGGAGTCCTTGTTGTAAGATAATTCAATGGGTAGTTGCAGAAATTTCAAGTTCAACACTCGCCAAAGCTCCTACTGGATATTCGACAGCATATAAGTCTGGTTTGAGACTGGTTGGCGTTTATAAGCACTCAGCAGGTTTCCTGTCACCAGCCGGCAACAGAAACATAGACCCTCTGCAACAAAAGGACACCCTGGCCTTTTATCTCTGATCAATTATTCTAACACTTAATTTCCTTCGTGGGTATGGAGTCAGCCTCGCGTGCCTTACAAATGCACTCGCCCCGAATTGTACAGGACTTCCACCTGGTTGTGACCACACCTCAAGTCCTTATAGTAGATACGCCACTGTATGTTCACATACTTTTCCTCCATACAATAATGTGGAGTAACCACATTTCCTTTGATATGATATTATCTTCTTTTCTTTTCAATTATATTTGCTTCAGGCATGTAAACAGTGTTCATTGAACACAGAGGCTTGCTAAACTATTTTAATACAATAATATGTCAACATAATTGTAACAACATACATCAGTCAGATACCGTTTAATGTGTGGACTCAACAATGTCTGCTTCCGACATGTCCTTCACTTTTTCCCCAATAGCAGTATCTAACTTTGTAGTTGGACCAAACATAGTAAATTTCATAAAATATCCTTACCACAATCAAGAAATATATAAACAAATGAGCTGATTTTGTGAAGAAATGGCCTCAGCTTCCTCTGAACTGCACAGACTGTGAATTTATTCTTTATTTAAGTTTAAAATTAACACAGCTGTTTTTCAGCGTATCTGTATACAAATTTTAGTTCAACTGGCAATGAATAGTCAAAGCCTTTTGCTAATATTTACCAGCACTAGCCAATCGTAACATTCTACTACTTGAATTCAAATGCAGTTTGAATGAAAAACCCAAAATAATTTTGAATAACCGGTGGTCGATTGGCTAGTCTGCTCTAGTCATGCCCAATACAAAAAGATATTACGTTTAGGATTACATTTCTCCTACCGCTCCCCCTGTCAGTCATACTCTTTTTCCCCAAGCGAATTTGAATGTACCTCCCTGCCTCTTTTTCCAGCTCGCGTCCCCCTAACGTTACCAAAAAAAAAAAAACATGAGCAGGAACGCCAGTGTGTCTGGTCGTGTGTTCTTAGTTATTAGTATTTCTTCAATAACTTCTCTAATACTGGGGCTATCATATTATTTAAAGTACATTCTTATTCAGCTAACTCTACGTCATACTACCATATAATTCTTATAGGGAACTTCATAATGGTTTAAAATTTCCAATTTATGTCATCGTCCATCGTCAAATAAAATGTTACACAAGTCCGCCATCTTTCCTCTCCTTCATCTTGCGAGCATGTATTTTTCAAATAACTACTTGTTTTATTTACGTCAGAAATTCTACCACTAGGAGGAAATAAAATTGTCTGCGTGGTGATGCCTTGGCTGGCTTTTTCGCAGTGTGCATATATGCGTTGCAGACTGTGTCATCAAAGCGGGGTGTAGACGGGGCGGGTTAGGACTTTGCGTTACTAGTTAGCATTGTATCGTGTAATACTACCAAAAAATGTAAGGATTTTTACTGATTTTGCTACAAAGTTGACAGAAAGTGTTACTTCATATAGCTATATTTCGGCATGCTTCCGCCAATAGTTAATTGTAAGGCTAGACTACAAAGTGTATACAGCAGATTGGGCAAAAGTTAAATATAGTAGTGTTTCTCGAAAACGAAACTAAAGCGTGTCAGACTTTTTCCGTGAAATCGTTCTATAGGCTTAGCACTGTGCAAAACGCAGCGCTGCTGGCTTCGAAGATGCCAACCGTCAGACACATGCGGGCTAATGTATTTATTATCGTTTTATGCCTAAATCGTACTGAATTGAGCGTTTATTCTCGCATATTTTGCTACACACCTCCCACCCTGAAACATGCATTCATTTGCAGGTTATAATATGCGAGATAACTTAGCTCCATGAAGTCTTATTCGTTTTTCTGATCTTCATCATAAGGATGTCTGCTCAAAAATTCTGCGCCAACGTTCAAAGGGCCGGGAATGTATTCTATTAAAAATGAGTATGGTTGCAACAAGAGAGACCATCTCAATAATCTAGAATTTTCATGCTTGGCCTGTGATAAGAACACGAGGGGGGAATGATCCGTTTGGACCACAAATGTCCGGCCATATAAATAAATCTGGAACTTCTTTATAGCCCATATTAAAGCGAGACATTCTTTTTCACTGGTTGAGTAATTTTTTTCGCCTTGTTCAATTTGCGGCTAGCATAAGCGACTGGGTTCAATTCCCCATCTTGTGAGGAGGACCTTTGCAATAATGTAGCGCCCAGGCCTACATTGCTTGCGTCACTTCTTACAATAAATTCTTTAGTCAAGTCAGGCAATTGCAACACTGGCCTGCTTGTAAGCTTCTTTTTTAACTCCTGGTAAGCCAATTCACACTGTGCTGTCCAAATTATAGTATTAGGTTGACCTTTGCGAGTTAAATCCGTCAAAGGAGCACATACAGAGTTAAAATGTTTGATATATTTTTGGTAAAACCCACACAGAGACACGAAAGATCGCACATCTTTTTTTGTTTGTGGTCTAGGTGCTCTTTTTAGTTTTTCCAGATTTTTGGGATCAGAGGTCATGCTACCCTGATGTACTGTATGTCCCAAGAATTCCAACTCTTTACAACCAATACAGCATTTTGTTGGCCTAGCGGTTAAGTTAGCCTCTCTGAGTCTATCAAACAGCATATTCAAAGAGGTAACGTGTTCCTCAAATGTTTCTGTAGCAATGAGGATATCATCCATAAAATTCGAAATACATGGATTTTTCAGGGGATCCAGCAATTTTCGCATCATCCTAGAAAACACGCTCGGGGCATTTTTCAAACCAAATGGTAACATGTTGAACTTATAATGACCTTCCGAGGTGCTAAAGGCCAAATAAGGTCGAACCTCAGGCTTTACTGGAATCTGGTAATAGCCTTTGCTAAGATCCACCTTAGAAAAATATTTTGCCTTGTTCAGCCTGGCAAAAAGTTGAGTAGTATCAGGTAATGGATCCACCTGACCTTCTGTGACAGCATTCAGTTTCCTGTAATCTATGCACAGTCTATGTTCTCCTGATGGTTTCCGCAACAACACCACACAGGAACTGTAAGGAGACTCACTGTGAGAAATAATCCCTTCTTTTAACAGATAATCAATCTCCTCTTTCAAAGCTTTTTCCTTAGCGAACGGAATCGAATAAAGCCTCATACAGATGGGTGCTGAGTCTAGTAGTTTCATATCATATGACAACAAATTTGTGTGTCCCGGTTTATCAGTTAACACATCTGTATGTTTCTCAAGGACCTGTTGAACCTTCTCCTTCTGTCCTTTTGTCAGGTGATTACTGATTTTCACCTGTGCAAACGTTTCACTGGTTTTCAGTGGGTATTCAACCGAGGAGAGATGTTCATTTTTCATCTCGGTGGCTATAGACAAGGCCATTAAATGTGATCCCTCCTGGATTTGTCTGTCCAGATATTTCTTCAAAATATTCACATGATAGACTTTCTCCTTTCCCTTTTTGTCTATCTTATAATTTGTTCTGGATACCTTTTCCAAAACTGTATATGGCCCTTGCCATCCGATCTGAAGTTTATTGTTGCTGCCTGGCAATAGAAGAAGTACCTTCTCCCCTACAGCAAGTTCTCGATCCTTCGCTTTTTTATTATAATAAGCAGCATGCTTTTTCCTGGCTTGTCTCAAATTTTCATTTGCCAGTTTCCAACTGGTTTTTAAACGAGTGGTCAGTTCGTTCACATATTGGTATGATGAGGTAACAGTCTCCTCTGCCTTCTCATCTGTCCAGGTCCTTAAAAGAGTTACATATGGACTTTTAATTTTTCTGACATAGTATTCATGGCACCTGTCAGGTCCTTTACATTGGAAGCTCTGTTTTGCGGACGTTTCTTTCTTGTGTCGCCACACAAGAATCTACCAATACCAATTTGTTTCCTGGGGTTGTCTCCCCTCAGGTTCAAATTCAAATTGAGAGAACTTCGCTCTCTTTTTTCTTCCTCCAGTTTACATAAGTCCGACCGAGGGATCGTCGGCTTATTCTGGGGTATAACAGTTCTTTGTACTCGCTGCATAGTGGCCATTGTAAAACAGTCGAATGAAGACTGTCTGTGAAAAGGTGGTTCCCATTCCCCTCTGTCCACTTTTTTATAATTATTTTTCTTTCTATTTTCAGGCCTACGTTTGCCTCGTGGTGAGTCTAGGTCCTGATTCCTTTTCCCACGAGTGGGTGTTCCCTCTGTATTTTCTGGCCCAGGTTTGCCATAATGCTTCTCTTGCATTTGGTTATTATTTTTCCACCCTGTGGAATTTTCTTTATTGCACTGGTCACAATCCTCGACAAATTTTCTTATGTCATCAACCACTCCTGGCCAGTAATAAGACATAGATGTCATTGAACAGGTGCGACGCATCCTCAGATGTCCACCGTCTAGAACATATGTTTGTCTCATAACTAGTTCCCTATATTTCGAGGGCACTACTAATTGTCCCAACTCGTATGATCCTGCTATAACCGCCCTGTAATGCAGTCCATCATCCAAATAGAATTCTCCTTTTCTAGGAGGGGTATGGAGTTTTTGGAGTTTGTCAAAACACGGCTTCAGGGATCTATCTTTAACCTGTGCCTTCCTACACTCTTTACGAGACATAATTTTTGGTTGTTCCTCCTCCTTTCTAGAGGTTGACCTAACCTGAAGCGTGGCCATATATACAGGTTTCTTTCTCCAATTTTCAGTGTTATGGTTGTCCATCCGACAAGTTTTACAATACCTCTTTCCTTGGTTAAAAGGTTTTCTTTCATCATTTCTTCTATCATTGAATTGTGAGGGTCTATTCTTAAATTCATTTCGAGGCATATCTAAGTTCTGCTTAGTTCTATTTTCGAATTTATTATGGGTTTGAGGGGCCTTACTCTGATCTATTTGTTTCTTTTTGGTGCCAGCTACCTCTGCCTGGGCTGCCTGATACCTCTCAGCGACATTTATTATCTCACCCAGCCTCTCCGCACCCTGTTCCATGAGAAACTTTCTCATGTCTGGAGCCATGGACTCTCTCATCTGTTCAATGAGTATCATCTCTTTGAGATCTTGGGTTTTCCCCAAAGTAGCCCATTTCTCCATATACGTTTCCAACCGGGCGGAAAACTGGTGATAGGTCTCACCCGACAGTAGCCTGGCATTCCTAAACTTCTTTCTATAAAACTCTCCGTTCTTTTCGTATCTTAACAGAAGAGCTTGCTTCAACATGTCATAGTTGTCTTGGTCATCCCTGCTCATTTTGGAAAACACTTCATAAGCTGTTCCCCGAAGTCCCTGAGACAACTTTACCCCCCATCTTTCTCTTTCTAACCCATAAGTAGTAGCTAAAAGTTCAAACCTGCTTAAATATCCTTCTATGTCATTGTCTTTCTCAACAAAATGGTCTACATGAAAATCCATAACTGAGGTTGAGGCTCCCTGACTAGTAGTGGCATCTGAGGCAAAGGGGCTAGCACCATTTTCAGGAGCATGGCCTTGAATTTCCAACTCCCTTAGTCGTAACTCGTGCTCCCTCTGCAATCTTCTATCTTCTGCTTCCCTCTCGGCAGTCAATCTTTTTTTCTTCTGCCTCCCTTTGCAGTCGTTTTTCTTCTGCCTCCCTTTGCAGTCGTTTTTCTTCTGCCTCTAATTTTTTCTTCTCCAATTAGAGCCTCTTTATCTCAGCCTCTCTATCAGCCTCTAATGCCCTAGCCTCCTTGTCAGCCTCAATCTGCAACCTCTTAATTTCTTTGTCAGCCTCTAACTTTCTTTCTGCTTCTTTCTCTAATCTTTTATCTTCCCGGGCAATAAATTTATCCACCTCTGAAGTTACATATTGAACCAACTCTGGTCCATCCATGCCCATCTCTTTAGCAGTCTGTACAGCCGCAGAGCGAAACTTGGCCAGATCTGCCATTCTGATAAGTACAAAATGTTCTAACAAAATCTCTAACTAATTATAAATTTATTTAATAAAATCTGGGCTCTGACACTTTCTTCCTTTCCCAAATCTTGGGTAATACTATATGGGGATTCCCTGGGAAAATTAGACTGTTGTTAATGCTAAGCCCCAGATCCCGATGTATGTAGAACTAAGAGAAATTCAGATGCCCGGACAAGCCTACCAATTTATGTAGCAAAGTTGATTTTGCTGGGGAGGTTATGATGGTATCCTAAAAAGAATGAAAGGGTGTCTGCTATCACCGTGTGAGGTCAAGCAAATGTAGGCCTCTGACTCTATAAATGATGATGATGAATTATGTGCAGAGAACATACAGCTACCTCCCTAGGTCTCACACGGTCACTCTTATGGCTCTAGTGTATGGTGTATGGTGTACCTAGTGTCTAGGGGAGAAATGAATGATGGTACACAACAATCAAACCCTTTAAGTTCCTATTAAAGAAGATAATAACTAGCAGTTAAGTTTTTCTTTGAACAAATATTTACAATTTATTTTGCCTGTCCATTCATAGCTTGTGGACAGGTCTTTGAAAATAAGGACAAGATAGTTTACAGAAAAGAACAATTAAAATGGTGGGACAAATTGCCCAATAACTAAAAATGTTATTAAGTATATATAAATGTCCTTCCTGTATGAAATATTAAATTAGTTCACTTTAGTTATCTACCGGGAGAGTCACTGTATATGAGGACTGTAGTTCATCCTACCCCCATAAAATTCCTGCGTAATATTTTGAAACACAAGAAAATGTCAGAGATGCCCCAGATGTTTTACTCTTCACCTGGGAGTCCTTGTTGTAAGATAATTCAATGGGTAGTTGCAGAAATTTCAAGTTCAACACTTGCCAAAGCTTCTACTGGATATTCGACAGCATATAAGTCTGGTTTGAGACTGGTTGGCGTTTATAAGCACTCAGCAGATTTCCTGTCACCAGCCGGCAACAGGAACATAGACCCTCTGCAACAAAAGGACACCCTGGCCTTTTATCTCTGATCAATTATTCTAACACTTAATTTCCTACGTGGGTATGGGGTCAGCCTCGCGTGCCTTACAAATGCACTCGCCCCGAATTGTACAGGACTCCCACCTGGTTGTGACCACACCTCAAGTCCTTATAGTAGATACGCCACTGTACGTTCACATACTTTTCCTCCATACAATAATGTGGAGTAACAACATTTTCTTTGATATGATATTATCTTCTTTTCTTTTCAATTATATTTGCTTCAGGCATGTAAACAGTGTTCATTGAACACAGAGGCTTGCTAAACTATTTTAATACAATAATATGTCAACATAATTATAACAACATACATCAGTCAGATACCGTTTAATGTATGGACTCAACAATGTCTGCTTCCGACATGTCCTTCACTTTTTCCCCAATAGCAGTATCTAGCTTTGTAGTTGGACCAAACATAGTAAATTTCATAAAAAATATCCTTACCACAATCAAGAAATATATAAACAAATGACGCTGATTTTATGAAGAAATGGCCTCAGCTTCCTCCGAACTGCACAGACTGTGAATTTATTCTTTATTTAAGTTTAAAATTAACACAGCTGTTTTTCAGCGTATCTGTATACAAATTTTAGTTCAACTGGCAATGAATAGTCAAAGCCTTTTGCTAATATTTACCAGCACTAGCCAATCGTAACGTTCTACTACTTGAATTCAAATGCAGTTTGAATGAAAAACCCAAAATAATTTTGAATAACTGGTGGTCGATTGGCTAGTCTGCTCTAGTCATGCCCAATACAAAAAGATATTACGTTTAGGATTACATTTCTCCTACCGCTCCCCTTGTCAGTCATACTCTTTTTCCCCAAGCGAATTTGAATGTACCTCCCTGCCTCTTTTTCCAGCTCGCGTCCCCCTAACGTTACCAACAAAAAAAAAACATGAGCAGGAACGCCAGTGTGTCTGGTCGTGTGTTCTTAGTTATTAGTATTTCTTCAATAACTTCTCTAATACTGGGGCTATCATATTATTTAAAGTACATTCTTACTCAGCTAACTCTACGTCATACTACCATATAATTCTTATGGGGAACTTCATAATGGTTTAAAATTTCCAATTTATGTCATCGTCCATCGTCAAATAAAATGTTACACAAGTCCGCCATCTTTCCTCTCCTTCATCTTGCGAGCATGTATTTTTCAAATAACTACTTGTTTTAGTTACGTCAGAAATGTTACCACTAGGAGGAAATAAAATTGTCTGCGTGGTGATGCCTTGGCTGGCTTTTTCGCAGTGTGTATATATGCGTTGCAGACTGTGTCATCAAAGCGGGGTGTAGACTTGGCGGGTTAGGACTTTGCGTTACTAGTTAGCATTGTATCGTGTAATACTACCAAAAAATGTAAGGATTTCTACTGATTTTGCTACAAAGTTGACAGAAAGTGTTACTTCAGATAGCTATATTGCGGCATGCTTCCGCCAATAGTTAATTGTAAGGCTAGACTACAAAGTGTATACAGCAGATTGGGCAAAAGTTAAATATAGTAGTGTTTCTCGAAAACGAAACTAAAGCGTGTCAGACTTTTCCCGTGAAATCGTTCTATAGGCTTAGCACTGTGCAAAAAGCAGCGCTGCTGGCTTCGAAGATGCCAACCGTCAGACACATGCGGGCTAATGTATTTATTATCGTTTTATGCCTAAATCGTACTGAATTGAGCGTTTATTCTCGCATATTTTGCTACATACAGTGACGTGGTCAGAAAATTCCACCGGTACAGAGGTAGTCATAGTTCACAAGTTTTCAGCTGTCACAATAACTCTTAATAAAGGGCCTTAGATATAAGTATTCAGGTAATTTATCGCTCAATTTGAGGTAGTACAGTAGGGAGCATCGCTACGACGTGCGATAGTAAGCTTCATTTCAAAGTCCTTGCATGCTGGGTAGAAGCGATTCTTTGTCCAGAGATACTTTGTCATTGATGGTAGACCCCAGGTATGAGAAGTGGTGCATCACTACCAATTCATTGTAACTGGTGCAGCGAAGAAGCTCTCACAACAAGCAGAAGACAAACAAATACGCTGAAAGGAACATCACGCAAACATTTAAAAAAAAACATGCTGCGCCACTGCTCCGTGCTCCAGCTCCGGGGCCGCTCCATAGCCCTGGTCTCAAGCGGAAATTTTGCAGTATGATATCCTTATCTGCATATGCTGTTTGTCCGGTTTCATACGAGGTTCTTACAATTCATGTGACACATATTAGGGAGTATTTCATCTTATTTTTATGTTTTCCACTAAATTCTCATTTTTCTTTGCTCTCAGTTTATTTTGTTTTTGTGTGTTTGTCCCCGATGAAGGCTTGGTAGCCGCAACATAGGTTTTTTGTGTGCTAATTATTACTTCTTTATTTTCTTCCATTTTCTCTGTCTATTATGTCCAGTATTTGCCTAGCGGTTAGAGAATATTTGTCATCCGTCTTATTTCTCGTATGTTACTGTCGATTAAAGAAAGTAAGCTAGAAGTGGTATAGGCAGTCCCATCGCAGATACTTCCGTAGTTGAGTAGTGTTAGAGACTTCAATAGATTAGGTCCAGCTAGTGACCAGATCCCTTCCTCGTTGCCTTTGTCTTCCCTGACCTAACAGCAGAGTGAGGTATGCATTGAAAACTGGGTTCAATGTAGCGTGATGCTACCAGGTTTTGAACCCAGTAACTTAGCCAGGAGAGGTCAGCGGTCTAACCGCTTTGCCAATTGAACACTCAAGTTAGAATTGGCTTTTTCCTTACTTTTGCAGGAAGCCTGTCGCACTATGCACAAAATGTGCTCTTGTAGTAGTTTTTGAAGTGGGTTTGCTTTACAAATAAAAAGGCAAGATGTGCTTTTGATGAACTGGGAAATATACACAATTCAAAAGAAATCTAGGCCAACACATAAGTATGGCAAAACAGAATCTTCAACCCAAATGCGCTTTGGTGATGTTCTCGATCGGGACGAAACTATTGTCTAGGGACACGAGGTATAGCATGCATATGGACATGAGGTATATCATATACATGTGTTCTGATGCCAGACTGTATCGGCTGCGCCGTTCCTCTGGACTCACCAGCAGAAGCATGCTGCAAGGGCAAATGTTTGACCTCATTATCCAAGCGCCCAACCTTGTGCCCACCGACACATCGTTTCGGGGGCGCGTTGCTATAGTCAGTAATGACTGAAAGGGATACTACTACTCTACTACCACTGTGACGTGTAATGGAAAAATAGTCTACAGTAATCTGACAGCTTATTGTCACCTAATAGCTGCCCTCTGATTTGCTAGCTAAAAAACCTGCATTATACAGTCTGTCTTTATTTACACAAGCTTACTCTCTCGTCCCGCGAAATTAACGCATTCAGAGATCAGAGAGTCCTAATGATATATATATATCATTAGGACTCTCTGATCTCTGAATGCGTTAATTTCGCGTTCCGGTATTACCCAGAATTCAGAAGCTAAGCGTATCAAGATAAAAGGCTTTACGGTCGGTCTTCGTCGAGGTGTTCGACCGTCATAAAAAGACTTCCTGTTCCCTAACGGGTTTCTCTGTAAGAATGCCCGCTTCTGAAGATCACAGAGCCCAGGGGTTTATATATATAATTCTCGTGGAGATTTCAAATCTGAATTTTCTGACCTGATCATAAGAGCAGCCAGCGGTTTTTTTGTTTTTGTTTTTTGTTCCTTTTTTGGAATTATTTTCTCCTTTTCTTGGCTGTGCCAAGATAGGGTATAGGGTATAATAATGTTGAATGTCTATGGTCCTTGGGGAGCCAAAGGTTAATGAATGAATGAAAAGAACAAGCCCGGATGTAACTATCCACCATTCCATTGAGTGGAACATATTTTAATAAACTATTAACAATGGTTATGCAACGTGTGTACCCTTCACAACGTCACATCACTCCCCGAGTAGTTCTTGTAGGTCTGTGAAGGGACGAAGAAAGAAGAGAACCAGTGCACCATAACGCATGTCGTACAAGACGATAATTGTGAGGTTGTGCAATGGGATAGCAACGTCGTCATCATTTTTCTGTGCGCTACATACGGAGCATACAACCTTCATAGCTGCTTGTCCCCTTGCACGAAGCTTGCACGAACAGTCACATTCTCTTGCAGCGTTGGTTTCGTCATGTAGCACAAACTGCCACAGAACAATCGCCGCAAGAGCAAACGACTGTTTGGTGCAGGCTTTCTGCAAGGTGATCAGCTGCGTTAGTGGCTCGATGCTCTGGAAGGAACTCAAATCATGATGATGACAGCGCCATATTCTAAATGTTTTACAACGTTTCCAAAAATATAGACCAGCGTTTCTCAAACGTGTTGGTCTCAGGACCCCTTTAACGCTCTTACAAATTATTGAGAACCCCAAAGAGCTTTTGGTTTATGTGGTTTATATCTATCGATTTTTAGATTATTAAAAATTGAAACTGAGAAATTTTAAATATTTATTTATTAGTTCATTTAAAAAAAATAACAGTAACAAACCCATTTCTTGTTAACATAAATAACATAGTTGTTATGAAAAATAACTATATTCAACCCCCCCCCCCACACACACACACACACGCACCACGCATGCAGACACACGCATGCACGCACACTCACACACATACGCACGCACACACACGCACACACACATACATACGCACACACACGCACACACACATACACACGCACACACGCACATACATGCACATACAGTGGGAAATCTGGCATTGTTTTACATTTTAGCTTAATACAAGACAGCTGGGTTCTCATATCTGCTTCTGTACACTTGTGAGTGAATGAGAGTGACAAAGGCTAATAACGTCTTAGATTATTATGAAAATAGTTTTGACTTTGCGGAACCCTTGAAAGGGTCTCGGGAACCCCCAGGGGCCTGTAGACGACACTTTGAGAACAGCTGATAAAGACCGTGAAACGATTACCGCTTGGTCGCAGTTTTGCATGCTTATAGAAGTACTCATGCCTCTCAAGACAAGAAAATCTGCGCATGCGCACGCACGCACACACACGCGCACGCTCACACACACACAAATACAGACAAGTGTCTGTTACCTTCCTCCAAGAAAGTGTCTCTGACCCCTGAAATAAGTGGCACACTGTTTAGGGACAGCGAGAGAGATGAGAAGGTATGGCTGTAGACCTTCAGGATTGCTTTTCTCTACATCCCAGCCTGCAATTTTACACACACACAAAAAAAATTGTTGTCAGTAATTAAGTTTATCTTGGAATAAGTTAAAGGTAAGTAAATGGAACAGTTTTAAAACAAGTTAATATATTCAAATACATTGACACGTTAATAACATCGGATGTGAAGATGCATCTCAGAGATGAAAAGTGAAATAGCTCAGGTAAAAGTAAAAAAAAAAAAAAAAGGTAAAGGTAAAGGTAGTCTCATAGCAGATACTGTCGTAGGTGAGTGAAGTGTTAGAGACTTCACCATACCAGGTCCAGCATCGAGACGTGGGGGTGACCAGTTCCCTTCCTCGCTGTCTTTTCCTTTCCTAACTCAAAGAGCAGGTACCCAGTTACTGCTGGGCAGTCTGGGGCGTATCGGAACCGTGGTTCGAACCCGGCATCTTTGCCACCAGACAGCAGCGCTCTAACTACTCTGCCAGTCAGACGCTCCAGGCAGAAGTACCATTCCCTAAAATGACGAGTATTTTATGCAATAACTCTTCGTCAATGAAAGTCAGAAAGACAGTTGTTAAGTGTCATATAGAGCCAATCCTGGCGTATGGAAGTGATTTATGGATATTTAGTAAAAGAAGGAGGAAAAACACTAGAGGTCACAAGGATGTGGTTTTACAGAAGAATGTTAAAAATACGATGGACAGCTAAAAATAGTAACGAGAATGTCCAGAAGGAGGCCAATGAGTAGGAAGCTTATTAGTCACGTTAAAGGGAAGCTGTTCATCTTCTTAGTGCATGCTATGACAAGAACAAAGATAGAATATATTGTGACAACAGGAAAAATTGAAGGAAAAAAGACACAAAGGACGACACTGTGACGAAATGGCTGTCCCTGTCCTATTGTGTGATCTCTCACACCTTCAGCCCTCCAGCAGTAAACTTCTTTTCTTCATATTTCTTCATTATTCACTTGTTATTTGGCACTTCTTTTTGCCCTTTCATTCATTTTTACTCTTGATGCTGGACATAGCATGATGAAAGTCTCTAACACGCCACTCCCCTATGTCAGTATTTGCTACGGGAGTAATTCGTATCTTATTGTTTACCACTCCTCAGACGTATTATCGTAACAATACCCAGTCGTCAGACCGGTCACCCGCTTATCTCTTTGAATCCGTCTGTCCACCTGTGGAAACGTTTCGATCAAACATTTGACCCAATTGGAAAGCTGTTGATCGTGTTGACACAAGCTTGTGTTGTGCGTACGATGAAAGAAGACAAAGACTGTCTGACCAGACATCTGTCTGGCGGAGGCACTCAGATAAATGGGATAATTGGATAATCCGTCGGGATAGACATCTGGGCGGAAGATATTACGCCAGGAAAACACGGTTACAATATTGTGATAGACAGAGGTGCGGTCGGAAGTCTTATGTAACGATATGATATCACTGTTGCAAGAGGCCACGCGTGTATATTAAATTTAATATTTGCAAATACGCATGGCAGAGTCCACTGGGAGGACAACATTAGACAATCTTTGAAGGACCGAGGACTAGAATGGAACCAGGCCAGGAGGAAGACAGCCGATATGATAGTTTGGCGCTCTCTCTTCCAAACCTCTACACCTCACGGTAGAAGGGGAACGACTTAGTAAGTAAATACGCATGGGATGAGTAATGATAAACTTCCCCACTCAAACAGTGCTAGATAGATTTGATTGGTTCGCAGAGTCTACAATGGATTTGATTGGGACATTCGGCGGAAACACAGCTGGGATTTGAAATTAAGGATTGTGAGATATACTGTAGAAATCAGACACACACAGACAGACTGCATCGTAGCGTTAACGAAGCACCTCCGAAAAAGTCAGAGGAAAGAGGATAGGACAATTCCACAACTATAAGTACCAGATCGAGTATTGGGCAACTATGGAATTTACAAGTAAACTCGCAATTTTAATACAAGACTGGAAACTAGGGAATTTTATCACAAGTTAGAGAGGAATTCTAACCACAGTTTTCTCAGGCCAGGAATTCTCAGAACACCAGCGGTCAGAGGAATGAAGTCATATTTCCCAGACCAAGTCATAAGAGGAATTATACAAACAGTTTTCCCAGGCCAGGAATTTGCAGAACACCAGCCGTCAGAGGAATTAACTCATAGTTCCAGACCTAAGTGATCTCGAAGCTCTGATACAGAGAGGTGTCCATTTTAAATCTGTTCCAGGAGAAGTGTGCATTCCCAAAATTTTGGGTTCGTGATTACAAGACATCAGACTTAAGTACTGAAGTTCCAACGCCACTAGTGTGAGAGAAGAGTATCTACACTAAACCGCCTACAGTGGACGAGTTATGTGGAGAAGTGTACTCATCACCAAAAAAGTAGTGAAGGAAACCATAGCTGCAGAACTTATCTGGAGATAAGTTTTTGTGTAACAGGCTACAGCTAAAATCAAAAACATTCTAAAACCCATTCTAAACCTCAGTAAGGAAACTTTAATTTCAATTTTCACCCAATTTTCCATATTAATTTTCACATGTTAAAGACTAATTGACTATTAAATTTGTTGTATGTTATTTTAAACAAAACAAATAACTGTTTATTTAGTCATTAGAAGTAGGAAAGCAAATATGAGCGAAAATATTTAATAATCGTATGTAAATATAGAGCCATTACTTATAAGAGGGCATTCCTTAGATTACTCCAACTTGGGGCTTGAACAGGCCAGAATAATTGCATAAACTCTTCACAAAAGGCGACGGACCAGATAATAAGTTAACAATTTTGCTTAGCCCTTAAGCAGCGTTTGTTCTTGCCTTCTGGGAATATCTTGTGAAGGCTCCCCTAAGGTAGAAGCGACATTCATCTTCTATCTACATCTTTGTCAAGAGTAATCTTGCGCGAAGATAGATACCTTGGACGACTTACTTTTAGATACGCTTGCGTTCTGACCATTATGGACCACTACTGCAAAGCAAGGGGAAGCAATACCGTGACAGACACAGAGAGAAGATACTGGACAGTTTGACATCATGGCATGGAAAGAAGTCAGCAACAGAACTGATAAATTACACTGGAGACACGAAGTTGTGGAGACACATGATCACCTACGCCACCAGACATAGTAGTTGAAGAAGAAGATAAGAGAAGACCCATGTGCTGTAGGGGACTTCACTATACGAGGTACAGCATTTTTTAGATTGAAGTGGGTGTGGTAAAATGGGATGTTATAAATATTTATAGGGGACTTAGTGTACTGACTGAGATCAGCTGTGAAGGTATCTATATCTAATAAGAGTAGTGTATTATAGATAACCTTACTTACTGCCACATATGTATACCTCAGTCAGAATTATTCTGGAATAGTGTGATGACTACGTTATATGTCTAGGGTATGTGTATGATGAAGTGTAAGTCATAACAACAACAGACAGATAAACAATTTGATTTATTCCACCACACTTGACAACACTGTGACACTCACATACATAAAACACTCTAAGAGGATATCTTAAAGGAGTCACTGATAACTTTTCAAATAACAATATGTATTCAGTGCTGTCATGAATGTATATGTGTCCTGATTCAAATACAAAGGGAACCAGGAATCACAATCAATTTTAATTACAAGTTATATGTACAGAATTTATTAATATGATTCTTGTAGTGACATATATTATTAATGGTATCCTATGTGTGTCAGTTGTGTAGTGGTAATATGAGGTAATACTGGTTTTGTTTTGTTCAAGCTCTGTTGGTATTTGTCATCATGACTTCAATAGTTTGTTTCTATTGGAACTAGTATTGGAGATGTTCTCAGTTCCTGGTATTAAAACAATTAAATTCCCCTCTTAATTTTAGTTTACAATGTCATTTTAAGATGGGGGTACATAATGTTGAGCTCCATGGCCACACTCTCTTATCTTGCGTGATGACTGCAGTAAAAGACTCCTCTGCTCGATTACTTTAATGAGTTCTGGAGCCACCCCACTGGTTGCTATATGGACCAAGGAGTATGCTGTCCACCTCTGGCTTCAGCAAAGCTCTGACCAGGTGCTGCTCAATAACTTTAAGACCACGGTCCCACAATTCATGGAAATAATAAACAGTTTCGTTGACTGGCAATGAATATAGCACAACTCCGATCTGCCGATGTCCCAGGCTTTATTTTATAAAAAAAAATATACACTGGTGCTCAACGCACTGCTTCTTAGTAGGTTTATTACAAGATGTGGCAATGAACAGACGCTCTGAATTGAGTATATTCGCAGCTCTACCCAATCAAACCATGTCTACACATCTTTTCAAAAAAGTACTCCTTTTCACGTTTCCCCTGACAACACAAGATAGTATTTATAGTCCGACCAATCGTGTTTAGTCTTTCATTTGTTGCGCTCCAATCAAATAGGAGTTAACATGGTAGGCTATTTCCGTAACGTAATGTTTTTTCAAACACGTTATAAAAAAATTTTATGAGCAGAAATGATTTCATGCTGTCAGGCACCCCCACTATTTTATTTTGGCCATAACTTGGTAATTCCTAGACTATTTGCGTAACGTTTTACATATTCTTTGTCAGCAAACCCTAAGGAACCCAAATATACGAATTTAATGGAGCCAATATGCATTTTCTTCTAGGATAGTCGTGCTGTTACTACCTTCTCACTTCCAAACTTGAGGGTGTCTGGGTACTGTCATGTTTTCAAACGTAAACCGGTATAATGTCATAATTCCCAATAAGCGTTTTTTCAGGATTTTAAAACCTAACTCTGGTATGGGTAGTGAATTTTATCACTGTCGATTTGAAATAAAGTTAGTGCATGTGGCCTTACACGCGTGATGGCAGCAATTGTGTATCGCGCGACGCGTGTTTAGTGTTGCACGTGTCCCTGCTTTCTGCCTCTCCCTTCTCTCTATCCTTTAGTCCATCTGTCTTTTAGTTACGCCGTGTATAAAAATGGAATGAATGAAATATTAAATTTAGGTCATTGATCAGCTTGCGTATCTCAAGGTTTTTCCAAGAAATACAGTACACGTTTCATTGAAGAAAGCGTGCAGCGACACAGTAGGCTTTTACTATCAACGTGAAAGCGTTACAATTTGCCGACGAAGTAGAAAACAAGGGGGATTTCGAGTACAGTCATTGTGACAGCACTGTTCTTTACCATTCTTCTTTCCTTTTATTAAATTTATTTGTTAGGCTTTGCATTTACGTTTTAATTTATATATGGGGATTAGAATAATTCACGACATCTCCCCTCTTAAAACAGACATTATATGTCAGTCCTTTATTCTATATACACATAGAGAAATTTATTATTATTTCTGGGGTTTACGGTGATTCTCATCACACGGATGGCGGCTTAAAAAAATCCGCTCCCAAATTTGTTTTTCCAGATATATACTCAATGCTAAAATTATAGGGAGCCAAAAGCAAGGACCATCGGAGTAACCTAGAGTTCTCATGCCTAGCCTGGGCTAGAAACGATAAAGGTTTGTGATCCGTTTGCAACTTAAATGCCTTCCCATACAGATAAATATTGAATTTCTTTATTGCCCATATTACTGCAAGACATTCTTTTTCGCTAGTTGAGTAGTTGATTTCAGCTTTATTCAATTTTCTGCTAGCATATGCCACTGGGCTTAATTCCCCATCCAATGCATCTGATTTCTGTAGTAGAGTTGCACCCAACCCAATATTACTGGCATCCGTCCTTACTATGAATTCTTGACTTAAGTCAGGTAATTTCAAAATAGGTTTACTTGTGAGCTTTTCCTTCAATTCTTGGTAAGCCATTTCACATTGTGGTGTCCATGTAATGCGATCTGGATGTCCTTTACGTGTCAAATCAGTTAACGGTGCACATATGGAATTAAAGTTTTTGATATACTTCTGGTAGAAACCACATAATGAGACAAAGGATCTCACGTCCTTCTTGGTTTGTGGTCTCGGGGCTTTCTTTAGTTTCTCTAAATTCTTTGGGTCAGGGGTCATGTTTCCCTGATAAACTGTGTGTCCCAAAAATTCCAATTCTTTACATCCAACGCAACATTTGGTTGGTCGGGCTGTTAAATTTGCTTCCCTAAGTCGATCAAACAGCATCTTCAGAGAGTCAATGTGTTCCTCAAATGTTTCTGTTGCTATAAGGATATCATCCATGAAATTTGTTATACATGGATTATTCAGAGGGTCCAATAATTTTCTCATCATTCTAGAGAAGACACTAGGCGCATTCTTCAATCCAAATGGCAATCTATTAAACTCATAGTGTCCTTCTGAGGTACTAAAAGCTAGGTATGGTCTAACCTCAGGCTTTACTGGAATCTGATAGTATCCTTTACTCAGATCCACTTTTGAGAAATATTTAGCTTTATTTAGTCTGGCAAACAGCTGATTTGTATCCGGCAATGGATCCACCTGTCCTTCTGTAATAGCATTCAGTCTCCTGTAATCTATACAGAGTCTATGTTCTCCAGAGGGCTTCCTTAAGGGTACAACACCGGAACTATACGAAGATTCACTGTGTGAAATAATTCCTTCCTTCAATAGATAGTCTATCTCTTCCTTCAAAGCTTTCTCCTTAGCAAACGGAATCGAATATGGTTTCATACAGACAGGTGTGGGGTCTATCAGTTTCATATCATATTCCAATAGGTTTGTATGCCCTGGTCGGTCTGTTAACACCTCTGCATGATTATTTAGAACCTGTTGCACTCTCTCTTTCTGAGTTTTTGTTAAATGTGTACTGATTTTCACCTGTGCTGCTGTCTCACAGGGGTGTAATGGATATTCAAATGATGAAAGTGGTTCCTTTTTCATCTCCATGGCGATGGACAAGGTCAACAAGTGTGTCTCTTCCTGATGTTCTCTTTCCAAATATTTCTTCAGGAGATTCACATGATAGATTTTTTTCTTTCCCCTTCTTATCTATCTTATAATTTGTTCTAGACACCTTCTCTAAAACTGTATATGGACCTTGCCATCCAATCTGTAACTTATTCTGACTCCCGGGGAGAAGAAGCAGTACCTTCTTTCCCACAGCCAAATCTCTGTCTTTCGCCTTCCTGTTATAATAGGCAGCATGTTTCTTCCTGGCTTGTTTCAAAATTTCATTGGCAAGTTTCCAGCCAGTTTTTAAACGAGTGGTCAGCTCATTCACATATTGGTATGAAGATGTAATGTTTTCCTCTGCCTTTTCATCAGTCCACGTTCTTAACAAAGCTACATATGGACCTTTAATTTTGTGGACCTATTTGTCCATGCACCGGTATGGTCTCTTCCACTCGAAGCTCTATAGTGATGATTTTTCTTCCCAGAATTATCATGCATAAAACGACCGCTACCAATTTTTCTTTTGGGGCTTTCTCCCCACTTAAAATTCTTGATGAGAGATTTCCTCTCTACATCCTCTTCCTCCAGTTTGTTTAAGTCCGATTGAGGGATTTTCGGCTTATCCTGGGGTAAGACATCTTTTTGCACTCTCCGCATAGTGGCCATTGTAAAACAGTTAAGTGAAGCTTGTCCGTGAAAAGGGGCTTCCCATTCCCTTTGGTCCACTTTATCAAATCTATTTTTCTTTTTTATTATCAGGCCTAATTTTGCCCCGTGGCGTGTCCAGGTCCTGATCAATGTTCCCACTTGTGGGTGTTCCCTCATGTGCTATGCTACACCTTTCTACAAAATTCTCAATGTCCCATCTTGCTTTGGGCCAATAATAATTGTGAGCCACCTTTTGAATGATGGTACCTATCTTCTCATGGTCCCCATCTGGTTTCACATGTAGGCTCCTTATTAAGTCTGCCCTATATCTTTTAGGAAGTACCAGCTGTCCCTGACCTTTGGATCTAGCTCCAGTCTTCCTATACATCAACTTGTTTTTCATGTAAAAATCTCCCTTGCCTGGAGTTGTATGACAAGTTGACAATTTCCTGAAACAAGGCTTGAGTGTTTTATCCCCAGCCTGTGCCTTCCTCATCTCTTCTGGAGTGGTATCTAACATAATATCCTCCTCCTGTCTTGAGGTCGACCTGACCTGAAGGGTGGCCATATACACAGGTTTCCTTCTGCAACGGTCAGTGTCATGATTGTCCATCTTACAATTTTTACACCACCTTTTTCCTTGGTTGAAAGATTTTCTTTCATCATATTTCCTTTCATCGAATTGTGGGGTTTTATTTTTATTTTCATACCGTGGCCTATCAAACTGGTGCTTACCTTTGTTTTGATCCCTAGGATCAAATTTATTAAAGTTCTGTGGTGCCCTAAAGTTATCCACTTGTTTCTTTTTATTACCTGTTACCTCTGCTTGAGCTGCTTGATACCTTTCAGCAACATTTAGCAACTCACCCAGCCTCTCTGCACCTTGTTCCATGAGAAACTTTCTCAGGTCTGGAGCCATGGACTCTCTTAATTGCTCTATAAGGACCATTTCCTTAAGATCTTGGGTTTTCCCCAGAGAAGTCCATTTCTCCAAGTATGTCTCTATTCGTGCAGAGAACTGGTGATAGGTTTCACCTGACAGTAGTTTAGCATTCCTAAAGTTTTTCCTATAAAATTCTGCATTCTTTTCATATCTTAACAAAAGAGCCTGCTTTAGCATGTCATAATTTTCCTGATCACCTCTGCTCATTTTTGCAAAAACTTCATAAGCTGCCCCACGAAGTCCCTGAGATAACTTTAAGCTCCACCTTTCTCTCTCTAACCCATATGTGGTAGCTAATAGTTCATACCTATTTAGATAGCTCTCTATATCATCGTCTTTCTCAACAAAATGATCTAAATGAAAATTCATAGCTGAGGTTGGGGCTCCCTGGCTAGCAGTGGCATCAGAGGCAAAGGGACTGGCACCATTTTCAGGAGCATGGCCCTGAAACTCAAACTCCCTTAGTCGTAACTCATGTTCCCTTTGTAATCTCTTCTCCTCCTTTTCTGCTTCCCTCTCTGCAGCTAATCTCTTTTCTTCTCTTTCTGCAGCTAATTTCTTTTCTTCTCTTTCTGCAGCTAATTTCTTCTCTTCCCTTTCTGCAGCCAATCTTTTGTCTTCTCTTTCTGCCTCCAATTTCTTAGCCTCAGCCTCAATCTGCAACCTCTTAATCTCTTTTTCAGCTTCTATTCTCTTATCTTCGGCCAATCTTTCAGATTCTAATTTTCTTTCGGCCTCTTTTTCTAATCTTCTTTCTTCCCGTTCAATATATTTGTCACATTCAGCAGTGACATAAGAAATCATAATTTGCCCGTCCATTCCTAACTCTTTCGCAGTCTGTACAGCAGCAGATCGAAATTTTGCCAAGTCGGCCATTGTCTAACAGATAAATGTCTAAACAATTTTATCTATGACTAATTAACTCAAGACAACACAGGCACTGTGAGCTCAACCTTATTTATTTTCACCCAAGGATACCTTTTAATTCTTATTATTCCCTGAAGTGAATTACCCCCAATATTTGTAATAGGGAAAGATTCAAAATCCCGAGGGCGAGACCCCAATGTATGTGGTAAAATGGGATGTTATAAATATTTATAGGGGACTTAGTGTACTGACTGAGATCAGCTGTGAAGGTATCTATATCTAATAAGAGTAGTGTATTATAAATAACCTTACTTACTGCCACATATGTATACCTCAGTCAGAATTATTCTGGAATAGTGTGATGACTACGTTATATGTCTAGGGTATGTGTATGATGAAGTGTAAGTCATAACAACAACAGACAGATAAACAATTTGATTTATTCCACCACACTTGACAACACTGTGACACTCACATACATAAAACACTCTAAGAGGATATCTTAAAGGAGTCACTGATAACTTTTCAAATAACAATATGTATTCAGTGCTGTCATGAATGTATATGTGTCCTGATTCAAATACAAAGGGAACCAGGAATCACAATCAATTTTAATTACAAGTTATATGTACAGAATTTATTAATATGATTCTTGTAGTGACATATATTATTAATGGTATCCTATGTGTGTCAGTTGTGTAGTGGTAATATGAGGTAATACTGGTTTTGTTTTGTTCAAGCTCTGTTGGTATTTGTCATCATGACTTCAATAGTTTGTTTCTATTGGAACTAGTATTGGAGATGTTCTCAGTTCCTGGTATTAAAACAATTAAATTCCCCTCTTAATTTTAGTTTACAATGTCATTTTAAGATGGGGGTACATAATGTTGAGCTCCATGGCCACACTCTCTTATCTTGCGTGATGACTGCAGTAAAAGACTCCTCTGCTCGATTACTTTAATGAGTTCTGGAGCCACCCCACTGGTTGCTATATGGACCAAGGAGTATGCTGTCCACCTCTGGCTTCAGCAAAGCTCTGACCAGGTGCTGCTCAATAACTTTAAGACCACGGTCCCACAATTCATGGAAATAATAAACAGTTTCGTTGACTGGCAATGAATATAGCACAACTCCGATCTGCCGATGTCCCAGGCTTTATTTTATAAAAAATATACACTGGTGCTCAACGCACTGCTTCTTAGTAGGTTTATTACAAGATGTGGCAATGAACAGACGCTCTGAATTGAGTATATTCGCAGCTCTACCCAATCAAACCATGTCTACACATCTTTTCAAAAAAGTACTCCTTTTCACGTTTCCCCTGACAACACAAGATAGTATTTATAGTCCGACCAATCGTGTTTAGTCTTTCATTTGTTGCGCTCCAATCAAATAGGAGTTAACATGGTAGGCTATTTCCGTAACGTAATGTTTTTTCAAACACGTTATAAAAAAATTTTTATGAGCAGAAATGATTTCATGCTGTCAGGCACCCCCACTATTTTATTTTGGCCATAACTTGGTAATTCCTAGACTATTTGCGTAACGTTTTACATATTCTTTGTCAGCAAACCCTAAGAAACCCAAATATACGAATTTAATGGAGCCAATATGCATTTTCTTCTAGGATAGTCGTGCTGTTACTACCTTCTCACTTCCAAACTTGAGGGTGTCTGGGTACTGTCATGTTTTCAAACGTAAACCGGTATAATGTCATAATTCCCAATAAGCGTTTTTCAGGATTTTAAAACCTAACTCTGGTATGGGTAGTGAATTTTATCACTGTCGATTTGAAATAAAGTTAGTGCATGTGGCCTTACACGCGTGATGGCAGCAATTGTGTATCGCGCGACGCGTGTTTAGTGTTGCACGTGTCCCTGCTTTCTGCCTCTCCCTTCTCTCTATCCTTTAGTCCATCTGTCTTTTAGTTACGCCGTGTATAAAATGGAATGAATGAAATATTAAATTTAGGTCATTGATCAGCTTGCGTATCTCAAGGTTTTTCCAAGAAATACAGTACACGTTTCATTGAAGAAAGCGTGCAGCGACACAGTAGGCTTTTACTATCAACGTGAAAGCGTTACAATTTGCCGACGAAGTAGAAAACAAGAGGGATTTCGAGTACAGTCATTGTGACAGCACTGTTCTTTACCATTCTTCTTTCCTTTTATTAAATTTATTTGTTAGGCTTTGCATTTACGTTTTAATTTATATATGGGGATTAGAATAATTCACGACAGTGGGGTGACCAGTTCGTTTCCTCACGGCCTTTGCCTTCATTAGTCAAGAGCATTGTAACGGTGTGTTGTTTTACTTGAAGTATGTATGTATATCGTTACACCGTTGTGGATGGGTACCAATCTCTAGAGGTGATGGAATTGGTCCTTCTGGGATTAACATGATGTTGTAAGTATATATTGTTGGTATCCATCCTTACGGTCCAGTAGTATTAATGTACAGAGGCAACATTGTCCACATTACATAGTACAGAGTACATCACTGACTCACGACGAGGAAAGTCATAAAGGTGTTGAACAGCTAGTGACGTTTTCTCAATATTTATTAACGACACAACGACGACATCGAAATGGCATAGTCACTGACAACACTTGTAGACATCACAGCATGTTAATGGGGAATAATGTAACTGGCGTCAATGCATTGTAAACGACTGTTAATGTATTCAGGTGTAGAAACCTTCATCCTTTTCTATAACAGCCGATATATATATATATATATATATAAATGTAGGAGATTAAATCCCTTCTCCTTTTCTGACCTCCAGCAAGACAGGCATGACTTCTGGAGTATCAAATAATGTCCTCTAATTTCCTTTAATAACCACGGTATCGAACCTAAACTGACGTGGAACCGCCAGAGCAGCAAAGTCCAACAAGTAGATAGCCTTTAGGACATGCATCAACCCGATGCATAACAACATGGTGATTCGTGAGTTGACAACTCCTCATAACGTAGACTCTTCCCCACCCAGGGAAAGTTGGTAAATAGGCACAAAATGTCAATCATGGAAGTTAGCGACAATGATAATCAAGTAGAGCAATTACCTTCTCTTCAGGAATAAATACACAACTCACTCGCCTCCAGGCGCTTTGAATCACAAAGGGGAATATCATCTGAGATGAACCAACACTATAGAGGACTTCAATTCCCCGAACAATATGATCACGACAGACGCTGAAAAAGCGTCTATCTCTCTCGACAAAATCTGTGACACTCCCGGGCGGAAGCTTGTTCAAAACCCACAACCAAAAAACCAGACATGCGCAGATACGTTCGATTTGAATACAATTCACACAACCCCGAAGCTATGGGCATATTCTAAGAACGACACTTAAAATCGAGCCTTATAAGAATAGAAAATAACTATCGATGCAGGTTGCCAAACGTTTCAAAGAAAAGTGGGCCTGTGCGCTCCATAAATGGACATGACCCAAGATCGTTCAAACAACAATACCGGCAACCGAAGGGCATAAGAACAGGTAACCACTTAAAGTAAAAAGTAACTTCAATTCCAAGAGTTATATACCTTGCATTAGAAAAATTGAGTACACAGATACCATAGCAAAATTCGTATGCGCAACATATTACCGCAACCTCCCGATTAAAAAAAAAAATGAAACTTTTTTTTATAACATCCACGAGCAAGCTAAAAGCGGCTCAAACGCACGAATTATGCGCGGATAAATAGACAAACTGCCTAAGATGAGGCTAAATCGACACATAGAGTGACAGGTGAGAATATATCTCAGCAGAGAAAATCTGTCTCAAAATATATACATATATCGGGGAGGTGCCACCAACCACACATCACATTGCTGGTCACGTTAGCATGTAAACATAATATACATATCTTGTATGCAAGTGTAATAATAATCATTATCAAAATAGCGGTGTCATTATCCTAGAACCGCTTCAAAAGGATGTACACATGTGATAGTAAATATTACATTACCTAAACATGTAATAATATTATAATGCAATACATAATGAAATACGTTGACGATACATGAAGATCCAGGTCAATGACAAAAGGACACATCTTCTGTTGTTCCAACGGTAAGTATACACTTCACAACTCTTCATGCTTGACAACAGTAAGGTAACTTATCAGATCATCAATGACATGCTGAGAAAATACAATCAATATAATCCTATTTAACAACCATTAAGTTTCATAATATACAATACATTTTTATTTAATAATTGTGGCCGAGTGAACTTTCGGCCCTTATATTGCCTACTCAGCCTTCTTCTGTTATATTAAAGATGGTAACCGAAGAAGATGATAACAAAGCACATTAATATGAGTTCACATAAAGTGAGAGCAGATGTGCTAATGTATGATTATAATATAGGTGTGTTATGGATCTGTAATATATCTGGAAATATAGGACAGAAGTAATAGTTGGAATCATGTGGGCATCTGGACAGAATGTCAGACATCACATTATCCGAACCACGGATAGCTCGTACCGTGAAGTGAAAAGGTTGAAGAGCAATGGCATATCGAGTGGATCTTGAACTCTTCAAGTTCTTAGTTTGAATAGCTGTAAGAGCTTTTTGATCAGTTTCTAGAATGAAATGTGCGCCCAAGAGGAATCTTTGTAATTTCAGAATTGACCAAACCATAGACAACAATTCCCGGTCTAGAACCGAGTAATTCCTCTCTGCCGCATTTAGTTTCCTAGAAATGTACATAACAGGATGCAGAGTTTCTGAATATTCCTGCATAAGTGCTGCTCCGATCCCAGTGGATGAAGCATCACTTCGAAGAACAAAAGTCCTATCAAGATTAGGTAATCTTAAGATGGGAGGAGATGAGAATATATTCTTGATCTGGTCCAAGGAAGATTGGCATTCTTGAGACCAACGAACCAGATTAGGCGATCCTTTCTTCAACAACGTTGAGAGAGGTGCCATAATTGAAGATAGATTCGGAATGAATCTCCCATAAAACTGAATTAAACCCAAGAGACTACGAACTTGTTTCTTCGTCCTAGGTACAGAGATGTTCAGTATTTTAGACGTATTGTGGTCTTCTGTCTTCAAGAGACCATGACCAACACGACGACCTAGGAAAGAGATTTCACCAAACCCAACATAGGCTTTAGAGGGTTTTGCTGTCAAATTATGCTCGCGTAGAGTCGACAGTAATTCATACAAACCCAAATAGTGATCTTCCCAGGAATCACTGAAGAGACAGATATCATCTAAGTATGCGATGACATCTGAACGATGTGAAAGAATTCGACGCATCATGCGAACGAAAGTAGCAGGGGCGTTCATAAGGCCGAAAGGCATAACATTCCATTGGAACAGACCCCTTGGTGTTGAGAAAGCAGTAACAGGTTTGGCACGATCTGCTAAAGGCACTTGCCAATAACCTTTGAACAAGTCAAGTTTAGTGAAGAATCTAGAATTAGAAAGCCTAATAAGCAGATCTTCTAATAAAGGCATCGGTTCAGCATCGAACTTTGTGACTTGATTCAATTTGCGATAATCAACGCAAATGCGTATGTTCTTGTCATTCTTCCTGACAATAACCATGGAAGAAGAATATGGTGAAGTTGATGGTTCAATTATGTTTAATCGAATCATTTTATCTAATTCTTTCTCGACTTGTGATTGAAAGTGTATAGGGATAGGACAAGGTCTAACCCTAATAGGATTATTGTCAGTAAGAATTATGTCATGTTCTATGACATGTGTGTGTCCAGGGATGTCAGTTAGGACATCCTGAAATGTTTGTAACATCGAAGAGATTTGTCGATGTTCTTCAGCGGAAAGATTAGGAGAAACAGTGACGTTTTTCCAAGATTCCGTGGAATGTAGTGGAACCACTGGAAGAGGAAGATTGACATCAGAAAAAGTAGTTTCCTCATCCTGTATGACTGAAAGGGATGAGTAATGACCATGCGGAACATGCGAATCGTCCGTTGCCTAGAAAATAGGCAGCAAATAGTCTGGACGTTCATGAAATTCTGTCAGCATGTTGATATGGAAAGTTTTATGCTTTCCATCAATATCGACCACATAGTCAACATCGGAAATCCGAGAGACTATTGCATACGGACCTTTCCATGCAATAAGAAGTCTATTTTCCCTACTGGGGAGTAGGACGAATGCTTTGTCACCTGGACAAAGTTGTCGTAGACACCTATTCTTGTTAGCAAACTGCCTTGCCTTCTCTTTAGCAATTTCTGATGAAGCAGTTGCTAGTTTGCATGCCTCGATGATCTTTTGCCTCAGAGCAATGACATACTCATATGAAGATTGAGCGTCATCGCTAATATCATCGGCAGTGATAAGATCATGTAGTAAAGATATAGGGCCGCGCGGTTTCGCGCCAAAGACAAGTTCAAAGGGAGAAAATCCTGTGTGTTCATTAGGGACCTCTCTATAAGCAAAGAGAGCCGCGGGTAAAACCCTGTCCCAATCTTGAGGATGATCTTCAGTTATCTTACCAAGCAAAGTCTTGAGTGTTCTATTCAAACGCTCAACTAACCCATTAGACATTGGGTGATAGATACTACTAAGAGATCTTTTAATATGTAGTGTAGACATTACCTGTGACATAGTGTCCGATATAAGTTGCGTGCCATGGTCTGACAGTATCTCTCCGGGAAAACCCAACCGAGAAAATATCAGCCAAAGAGCGTCTGCGATATTGGCAGTTGAAATGCTCTTAAGAGGTATAGCCTCTGGCCAACGTGTACACATATCGACACATGTAAGGATAAACTGATGTCCTCTGGCCGACTTGATCTTAAAAGGGCCAATAATATCTATAGCCATTTTCTGAAAAGGCCGAATAGGGATGTCAGCAGCCTGGATAAGCGCAGCATGTCGTGGTCCTCTAGATTTGACCTCCTGACATACTTTACAAGATCGGCAGTAAATATGAATGTCCTTGTTTACAAAAGGCCAAAAGAAAGCCGCAAGGACTCTCGACTTTGTACGGGAAAAACCCATATGTCCAGCACATTGCGAGTCATGAGCATGTTGCAATATTTGCAATCTCATACTCTTTGGAACAAGAATTTGCGAATGTGCAGACGTAGTCGAGTCTTGTACCATACGTACAAGTACGCCGTTCTTCATAGCAATTCAAGATTTTCTATTTGTATCCTGATTTGGATCCCCTTTTTTCGCAAGAATGAAGAATTTTTTTAGAGAAGGATCTTCTTCTTGTAATTTTATGAACGAGTCACGAGAAATAACCAAGTGACTGTCTTGGCTATGCACTTCATCATTACTAGTCAATGAAGTTTGAGGTGTCTGTAGAGCTTGTGCTCTTGTAACCACTTCATTGGTAGCTTGCATATTATGATCTTCCCAAGCAGCAATCTGCTGTGGGGTACATTCCCTAACTCCGTGAATACGACCGATAATAAGGTCCGCAATAGGATTAGATAAGAGACAAGCGTGCACATCTCCGGTAAAGAAAGGAGTGGCGATGTGAATTACAGCAGTAGGATATTTCTCTAAAGTGCCGCCAAATGTGACACATTTGATTACTTTTCCTGTAGCACAAGAGGGATCTACAAGAGTTTGTCTAACACCAATAGTGGTGCATCCGGAATCGAAAAGGACTGAGACCGGATTATTATTTACAAGACCCTTATGTAGGATTAGAGAACCTCTCCCGTCATGCGCAACTGCAGCAGGAAGAGCGGGAAGAGGGTGACCACCACTCAAAGTAGTTACGGTGGTCGGTTCGAACAAAGTACTGCATTGGGGGCATTTGTTTGCTCTCCCAAAGTCAAAGGCAGAACATGTGACAGCGTCAGAGTTTTTATTATTAACAACCTGATTACAGGCTTCTTGAGATTCTTGTTGTACAGAGTTAGCCTGCTGATATCTCTTTTTTTTGTATTGAGATCTACCGCGACTATTATTACCTCTGAAGTTATCAGAGTTATTATTATCTCTGAAGTTAATGTGTTCTCTATTGTAATTATTATCCTGGTTTGAATTCCAGTTTCCATAATTATTATCATGTCCACATTGATGAGAACATCTATTAGTTTGGTTTTGAGGTTTTCGCGAGGAATATCCTCTATTATTATATCCTCTTCTGAAATGCCTAAAATTATTAGGTTGAAAGTAACGAGGACTGTCAGCTCATCTCCAATTCTTCGAAGAAGAATCACCATGAGATTGATTGCCATAATTCTGAGCATAATTATGGTTACTCTTCCTATCGATATTTTGTTGAGTACCCTGGAATTACGAACAAAGTTTGTGCCATATGGTGTTGCCGAAGCAACTGGCAAACCTTCTTTCACTTTAGAGTTACTAATGGTTATGTGAGGGTGCGCAGTTACATACTGGCAACAGAAATCTTCCATTTCTTTTATGGTTTTAGGTTTACGCTCATGAAGGAAAGCAAGAAAAGACTCATTGACAGAAGACATGACTTTGTCCCTATGTATTAAGTCCATACGTGCTTCATAAGTATGTTCTGTCTTAGACAGCTCAACCCAACGTGAAAAAGTAAGGCGTATTTTTGCAATAAACTCAGAGAATTCTACTCCAGTTTCTGGCAACATATTTTTAATTTGCAGACGATAGCCGTCTTCGTTAAGTTGGTACTTCTTTAACAAAGCTGCCCTGACAACTTCATAATTGTTCTTGTCAGGCTCATCTACCATGCTTAACATACTTAGAGCTTCACCTTTTAGTATATTTGACAATTGTTCAACATATAGTGATTTGTCTATGTTATGTGTTTTACATGATCGTTCAAATCTGTCTAGATAGAACGTTATGTCATCACTGGAAGGACTAAATGCTGGTAGCTTAATCTTAAAGGTGTTAGCATTAGCCTTATCAGTAGATGACCCCTTATTTGCATCAATAGCATTACCCATGTTCATCACTTTCAATTTCTCTAACTCTAAAGCTCAGAGTTTTTCTTCATGCTCCATTTTTGCTTTTCTCTCATGAGCCTCTCTTTGTAACTTCCTGTCTTCAGCCTCAGCTTTCAGTCTTTTATTTTCTTCTACTCTTTTTTGTTTTTCCATCTCCATCTGGAATCTCCTTTCATCCACCTGCAGCTGCAATTTTAAATTCTCAGCTTCTATTTTCTTTTGTTCAGCTTCATTTTCCATTCTCTTTTCTTCCAACTTTAATGCTTTGTCATATTGAGCAGTCGCATATTCTTCTAACTTATCACCAGTCTTTCCAAGGGATTTACCCTGCTCAATAAAGTACTCAAGTGTAGACATATTGTCTAATATTATGAGTCACAAAACCTGAAATAATTAACTATCTTATTTCAATCTTAATAGTAACAAGTCTTAAATCAAGCACTTGAATAATCACATCACATTATATTATTCCAAACTCTGTGGGAAACAAGTCTATGTCCAAAAACCTGTATATGAACCCTTATAAAAATATCATCAGTCAATTCTTTATCATAGGTGCACTTCCCATTCAATAGTGCATGACACTGTTCATCATTTATTTATCAGCAGTGTATTAATAATAGTGCATCAGTATAATCTATTAATTAATTACCATAAGTGTAACTAATAACAATGTAAACAAAATCACAGTGTAAACAAAATCACAATGTAAACAATAACAATGTAAACAATAACAAAGATCAGAAACAATACGAAAACATTCGCAGGAATCAACTAAATATACAGCGAAAAATAAAGAAAATATCACAAAAATTGTGATGATATCTGCGAGAAAATTAAACAAAACACATGACACCACAGTGTATAAATATAAACGGTGTATAAAACTAAACAATAGAAAAGAGGAGACCTACAAGTACAAACAAATCAAAACGAAACTAAAGAATGCGAAAAAATAACGAAAACAAAACTGCACATGTCGTCACAACTAAACGAAAATAGCAATGGATATTGCTAACAATTTCCAATTAAGGAAATTGCTCTGTTCCTAACGACACGCTCTCAATAGATAACCTCTGTTACGTGGTATCATCTAAAAGGAGACACCGCCCAACCGATAACCCACAGAAATGTAAACATATAAATAAACAAATAACATATAAACATATAACATATAACAATATGAGAATGAGAAGAAACAGAAGGCTCAGCAGAAGTATAAGGGCACAGTTCACAACAAAACAGGCCACTTAACTTATGGAAATCCAAACGTCAGTAGAGCAAAGAACATGTGATGATCAGCATTCTATGGTCAGAAGATCCAACGTTGATCGCACATGTGAACTTGCATCATAACTGCCAGGACGATGGTACAACTGAGCTTCTGAACAATGAAACGGTACGTAGTTACGGTACTTGGCCTTCTCATCCAACAATAGCAACTTAATAGCATACGGAACTTGTCCTTCTCAACGTAACAGTAACTTGATTCAGTACAGAACTTGGCCTTCTAGCAGGAACAAATCGATTATCCCGGTACTTGAGAACAACTCTCAATGTATGCTGCAACGCCGGGTACTGTCAATTTTCTTGAATCAGGTTCAGGTTGAAAATTCTGATATCTACCGGGCAACGCCGAGTACTTTGAAAATCATGTAGATGTATGTCTTGAAGAATGTAGCGGGTAAGGGACCCCGTGTCTGCTGGCACCAGACCAAACCAGCTTATGGCCACCAAATGTAACGGTGTGTTGTTTTACTTGAAGTATGTATATCGTTACACCGTTGTGTATGGGTACCAATCTCTAAAGGTGATGGAATTGGTCCTTCTGGGATGTAACATGATGTTGTAAGTATATATTGTTGGTATCCATCCTTACGGTCCAGTAGTATTAATGTACAGAGGCAACATTGTCCACATTACATAGTACAGAGTACATCACTGACTCACGACGAGGAAAGTCATAAAGGTGTTGAACAGCTAGTGACGTTTTCTCAATATTTATTAACGACACAACGACGACATCGAAATGGCATAGTCACTGACAACACTTGTAGACATCACAGCATGTTAATGGGGAATAATGTAACTGGCGTCAATGCATTGTAAACGACTGTAAATGTATTCAGGTGTGGAAACCATCATCCTTTTCTATAACAGCCGATATATATATAAATGTAGGAGATTAAATCCCTTCTCCTTTTCTGACCTCCAGCAAGACAGGCATGACTTCTGGAGTATCAAATAATGTCCTCTAATTTCCTTTAATAACCACGGTATCGAACCTAAACTGACGTGGAACCGCCAGAGCAGCAAAGTCCAACAAGTAGATAGCCTTTAGGACATGCATCAACCCGATGCATAACAACATGGTGATTCGTGAGTTGACAACTCCTCATAACGTAGACTCTTCCCCACCCAGGGAAAGTTGGTAAATAGGCACAAAATGTCAATCATGGAAGTTAGCGACAATGATAATCAAGTAGAGCAATTACCTTCTCTTCAGGAATAAATACACAACTCACTCGCCTCCAGGCGCTTTGAATCACAAAGGGGAATATCATCTGAGATGAACCAACACTATAGAGGACTTCCATTCCCCGAACAATATGATCATGACAGACGCTGAAAAAGCGTCTATCTCTCTCGACAAAATCTGTGACACTCCCGGGCGGAAGCTTGTTCAAAACCCACAACCAAAAAACCAGACATGCGCAGAAACGTTCGATTTGAATACAATTCACACAACCCCGAAGCTATGGGCATATTCTAAGAACGACACTTAAAATTGAGCCTTATAAGGATAGGAAATAACTATCGACGCAGGTTGCCAAACGTTTAAAGGAAAAGTGGGCCTGTGCGCTCCATAAATGGACACGACCCAAGATCGGTCAAACAACAATACCGGCAACCGAAGGGCATAAGAACAGGTAACCACTTAAAGTAAAAAGTAACTTCAATTCCAAGAGTTATATACCTTGCATTAGAAAAATTGAGTACACAGATACCATAGCAAAATTCTTATGCGTAACAAGCATAATCAGGTATTCATTTACATTTTAGTAAAATAGAGCGTTTCGATTCCGGAAATCAGTAGCTTCACCACGAAAGGCAAGCACTGTGAATTCTTCGCCATAGTAAGAAAAAAGACATTTAGTGTTTCGTGTAATCTGAAGAATATTATGTAGTTGTTGTTTAACCGCTCTTTGCAGCCTATACCAAGTTGAAGACTCCTTGGTATTACCTACACTGTAGATCTAGGCTTTTCCTGTGGCTTTTCTGCCATTCCGAAACATGTTGAGCTGAGGTCATGAGCTCCAGTTGCTCCAGCTTGGCTTGCATTTAAAGGGTCGTCGCATGTGGTTCCATGCTAGGAGTAGGAAGCGCGTGGCATACTGTGTGATACGAGGTATCTGGATAATGGTGGGCCACTTTAATTTGGTACGCGGCGTTAACACATCGATGTGCCACCAATGTAAGGTGCTTTGCATTTAAAGCCATTGTATTGACCGCGATTTTATAGGGTTGGCTAGGGATAGACATGACGTAGTATGTTGGTATACTGGGGCATGGCAACGCTCTTCCTACACCCTTCATATTCTGAATTTTGTCCTAGACGGACGAGATTGTTCAATGCTCCCGTTAATGATAGTGATTGTATTGGAGTTCTTTTATTACAAGGCAACAGGGTCAGCCGACATATGTATGGATACAAATATCGTCTCATTCTATTAATGAATCATCTTCGGTTCAAGAAGATTTGCAGGGAGCATATAATGAATAAGTATCCAAATTATTATATCGTCAAACTGATGGTTGTTCATTACCGGATTACAGACATACGGAATCGCGAGT
Organism: Oreohelix idahoensis; assembly: GCA_024509875.1. Taxonomy (NCBI): domain Eukaryota; kingdom Metazoa; phylum Mollusca; class Gastropoda; order Stylommatophora; family Oreohelicidae; genus Oreohelix; species Oreohelix idahoensis. Next base: position 379,934 of record JAMPIV010002608.1, on the reverse strand, counting down.
AAATAACCCGACGTTTTGACGACTGATGAATAATATATAAGAGACGATCTTGGACTGCATGAATTGTATGTATTTTTCATTGATTCCATAAATAATCTGTGATGTAACTGTAATAAAATGTTGGACTCTACCAAAGGACCTTATCACCTTCATACAGTTGAATTGGAAGTTTTTTTCCTAGCATTCGCGAATAACACCAGACAGCATGATTGCTCTAACTAATTCAAGAACAATAATAACGGAGGCAGATAATGGCAAATAAGAATACATCACAAACGGAAGAATCTTTTCCACCTAAATTGACACTCAATAATTGGGATTACAGTCAAACAGACTGTAACACTGTGCATTCCCCGCCATCCAAAGGGGCTCTCCAGCTATCCAGAACTAAAATACTGTGCTCTGGTTCTAGGCTCTCCCAAGGAATTGTCACGTCTTGCACAGAGCCACTTCTCAGCTCCCTCTGCCTATCACTGGGTCCACAGTTAGGTCCTCCTGATTGCAGTCAACCAGGTCAAAGCCAACAAATCACGTCTAGTGCTCAAGTGACTTCTCCAAGCTTTAGTGTGCAATGCTGGGTTGTCAACAAGTTTCACCACAGAGGGAATCCCTGGAAGTGCGTGGACGATTTTAAGAGTCAATGAGAGTGTACTTAGCCTCACAGACAGAAGTTCACTTCAACATATGCATATTGTAGCATTGTGCATAGCTGGTAGTCATATAAGGATGATTCCCAGATATGTCTCCATGCATAAGAATATTATAAAATGAAACAAAACTGAATTCTCGTACAGCTTAAGAGGGGGTATAATCATCATAAATAACACGTTATATGGTATATTTGTTACGCCCCGTTCAGTTTGTATTGATAACTTAAAAAGTACATTTAAATTTATAAAATGGAGTTAGAACAAACATGCACTCATGTCGCAGTATGTAAGTATAAGCAATCAGTAAAAAAAAAAACACACACACAGCAAGCACACATGACTAGACACCAAAAACACTAGCACACATAGATATAACTAACCACTAGGAACATCTATAGAACAAATTGGCACTTTGTCCTGAATCTGTATGAGGTTCTCTAGAACTGTCACAAAATCGGCCCGGACTGGAGGCTTGAAACTGAAGCCAAAGAGGGCGTCAATCACCAAGTTAAAGGAGTCTGCGATGCACTGGGGATCGGTGGGGAAGAAGGACAGAGATGGGATGTCCAAACGCTCACACTGGTAGAAAGAAACAATAGAAAACACAAATTACAGATGAATCAATTATAAAGTGAGCACATTCATCGTCATGATTATCGTGTTCATTATCGTTTCACACGGAGTATGAAGGCCTCACTGCGGTTGGTTGGTTCCTTTCTAGGAAGCCTGCATCAATTATTCACATGCTCATATAGCGGTGGTTTCTGGAGCAATTTGTTTTACATGGTGAGGTTGCTTTCCCGTGCACAACCTCATATCAGTAGCCATTTACGACATGCCTGAGGGTGCATTAGTCCTGTTCTTTCTGTGTCTCTTCAGAGGCAAACGGAAAATACACGAGTACATGGATCACGTGACATTGCAGGAATGTACAGGTCATTGTTTTCCAGCTACGTTGTCCAGAACCCTGGGGTTCCACAGATCAGCCTCTGGGGTTCCACAAGAAAATTTTTTAAAAAATAATAAAATACTCCAAAAATGGTCAAATATGCTATGAAATATACATTCATTTTGTGTTAGGCAGTTGGGTAAAGCGTGTGATTTCTTTTAAACGAAGCTTCTCATGTTTGACCACTATAAACGCAAAAAAATGTGTTGTCAGTCATGGAAGATTTGCGAGTATGTTTATTACAACTCCGATGAATAAAATATAAATATATATTCTTCGCAATAATTAAAGGTAGTCCCACAGAAGAAACTTCCGTATGGGAGTGGAGTGTTAGAGACTTCACAATACTAGGTCCAGCTTTTTAATGAGGTATGCTGACCAGTTCCTTTCCTCTCTGCCCTTACCTTCTTCCGTAATTCAGGTCAAGCACTCATTTACAGCTGGATAGACAAATATATGTATATACGCTTACTTACATTGGTGTAAAAGGGCCACTTATAATAAAGAAAAACTGTTTCTCGGAATTACGACCTTTTTTTCGTTATACAGTCTATTGTGCTGTGCTTGGTGATCTTCAGATTTGCCTAATGGTTAAATCAGGCCACGCTTTTGTTACTATTTCAGTTTGTCTTTTCTGACGTAACCACCCATTTATGAAAGTCTGCGTAATTCAGTATTACTTCTTTTTACGAGCAAGTCTAGATTATTTCAGTTGTGTCCCTTGTGATGTATCCTCGTGAATGACCAAATCACTTAGCAATAACAAAGCGGAAATTTCGACACGGAGATTTTTTTTTTTTAAAGTGCCGTATTATTTGCACTGGGAAATATATAGTGATTAAGAGATGAAGTCCAACACAAAATTTAAGATTCTTCAACACACATTTAAAGTCAGTCTTATTGTATGTTTCCATGGAGAGCACCAAAAACAGTCACCAAAAAGCTACAGATATTCATAAATAGGTACTTGCGTAGAATAGAAGGATTGAAGTCTGTGACAAGATCATTAATGTGGAACTATTGACAAGAACCAGACAAGTGCCACTGGAAGAAGAGATGAGAAGAAGACGCTGGCGATGGATAGGACACACATTCAGGAAATCTATTCATAGCATTACAAGGCAGTCCTTGTTCTGGGGACCCTAGGGGAACAGAGGCAGAGGTAGACCCAAAAAAAAAATATATATATATACATACAGAAGAGAACCGGAGGAAGAAGCGACAAAGATGAGGAAGTCGTGGAAAATATTTAAGCTAATTTCTTCGCCGTAGTACTCTTTTATTATATCTCCAATTTTGGCCAAAACTGACATGAAGTCCTGAATCGACATAAAAACAGTTTAATTTATACTCCTACACAAAACCTTACAGCAAACAGTATGAATCATCATGAAAAATGTCATTTTAATTTGATATATTCATTTTTTCAACTAGTAACCCAGCAACGTTGAACGCTTTTTTCTAAAAATTAGCTGAAGTGGAGATGGAATAAGGCAGTACTAAGGTGACGTAATGGCACGCGACAGGAAGACTTGGCACGAGTTTGTTGAAGCCCTATGCTCCTTGAGGAGCTAAAAGGGTTTTGCCTGATTGATGTGTACAGGGGTAATGGAAAAGGCACGTCCTATTCAACATTGATAATCCAACAAATTTATAAGAGACACCAAGATAAAGAGAACTGAATACTTTATAAAATGTTATGTATTAACATAATCTAACAATAATATAATAACAGCCCTTTTAGTCAAATCCGACTATGGAAATTCGCCCTGGAGGTGACAACCCTCAGCTACTTACTTCCTGATGTTCCTCTCGACGTTTTCTCCTGCTTTCTGTGAGAGCTTTTTTTCGCCGAATGCTTTATCACATTAATATTGCAACTAAACTTTACACTCTGTGAAACAAATTGCCCCAGAAGCCACTGCTTCAAGCACACGTGACTGCTTGGTGCAGAATTCCTACAAGGGGACCACCTGCTGTCATGGCTCCGTGGTCTGTAAGGAACACAACATGAAAATGATAATGAAATGATGACTGGAGTTCCCGGGGTCTATGAGGAATCAAATAAAGAACATGGCTACTGTTGTTATAGCATGTCGTAAGAGAAGACTAGTGTGAGGTTGTGCATCAGGCTGGCATTCTCATCGTGTAAAATATATTGCTACAGACGACACACTTGAAAGAGTAAAGTAATGCTTTGTAGCAGGTTTCTTGCTTAGGGGACCAGTATGATTTGAGCGTAAGCGGGAAATGATGGTGATGAGGATGATGATGACGATTGACCAAATGTGGTGCCCTAGTGATCTGGGGCTCTTGATAATGGTGATAATATGATCAGAGCCGGCCCAAGGGATTTCAGATGGTGATACGAGGTCTCGCTTTGGCTCTTCTCTTCTTCCCCGGTGCGTGCTATATTGTTCTATTATGAAGGCCAATTTCATGCTAATGACTTGGATCACACTATAAATTCTGCAATTTAACCAAAATTTCGGTGCCTCCTCAAAACGGCGCCCGACGCGGCCGCACCGCTGGCACCACCCAAAAGCCGGCTCTGATGATAATGATGATGATTAATTTCCATACCTGCAATGCCAGAGCCTTAAGAAGCGGCTTGTTGTTTTGCTTCGGGTAGAACAATGTTGGTTTATAGCCCTGGGGATACACAAGGATATAGAGATGAGGGGATACACAAGGATAAAGAGAAGTATTTGTCCGCTCTGAAATTACAGAAATGAAACACTTTTTCTAAGTGCGGTATCATCATCTTATTAACTGCTTAATGAAATATCTGTAACGAACAATAAATCAATACCGTCTGCTTTTCAGGAAAGTACGGACAATTCGCACATTGCTCATTGGAAATAAATTGCACACCTGTTAAGATAACTCGCATGACTTTCAGTTGTTTTTCACGGTGTATTGACCATAAGTCATGTGATAAACGAGCGCCAAACCTTATCGCTCTATCTTTTCCTAAAACTTTCTTATGTTGGTTTCTCACACATTGTGCTCTTTCATCCCACATTTGCTCTTTCATCGTTGTTCTAGTAATCTTTTAATCACGACTGGACTGTAAACTGTAACCTTTATTACTCGCGACTGGTATCTAGAGAACCGCATTTGTTCTTTCATCGGTGGTAAAGAAATTATTTTTATTCAGTTTCCCACCTTGTCAGCTGGTTTCATCTTAATCTTGTGAAACCCCAGCTTGGTTATAAACGATTTCTTTTGATACGGAATTCCCCTGGGAAACATCACGAGACATACCACACTGGACTATTGTTAACTTTGAGGATGGCGCGGCTGACACAAAAGATTAGTCTAAGCCGTTGTTTAAACAAAACACGGTCACCATCCCGAACGATACAATGGTCACGCAAACAATCGACTCCGAGAGTGTGATACCAAAGGCCCTTGACGCGGAACAACAACCTTTGCTTCCGGATGGAAAACAATAGCCCGGTACGTCAAAGGGATTAGTTAGCACGCAAGTGACAATAAGATTAGTGACAGTTAGAAAACAGGTGAGTTTTTCTAGCCGGCCAATCAGCAAACACCAGGCGATCTGGCAAAGACTGACAGGCAACGCAAACGAAAGTTGGTGACGAACTGCCTAACTGTTGCGGTCATTTTGATGGAGTTTCAAACGTCTTTTTTGCTGTGTCAGGTTGATTAGGGGTTATCTCCCTTTTTGGTTCATTCATTGTGTTTGACCTTTAGGGTCAAAGGTAAACAGTTCTGGGCTATGAGCCATGCGCAGTTGGAGAGCGCAAAATTAGACTTCCGTCAGGGAGAGTTGGGTCCTGGCTTCTGTAGGACGTGAATGTCTGTTGTATCCTGGGGAAGGAAAATCTTCGAAGTGACTGCGTTGTCAGTTTTCCCCAGTGTTTACTGTACGTCAGGAATGACGACAGTGTTATTTCTTATGTTCTGAGGATTCGTTTCAAAGTAACACCGACTTTATCATTACTACGCATTCGGTTGCAGAATTTGTTAAAAGCTTACCTAGTCTGTGAGAACAGCTCACGGATCCTGTAATGCAGAACTTATATTTTGTGCTCAAGATAGCTATGTAAGACTATTCGTCTTTATATGAACAGAAGTCCAGTGACGAAGTTATATATGCTGGTATATTTATACAAACATTATAGCAGGGTTTAGGCAACCTGCTTATGAAGAGTACACAGCTGACGTCATATTTAGGCCTGTGTAATGGCCACTATTCTACAGCATGAAAAGATGTAACTGGCGTGTTATGCCAAGTTGAACGACGGCCCTGGGTATAGGATTACTTGAGTTAAGGGCTCGTCTTTTGTATGACGGAGTTATTAAGGTATCTGACGCGTTACGTCAGGGATACCAAAGCGGCATTATGAACTGTACGTTAAAGAACATACCACTATTGACCATGCCCACATATGTGAATGTTTACCAGCCTTAGAATACTGATATGTACCAAGCGATTTCAATTAACCTGATGTACGTGAACCTGTTTACATTGACTGTTCCTGTGTGATTCTACTGTTAGTGCTGTGAATAAATGTATGAACTGTTACCAGTAGTTGCAACCATCATTGGCTTCTGTACGAGTGTGACTGGGTACATTGTATACTATATATGATCCTAAACGTATTCGCGTCTGCACACACCCATGTCTCACATCATCATCATCATCGTACAAGGACCATGTATGCTGTCAGCGTGAGTGACCCAGATTTTCACCGCACCATTACACTGTTCAGGTGACATCGACACGCATACCTGGCCATCTACACATCAACATTTGCATCACGTTAGAAAAACCAACTAACATTACTGGTGGACCTGTTCCGTGGGCTTTACGGCTTCAATTTTGGTTTGGACTACAGATTGGAACGATCAAGGTTTACAGCTATAAATAATACACATCCGTAGTACTCTACATTTCCAAGTTTGGCTACACAGGACAGTAGAAATAGGTCATTGACTGTTGACCCACATAAAAAGTGTTAGCAGCTGTGTGATAATGCTACATGAACCACAGTTGGTACAAGTACTGGAGTTGGCATCTAGGCAATACTGCTACGTGGACCACAGCTGCACACAAGTCAAGTATTTTTTGTAAACATTACCGCTGGTTGTCTACACGTTACAGTCCACAGACTCTATAACGTCTGAACGTTCAAGTCACGTAGTTCGAGGTCAAGTAAACAATACCGTCTACGAACTTTTTCAACATTGGGCCTCAAGTCTCAACTATTTGTCGAGAAGGTCATAGTGACTTTATGTTCCTGGAGACCACTACATGTTATTGTGGATCTAACAATCATTGCGCGCTTGACATTGTACTCCCGTGTTGACAAAGAGCAAGAGAGTTACTATACTGTTATTTGTAACTAAACTATGTTTGCAACACATTCCATTGATGATATTTATGTTACTTGTATTATTGTTGTGTATTTTTCTGGTGTTTTCAGCGGGCTGGTTGGGTAAGGTGACTCCTTTAGATCATATCACGTAACAGAGGTTGTCTATTGAGAGCGTTTTCTGTAGGGACTGCAAATTTCCTTAATTGGGATTTGCTAGCGACAATTGTTGCTATTTACGTTTAGCTGTGACGAGATGTGTTAGTGTTGTTTTCGTTATTTTTTCCATTCTTTGATTTACGATTTGTTTTGTTTGTATCTGTTCGTCTCTCCTTCCTTTCATTTATTTCTTTACACCTTTGTTGTTTATAACAGTGTTGCCATTTGTCTTGTTTACTTTTCGCAGTCATCATTACACATTTTTGTAACATTTTCCTTAGTTTCGCTGTATTGTTTATTTGACTTCTGCGAACGTTTTCGGTTGTTGTTCTGTATCTTTGTCCTTGTATTTATTATTGTCATACACAGTCTACATACATATACTTGGTCATGTATTATTATTATTATTATTAATATGATACACTCTTCAGATAGAGATTATTGATAGAATATTATTATAAAGAAACAAGGTAACCATACAAGGTCTTTGACTAAGACTTGTCTCTCAAAGAGAGTGAAATAAACTGAACTGAGTATACAAGTCTAATATTGAAGACTTGTCTCCCATTGAAGTGGGATAAGGTAATTTATTTAATTTTTCAGGTTACTGATCTCATTAGACAGAATGTCTACACTGGAATACTTCATTGGACAAGGGAAATCCCTTGGCAAGTCTGGTAAAGAATTAGAAGAATTCGCGACTGCTCAATTCGCCATGGTATTAAAGTCAGAAGAAAAGAGACAAAAAGAGGAAAATAAATTGAAAGCAGAAACTGAACAAAAGAAAGCAGAAGCTGAGCAAAAGAAGATAGATGCTGAGAATTTAAGATTTCAGATACAAGCTGAACAAAAGAAGATAGATGCTGAGAATTTAAGGTTGCAAAGCAAGCCGATGAAAGAAAATTCCAGATGGAAATGAAAAAAAAAATGAAGCTGCTGCAGAGGAAAGAAAACTTCAAGCTGCTGCTGAAGAAAGAAAACTTCAAGCTGTTGCAGAGGAAAGAAAGCTTCAAGCTGTTGCAGAGGAAAGAAAACTTCAAGCAGAGGAAAGAAAACTTCAAGCTGCTGCAGAGGAAAGAAAACTTCAAGCTGAAGAAAAAAAGATTAGACAGAGAAGCCGAGGAGAGAAAGGAAAAAGCAAAAATGGAACATAATGAAAAACTCTTAGCTTTGGAGTTAGAGAAATTGAAATTGACAAATATGGGTGCTCATCAAGCAACTTCGGGTACGACAAAGGAGTTTGCTAGTAGGATCAAATTACCTCATTTCAATCCTTTAAAGGACGACATAGCGGATTATCTGGATAGATTTCAATTTTTATGCGATACGCATAAGATAAAAAAGGAAAAATATGTCGAACAACTGATGGAATTTTTTACAGGTGAAACAGTGACTACTCTTATGACAATAGAAGAACATAACAGAACTGATTATGATGTTGTCAGAGCAGCATTACTAAAAAAAAATATCAACTAAAAGAAGAAGATTATCGTCTTCGTTTTAGGACAATGTTGCCAGAAAATGGGGTAGATTTCTCTGATTTTATTACAAAGATACGTCGTACATTTACACGATGGATTGAGTTGTCTCAAACTGAGAAAACATATGAAGGCCTAATGGACTTATTACTTCGAGACAAAGTTTTGTCATCTGTTAATGATTCTTTCCTTGCATTTCTTCATGAGCGTAAGCCCAAAAACTTAAAAGACATGGAGGAATACTGTTGCCAGTATGCCACCGCGCATCCCCATGCTACAGTTAGCAATTCTAAAGTGAAAGAAGGGTTGCCAGTTGCTTCGGCAGCACCATATGGCCCTAATTTCAATAAGAAATTTCAGGGTGCTCAACAAAACTGGAATAGGAAAAGTAATCAGAATTACACTCATAAGCAGAGTAATCCAACATATGAAGGTTCTTCTTCTAAGAACTGGAGACGAGATGGTAGTTCTCGTAATTTTGGTGGTAATAATTTTAGACACTGTCGCAAAGGTTATCACAATAAAAACTATCCGAGCTTTTCTTCTCGGGATAACCATTCTCGACGTCAAGAATATGACGATGGTGAATATACAAACCGGGATTCAAACCGGAATGATAATTACAATAGGCAATATGATAACAATTACAGGGGAAATGATAATCGCGGTAGACCTAGATATAACAAAAGAAAAGCTTACCAACAGGCAAACTCTGCACAACAAGAGTTTAATGGAGCCTGTAATCAAGTAAATGATAGTGGGAACTCTAATGCTATCACTGGTTGTGCTTTCGATTTTGGGAGAGCAACTGAATGCCCCCAATGCTCAACATTGTTCGAGCCATCGTCTGTATCTACCTTAATTTGTGGTCACCCTCTTCCCGCTCTTCCTGCTACAGTTGCGCATGATGGGAGAGGATCTCTCATCTTGCATAAAGGTCTAGTGAATGATAGTCCAGTCTCAGTGCTTTTTGATTCTGGATGTACTACTGTCGGGGTTAGACAGTCTCTAATAGATAAACGCTGTTACACGGGAAAGGTGGTCAAATGTGTTACATTTGGGGTACCATGGAAAAATATCCTACTGCTGTCATTAGCATTGATACTCCCTTCTTTACAGGAGATGTCCACGCATGTCTTCTTCCTAATCCTATTTCGGATCTTATAATCGGTCGTATTCATGGGGTTAAGGAATGCACCCCGCAACAAATTTCTATTTGGGAGGAACAAAATATCCAAACGGTCAATGCAGTGGTAACAAGAGCCCAAGCTCTTATCCCTCCAACTTCATCTGATGATAGTAATGGAGTTGATAGCCAAGACGATCACTTGGTGATTTCGCATGACTCGTTTGTTAAACGACAAGAAGAAGATCCTTCTTTAAAGAAATTCTTCCTTCTCGCAAAGAAAGGTGATCCTAATCAGAATACGAATCACAGATCGTATATCACTATGAAGAATGGTATATTGGTACGAATGGTACAACACTCGGACAAGTCTATGCATTCGCAAATTCTTGTGCCTAAGTGTATGAGAGCCTTAATTCTTCAACATGCACACGATTCTCAGTGTGCTGGACATATGGGTTTTTCCAGAACTAAGACTAGAGTCCTTGCGTCTTTCTTTTGGCCATTCGTGAACAAAGACATACGAATTTATTGCCGATCTTGCAAAATTTGTCAAGAGGTCAAGTCTAGAGGTCCTAGACATGCTGCACCTATTCAGGCTGCAGATATTCCTATTCGGCCGTTTCAGAAAATGGCAATAGACATTATTGGCCCGTTTAAGATTAAGTCAGCCAGAGGACATCAATTTATCCTTACTTGCGTTGACATGTGCACGCGTTGGCCAGAGGCTATTCCTCTTAAAAGCATATCAACTGTCGATATCGCAGATGCTCTTTGGCTCATATTTTCTCGTCTGGGATTCCCCGGAGAAATACTATCAGACCACGGCACTCAATTAATATCGGACACTATGTCTCAGGTAATGGCTACTCTGGACATTAAAAGGTCTCTCAGTAGTATTTATCATCCAATGTCCAATGGATTGGTTGAACGTCTTAATAGGACACTAAAGAACTTACTTGGCAAGATAACGGAGGATCATCCTGATGATTGGGACAGGGTCCTACCTGCAGCTCTCTTTGCTTATAGAGAGGTTCCCAACGAGCATACAGGATTTTCTCCTTTTGAACTTGTCTTTGGCGCGCAACCGCGCGGTCCTATGTCCTTGCTACACGATCTGATCACTGCCGATAATATTGACGATGATACACAATCGTCATATGAATATGTCATTGCTCTTAGGGAAAAAATTATCGAATCATGCAGGTTAGCTACTTCATCATCAGAATTTGCTAAAGAAAAGGCTAGGCGATTCGCTAATAAGAAAAGACGCCTACGTCAACTTTGTCCTGGAGACAAAGCGTTTGTCTTACTTCCCTCGAGGGAAAACAGACTTCTCATTTCTTGGAAAGGTCCATACACTATAGTCTCTAAAATTTCGGATGTCGACTATATTGTCGATGTTGATGGAAGGCATAAAACCTTTCATATAAATATGCTTACGGAATTTATTGAACGACCAGACTATTTACAGCCTATTTTCCAGGCGACGGACGATTCTCCAGTCCAACATGGTCATATCTCATCCCTGTCCGTTATACAGGATGAGGAAACTACTTTTTCTGATGTTAACTTACCTCTTCCCGTGATTCCACTTAATTCTACGGAATCATGGAAAAACGTTACCGTCTCTTCGAACTTGTCTTTTGAGGAACAGCGTCAAGTATCTTCTACGCTACAATCATTTCAGGATGTCCTTACCGACATTCCTGGACACACACATGTCATTGAACATGACATCATACTTACTGATCGTAATCCGATCAGAGTAAGACCATACCCTATACCTATTCATTTTCAAGCACAAGTCGAGAAAGAATTGGATGAAATGATTCAATTGAAAATAATTGAACCATCCACTTCAGCTTATTCTTCGTCGATGGTTATTGTTCGAAAGAAAGACAATAACATACGTCTTTGCGTTGATTATCGCAAATTAAATCAAGTTACGAAGTTCGATGCTGAACCTATGCCTTTATTAGATGATCTACTTATTAGACTTTCTAAAGCTAAATTCTTTACTAAACTAGACTTGTCGAAAGGTTATTGGCAAGTCCCTTTGACGGAACACGCCAAACCTCTCACTGCTTTTTCAACACCTAGGGGTTTATTTCAGTGGAATTTTATGCCTTTCGGGCTTATGAACGCCCCAGCAACTTTCGTGCGCATGATGCGACGAATTCTATCGTATCGTACAGATGTCATCGCATATTTAGACGACATCTGTCTGTTCACTGATACTTGGGAAGAACACTATTTAGGTTTAAATGAATTACTATCTACTCTACGTGAGCATAGTTTGACTGCAAAACCCTCTAAAGCTTTTGTTGGGTTTAGTGAAATTTTTTTCCTAGGTCATCGGGTTGGTCATGGTCTGTTGAAGACAGAGGACCAAAACATTTCTAAGATATTAAATATCTCAGTCCCGAAGACAAAAACTGCAAGTACTTAGTCCCTTGGGATTAATACAATTCTATGGAAGATTCATTGATAATCTATCCTCCATTATGGCACCACTTTCAACGTTATTAAAAAAAGGTTCTCCTAATATGGTGCGTTGGTCCCAAGAATGCCAATCGTCATTGGATCAGGTTAAGAATTTGTTCTCATCTCATCCTATCTTAAGACTACCAACGATTGATAAGACTTTTGTCCTTCGTAGTGATGCCTCTTCCACTGGGATTGGAGCGGCACTAATGCAGGAGTATTCAGGAACTCTGCATCCTGTAATGTATATTTCTAGGAAGCTGAATGCGGCAGAAAGGAATTACTCGGTTTTAGACCGTGAATTGTTGGCCATGGTTTGGTCCATTCTTAAGCTACAAAGGTTCCTTCTGGGCGCGCATTTCATTATGGAAACCGACCAAAAAGCTCTTACAGCTATGCAAAGTAAGGATTTGAAGAGCTCGAGATCTACTCGTTATGCTATTGCTCTTCAACCTTTCCATTTCACGGTGCGAGCTATCCGTGGTTCGGATAATGTGATGGCAGACATATTGTCTAGATGCCCACATGATTCCATTTAAATCTTATGTCCTAGATTTCCTGATACACTTCCAGACTTATGTCTGTTCTTAATATCATAATATATATTAACACAATTGTGTCACTAGTTGGATGATGTATAATAACTTTAATAAATTTGGTTATGTCCATCCATGATATATATCCATTAGATATGTTGATGGTATAGTGTTGTAGTTCATGATATTTGTATATTGCTATAATTATAGTATTTGACAATTTTTGATATCTATGACTGGTATTGCCAGCAACTTAGGTTTCTTTAATGGTACCTCCCGAATTTGTTTTGCTTAGAGGAAATATTTTCTCTTATGATGGGGGATGATTTTTACTCCCTCCAGACGCTTTATTTATGCGTCTATTGTACCTGATATTAGGTTCATTCTTTCATGAGCACATAATTGATGCTTGTGCTATCTTGCTCATGGATATATTTTTTAAAAATGTGTCATTTTTTTTTACAGGAGGGGGGAGGGGTGCAGTAATATGTTGCGGTCATTTTGATGGAGTTTCAAACGTCGATTTATTGGTTGTATGTTTTTCACCCTGGTCAAAGTTGGGGAACTATGTCTTAACTTTGATGTGTCAGGTTGATTAGGGGTTATCTCCCTTTTTGGTTCATTCATTGTGTTTGACCTTTAGGGTCAAAGGTAAACAGTTCTGGGCTATGAGCCATGCGCAGTTGGAGAGCGCAAAATTAGACTTCCGTCAGGGAGAGTTGGGTCCTGGCTTCTGTAGGACGTGAATGTCCGTTGTATCCTGGGGAAGGAAAATCTTCGAAGTGACTGCGTTGTCAGTTTTCCCCAGTGTTTACTGTACGTCAGGAATGACGACAGTGTTATTTCTTATGTTCTGAGGATTCGTTTCAAGGTAACACCGACTTTATCATTACTACGCATTCGGTTGCAGAATTTGTTAAAGGCTTACCTAGTCTGTGAGAACAGCTCACGGATCCTGTAATGCAGAACTTATATTTTGTGCTCAAGATAGCTATGTAAGACTATTCGTCTTTATATGAACAGAAGTCCAGTGACGAAGTTATATATGCTGGTATATTTATACAAACATTATAGCAGGGTTTAGGCAACCTGCTTATGAAGAGTACACAGCTGACGTCATATTTAGGCCTGTGTAATGGCCACTATTCTACAGCATGAAAAGATGTAACTGGCGTGTTATGCCAAGTTGAACGACGGCCCTGGGTATAGGATTACTTGAGTTAAGGGCTCGTCTTTTGTATGACGGAGTTATTAAGGTATCTGACGCGTTCAGTCAGGGATACCAAAGCGGCCATATGAACTGTACGTTAAAGGACATACCACTATTGACCATGCCCACATATGTGAATGTTTACAAGCCTTAGAATACTGATATGTACCAAGCGATTTCAATTAACCTGATGTACGTGAACCTGTTTACATTGACTGTTCCTGTGTGATTCTACTGTTAGTGCTGTGAATAAATGTATGAACTGTTACCAGTAGTTGCAACCATCATTGGTTTCTGTACAAGTGTGACTGGGTACATTGTATACTATATATGATCCTAAACGTATTCGCGTCTGCACACACCCATGTCTCACATCATCATCATCATCGTACAAGGACCATGTATGCTGTCAGCGTGAGTGACCCAGATTTTCACCGCACCATTACACTGTTCAGGTGACATCGACACGCATACCTGGCCATCTACACATCAACATTTGCATCACGTTAGAAAAACCAACTAACACTAACCCACTTTTAGACTGACAGGAGACAAGAGAGATCCAAGGTCTGGATCACAAGATGAAAGCCTGGTAATTGGCGGAGGGGAGGAGTTATACGATCTCGGACACATTGGCTAAAACAACGATATAATGTAGCGTATAGCTCGCGAGAGATCTGTTCAGAGTTTTAACATTGTGGTGGAGAGAACAACCCATAAATCCTAGCCTTATTCAACGTGTGTTCATTCAGTGTGGATAAATTAATTCATATCTCTGGTGTATTGCGTTCTTACAGGAGTTTGCGAAGGGAAACAGGTCAGTGTATCTTTTGAAAACTGTTAAGTAGTAGTCCACTAATGGTCGCAACGCAAGCGTATCTAAAAGTAGGTCGTTTAAGGTATCTATCTTCGCGCAAGACTACTCTTGGCAAAGATATAAATAGAAGATGAATGTCGTTTCTACCTTAGGGAAGCCTTCATAAGAAATTGCCAGAAGTCAAGAACAAACGCTGCTTAAGGGCTGAGCAAATTTGTTAACTTATTACCTGGTCCGTCGCCTTTTGTGAAGGGGTTATGCAATGACTCTGTCCAGTCAAGCCCCCAGTTGGAGTAATCCAACGAATGCCCTCTTTTAAATAATGGCTCTATATTTATATGTATTTATGAAGAAGAACTGGCTCATACGTTTGCTTTCGTACGTATATACTGATTCAACTGTTATTGTTTAGTTTAAAATAACATACAACAAATGTAATAGTCAATTAGTCTGTAACATGGGAAAATAAATATGGAAAATTGGGTGAAAGTTATATTAAATTTTTCCTCATTGAGATTTTGGTAGGGCGTTAATAATAATGTCCATATTTTTGCTGCAGCTTGTTATATACAACTTAGCTCCAGATCAGTCCTGCAGCCGTGGTTTTCGTCACTTCTTTTTGGTGATGAGTACACTTCTCCGCATAATTCGTCCACCTTAGGCGGTTGGTGGTGATACTCTTCTCTCACACTAGTGGCGTAGGAACTTCCGTACTTAAGTCTGATGTCTTGTAATCACGAACTGTAACAAAATAGAAAGAAACAAATGCCTTAATACATTTGTTCTCCGCAAACTAACAGGCCCATTTTCATGCGCTCTACCCACGAATGTTAACCTCTCAGAAGAATTAAATTCCCGAGCACACAATGTAACTCAGGGAATATGATGAAAATTCACCAATATCCTTCTGGGTATCAACTAGGAAATTGCGTCTGGAGTGCATGAATAATGATTTGCCTGAATTACAATTAAAAAGGTATATAAATCTCACAACAATGATTCTATACACTTTAGGCACATGCGTTGTAACTTTCCCTCATTACTCGTCGCTATTCCCGTCGGGGTCTGCGGTCGCTCTTCTGTCGGGTTTTCCGCACGACTAGTTAGAAACAATCACCAGCTCTTGCAATAGTGGTTCATGCATAAACTATTTTCATATGTTGAGGTTGCCAAAACCACTTAGCAAAAAGCCTGTAAAATTTACATTAGTAAATAATTTGTTTACACTTACCCAAAAATTTTGGGAATACACACTTCTCCTGGCGCAGATTAGAACGGACCGACAGCCCTGTATTTAGATGCTGTTCGAATAACTTAAATCTGAGAAATGCCGCTAATGACGGGTGAAACACTTGGTCTGGAAATCTATAATTCCTCTTATGACGGATGAAACACTTGGTCTGGAAATTTATAAATCCTCTTATGACGGGTGAAACACTTCGTCTGGAAATCTAAAATTCCTCTTATCACTCCTTGTGATAAAATTCCCCAGTTTCCAGTCTTGTATTAAAATTGCGGGTTTACTTGTAAATTCCAAAGTTGCCCAATGCTCGATCTGGTACTTATAGTTGTGGAATTTTAAGTCCTATCCTCTTTCTTCTGGCTTGTAGGAGGTATTTAGTTGCCGCTGCGACGCAGTCTGTCTGTGTGATATGACTCCGAGTTTGTTGATTATATCTCACATTCCGTAGTTTCAAATCCCAACTGTGTTTCCGCCGAAAATTCCAATCAAATCATAGTAGATTCTGGTGAACCAATCCAATCTATCTAGCACTGTTTGGGTGGGGAGGTTTATCATTACTCATCTCACGCATATTTGAAAATATTAAATTTAATATACACGCGTGGCCTCTTACACAGTGATGTCATATCGTTACCTAAGACTTCCGACGCACCTCTGTTTATCACGTCAGACCAGGGGGTCTTCTTTCATCGTATCACATACCGGCTTGTGTCAACATGATCAACAGCTTTCCAATGGGGTGAAATGTTTGACCGCCCCGTTTCCACAGGCGGTCAGACAGATTAGGCGATAAAATATTATCACTGGCCGGGTCACTAAACCTGGCGAATCGTAACAACAGTATGGGAGTGGAATGTGAAACAATAAGATACGCATTATTCCCGTAGCAAATACTGCCATAGGGGAGTGGCGTGTTAGAGAATTCACCATGCTTTGTCCAGCATAGAGCAAAATAGTGAAAATAACGAATGGAAATGCATGATTTATGCCACATAACAAGCGAATAATGAAGAAACATGAAGAAAAGAAGTTTACTGCCGGAGGGCTGAAGGGGTGAGAGATCACACAAAAGGACACGTACAGACGTGTCGTCACAAATATATTTAACATCATTATAATTAAACCCATGGAGATCAATAGTGGGGTGTAGTATAAATGAAAGTCAATCAGTAATATTAAGTGTGAAAACTTACGAAGACTTTTGTGTGTTTTCAGTCCATCAGAAGTCTGAGTCTACACGCTACGTGATTGACGTCTAACCAGAAATAAGCTAGCATAGCAGACATTTGGATAGCAGAATTCGACATAGGACATCCTTCATTCCTCGATTTAAAAAGAATATTTCTCGCCCACGATTAAGACGGTAGACGCATCATTTTTCGTCACCTTATATCACGCGCTCGCAAGTTCAAAACCTAGATAAATCAAGTTCAAATCACTCGAAAGATTACTACATGAGTCAATCTAAAGCTCGCAGTTGATTACTTATTCAAATATCAAGTTCAGCTCCATCGAAAGCTTACCATCTAAAGTCAAGCAAAAGCGCTCAAAACAGAAGAGAGGGTGGATGGTTGTACGTCTGTTAGCATCGATCGTTCTGGTCGAACAAAACCAAGTAAATGTTTTTGAATGTCTTTATTTTTCCAGACCCTGATCAGAAAAAATAGAGAGTTGTCTGTGTTCACTATCTACGGGCTCAACCGGAGTCTTCGGAGATTTATTATGCACAACTTTTCCACACATTGGTGCAAGGCTCTAGCATTTACAAATCTCATTTTTCTTTACTGACGGATTAACTGTTAAATTGCAATGAAATTAAGGTAAGAAAGCCGGGATGGATAGAACATACACTCAGAAGAGAACAATCAAGCATAGCCAGAGGTGCCCTTGACTAGAACTCACAAGGGAAAAGAAGAGTGGGGAAGCCATGGAGAACTTGGAGAAGAACAGTGTAAGAGGAGGCTAGGGAAATTGGAATGACTTGGGCACAGCTGAAAAAGACAGCCAAGAATAGAAATCGGTGGAAAGCAACTGTCTCAGCCCCATGTTCCACAGAGAACGGAAAGAAATGATGATGAGAATGTGGCAGTTAGTGACAGGAAACTAAACACATCACAGTGGTATTTTAAGTTGTTATCGTTGTACATGTTTAGCAGGCGTAAGCATGAGATAAGATATTTCACGTGTAATATCATGTATCACATCATCTTTCCTTGCGCTCGTTCCGGATCATGGAGCCGCCACTGCATCTGGCCCCCTTGTAAAACACCTGCATCAAGAATATTATACGTTTAAAGCAGTGGCTCCTGTAGCTGTTTGTTTTACATGATGAGGTTGCTAGCTCCATTCACAACCTCATATTATTTGCCTTTCTACATCATGCCAGAGAGTGCAGTTGCTTTATTATTTCTTTGATGCATCAGAGGCTTCTGAGATGATATCACGGTGGTACCGATGCGTCATAAGGACTGGCTGATACAGAGTAAGTTGACAAAAAACAAATTCCAACATATGTGGAACAGAGACGGCGCATATGGCCAACACCAGTTCCATTCGTGGAAAAGCTCTACTGAGAGGCAAATAGCTTCACGCTGCTGCTGCTTTCTTGGAAAACATTCAAGTAATTAGTAGACGTCTGAGAGTGTACGAAGAAGAAGATGAGGAAGCAGCAATTGTAACATGACAGGGGAGTTGTGAGTTGAGCTTTTGTAGAAGTCAGTTAGTTTATGAGGAGCTAGGTTTGGTTGACACTGCCGAAAATAATGGCTTTTACAAACATTGCTTTACTGAAATCACTGGTTCAGGCGAACGAGGAAAAAGAAATCACTGGTTCAGGCGAACGAGGAACAAGAAATCACTGGTTCAGGCGAACGAGGAAGAAGAAGAAGAAATTACTGGTTCATGCGAACGAGGAAGGAGAAATCACTGGTTCAGGCGAACGAGGAAGGAGAAATCACTGGTTCAGGCGAACGAGGAAGGAGAAATCACTGGTTCAGGCGAACGAGGAAATGGAAATCACTGGTTCAGGCGAACGAGGAAGGAGAAATCACTGGTTCAGGCGAACGAGAAAGAAGAAGAAATCACTAGTTCAGTATGAATTGAAATTTTAACCAAAAGAAAAGTATTAGCCTGTGTGAATTCTCCGTATGGTGTGTATAATTTTTTTCTGTGGTAATAATCATGCCAAAGCATTTCTTTTAGTAATAAAAATGTATATGATTGGCAGATGTACAGACTGACAGCTGACAGCAAGATAATTAGTCGGCCGGACGTAATTAACAAAAAAACAAAAAACAAAACATACAATAAAAACGAATTTTCCAAAAAGTAGTTCCAGAATATCATCATCATCATCTTCCTCATCACCATCATCATCATCATCTTCCTCATCACCATCATCATCATCTTCCTTATCACCATCATCATCATCACCATTATCATAATCATCACACTTCAGCTTCCCAAGGAGCTTTGATCTTCAACAAACATTTGCCAAGTCTTCCTGTCACGTGTCATCAGCTTAAGGTCTTTCCATTTTTCTTGATCATCTTCACGTCTGTTGTGGCGAGATGGATAATTTTGATGATAGTATCAAGTAGTTAACTTGATATATCAATTAGTTAACTTGATATACCGATAGAGAATAGTTTTTCAGACTCGGGAATGAGAGCTAAAGAACTATAAGCGGATGGCACAAGACAAAGTTGGGCAGTCAGCCTCACAGTTCAGATGATACAGAAGTAAAGAGCAGGCAGGTACTTCATTCAACCTCTCGGTAGACCTATCCTATGCCTCTAGGGAATGTGAATGTAGGTCGAGTTTAAACCCTACCTCTTAAATTTTCTTTACAAAAAAAAAAAACCAAAAAAACACTCAGACACTGAAAATAATTCAATACATTTCAGATACGAAATTAATCATACATTGTAAAATCATTAATTGGTTACATTGTGACAATAAACGTGTCATATATATATATATATATATATATATATATATATATATATATATATATATATATATATATATATATATATATATATATATATATATATATATATATATATAAATATATATATATATACACACATATACATACATATCGTACATGACAGAATACATTATTAATACATTAACCACGTCGACAAAAGGTGCCCAGTGAATACATAAAGGCGAACTCTTTTTGCTCAGCATTAAAAGCCAGTTATGAAAAGGGCTGATAGCTAGCTTTATTAGCTAGTCAATACCAGTCATAACAATGATTCTAACTAACACCAATGTTGTATAAGATTGTGGTTATATTTGTGATGAACCAAGCTTCATGCGGGCATAAGCAGGAATTTTGACATGAAGAGCCAAACATGAAATACACATCAAAGCAAAACTATCGACATGAAAAATCAATCACGAAATATACATCAATTTGCAATCCTTCATTAATTTTTTAAACCTAATATTTTACTAGATTAATAAACATACCTCATGTTCACAATCACTACGCCGACTGGAACAGTGTAGAAGTTGTTTGCGCAAATTGGCAGTCGTCTTCTAGTTAGAACTGTGGAGGCTTCAATGCTAACACTAGATCTTGCTCTCATACCGATGTCGACTTCTATTGTAGCATGTATTTTTTTATATAAATAAAATTTTGCCTTGTTTTGGCGAGGCGCGTCCCGTTCAACCTAGCCGGTTATATTAGGGCGCATGTCCAAAAATAAACGACCTTTAGGTCTGGAGAATAAGTTATGTGTTAGTTATTTCGTCGTTGCATATTGTTGTTGTTGTTGTGGTGGTGGTTGTTGTTGTTGTTGTTGTTGTTGTTGTTGTTGTGATGCGTTGATGGGTGGAGAGCGGGCTCTTATCATCTGTCCATTCTTGCCTCTTCTCATTCCATCTTGGTCTACCCTGTTCAACCTGAAAGTTGGTTATAATTGGGTTATTTAGTGTCATTTTATTTTCTAGTTTTGTATTCAATTTAAATATCTATTGTCTTAAACGGTTGCTGATTTTTATTTATATTAGTATTTATCCATTTTATTTTCTCTTTTGTGTTGTTTACAGATAACTATTGTCCTTTACACTTGGTTTTAATTTGTATTGGCATTTGTTCTTTTTGAGTTGTTGCCCTATTTTTTTCTTTACCTCGTTGTCTTTCCTTGTCCTATGAGTAGTTAGATTTTTGTTAATGCTTTGTTAGTTCTTGCTGCCTAATTTCTATTTAGTTGGATGTTTTTCCTGAAGTTCTAACCTTATATTTTTTCCTTTGTTTTATGTATATATCTTTTAAGTATTGCTTGGGCATCTCTTGGGGCATCTATACTTAAAACCTTATCACCTGTTAAGTCTATATTGTGATTTCTATAGTAAGTTTTTAATTCAAGCCTTTGTTGTTCATACTTTTTACAGTGGATCAGGTAGTGGTCTATGTCATTCTCTTCCTGACATTCTTGGCAGTGTGGTTCTTCTACCATAAAGTATGCTGCACCGAGACGGAGACGCCACAGTTTTTTGTTCGCAGGTATCTTTAATTCTTCTCTGACCTGGCACGTCCTCGTTGGTTCATTCAGCAGTTTGAACGCGTGTCTGCCTTTTCTACTTTCCTTCCATGTTGTCTTCCATTCTTCTTTTATAGTTTCCTTCACTTGGCTCTTGATCTCCGACCTTCCCAGTCCTGCTTTTATATTGTTTTTACTTGTTCTTCCATTCTTCGCGGTCTGGTCTGCCAACTCGTTGCCAGCAATACCTATGTGTGCTGGAATCCACACTAGCCTCACACTACATCCTCTGTTCCCTAGTGATGTATTAATTGCTAGAATTTCTTCCTTTATGTCTGGCCGGCTACATTTACCTGGGTGTTCTAGTGCTTGTAGTGATGATAGTGAGTCTGTAAATATCGTAACAGCTTCTGGTGGGTTATTTTCGATTATTTCTAGACTTTTAAGAATTGCTACCATCTCTGCGGTAAAAATCGATGCTCCTTCCGTTACACTGTAGCTCTTTTTTATTCCCCATTGTGGTATTACAACTCCAGCACCTAGTTGCCCACTATCACCCTTGGATCCATCAGTGTAGACGGCCAGACTTTGTTTAGTTAGTTGATCTATGAACCTTCTACTTATCATTTTGACTTCCTTATCTTCTATGTTTTGTTTGATCTTTTCAGTAAGTGAGTAGTCTATGATTGGTGTTTTTAGTTCCCAGGGTGGTATTTTGCTTCTGTATTTATTACTATTTTCAATTGTGTTTGATAGTTCTTTGAACTGCGTTAGGTCTTCTATAGTTCTCCACCCTGTTGGATATCTATCTTTATTTAAGGTGTAAATTTCACCGCGTCCTTATATAGTGGCTAAGCGGGCGACTAGGAAAGCATGCTAGGTAAATTCCTTGCGACTAGATTTTGTCAGGAGAAAAAGCCGGTTTTGTGTTTCTTTCGTAACAATATTTCACAATATCTCCAAAATAACGTCATGTAGCGATTCCAAACGGCATTCCATACATTCCGCTTCAGTTCTGCCCTATTGTGTAAAACTATGACTCCATTCCAAGCAGTCTTCACTTAAATGTACGCCTAGGTATGCGCTAATTCTTATGTTTGTGCTTGCAATTTACATTGCTCAAATAAGGAATTATTCCTGTCCAACGGATTTTTCCGCAAGGCGAAGATTTCTCCTATACTTAACGAAGGTAAGTGACAACGTTAAATACATATTAGACAAACATAAAGGTATGTTTTCAGGCACTCGTAAGAAATAAAGAAGTAGAACACTAGACAACAGAAAAGCAACAGACGTGAGTGACTTACCCAGGACTCGAACCCAGGACCTTCCGTGCGACAACCCCACCTAGCTATGCAAGCGAATCACACTATCCTCCCTGCCATCTAGGCATCACATAAATGATGCTTCGATGGCGGGTTAGTGCCACCCGCAAGACATAACACCGGAAATTTACCATGGGCAGTCCAGCCTATTAATGACGCAATCACTTCTGTTGTTCCCCTATTATACAAAATAGGTCAGACTACACAGGACAAAGACCTTAATACTGTGTCTAGTAAATGATAGAAGACTAAGAACAGTAAGTACAGGACAGAGGGTAGGTTTTAGGTATTGTATAAACGTGCCTGCTGACGTAATAAATCAGCAGAGTTTGACGCCATTCATGACATCTGTCTCCAGATCTCTTCTCCAAATCCTTCTTGGTCACTCTCTATCTCACTTACCCCGATGCTTTCAGAAACAAAGCTGCTTGGTCATTCTTTAAGTATGTTTTCTCGGTGTGTGTCTTGTCCATCTTCAGTGCCTTCTTCTAATCTCTTGTTCCACCGGTGCTTGTCTGGTTGTTGTCATAAGATCTACATTAGTGATCTTGTCCTACTCATTAATCCTTCTATTCAACGCAAGCACCTATTTATGAAAGTGTTTTTGGTCGCAGTGTGTTTATTGTTCTCAACAATTCAAAGCCATACATCAAGACTCACGTGACATGAAAAGATAATTTAATAACCACAGGAAATAAAATAAGAAAAGCCGTAGAAGAGTGAAGCTTCAAATTAAAAGCCACAAACGGGAGATAGAGCAGAACGTAATTCCGTGTATGTCGTTTTGTGTCATAGTTGAAATAAATAATTGAGGATTTAAAAAAAAAAAAAAGAACGGTGGCTGTCATTTAATTTCGTTATAGGGCTTTTAACACCGCGTTCAACCTGAGCCGAGGTGGGGCATTTCAGTTATAATTGGAGCTTATTGTTTGATAAATTCAATTTTCATGCTAGACCGATGTTAGCCCTGAAAAGGACTAATCCTGAGGAGGACCCCCAAGCTGGCTTTTGGGTTAGTCCTTAGCTTATTACTACTACAGCAGCTTCTTCAGTCAGTTTCTAGGAACTGTATAGGTTTTTTCTTCACTTATATATCGACTGAATTACACATTTAAACTGGGCTGAAAATATATGTAAAAATAAATAAAAAACGTAATATAAGGTTTTAACTTCTAGATTTGCTTTAAGATTACTTACAAATAAATAGAAAATAAAAGTGTATACATCCATGATTACTTTACAGATTCAGAAAGGGACTTAAAATGGTAAAGTACTCGAGTATTCAGACAAGGATTTCGTCTGGTAACGTCCAATTACAAAAATAGAAATGTTGAAACTCAGTAAGATTTTTCTGTCCTAGAACACTCTATTCCTAGTTGTCGACAGAGCAGTTTCTTATTGCTGAGAATTTATAATTCTATAGATATGTCGTAATTTTATCAGATAGGTTTATGGATTTTTTTTTAATGGACCGGTCTGAGCAGAGGGGATAGTGAAAAATGTGAGAGAATAAAAGGTGTAAGAAAATAGATTTTTTCACGAGGGGTGATAGTGTAAGAGAAAGATCAGTCTCTGGAGTGAGTGGTTTCTCTACTTCAACCTATCTATACGACTATAGTGTAATCAGACGACCTTTCACTCCTTATATAACAGATATAAGTTACACCTCACATACATACACAATTACGTGACGAATACGCACAGACGTGAAAAACTTATGGATAATATATATGGGAATGGGGTTTGACCAACACACACTAAATTAAGTTTTATTTAAGTTTATTATCACTTAAAAGAACTTCACAACATCAAGCATATACATATCAATGAAAGCATAGTTTAAGACAAAAAAATGAAAAAAAGATAACCCACTATTGCCCCCAAAAAGTCAAAGGTTAACAATAAAGGTAAATGGAATAGTCCGTAAAGGAAAGAACAAGTTCCTAGTTATGCTATCCCGTAAATAATCAGGTTAATGAGGAAATAAAAGTAGATTAATATACTGTTGGTAACAATGGGAAAAATATGTTTCTCTCTTTCTATTCATTCACTCAGTCATTCTGTGGCCACACTCATATTCGCTTACCCAGTAGTAGTCGCATATATTCCTTGAAAATATCACTAACAATATTATCACCCTACTGTGTCAGGTTTTTGCCAATTCTAGCCCCAGACTAGCCTTGGTGCTTGTGGTAAAGTGGGATGATATAAATATTTATAGGGGACTTAATGTACTGACTGAGATCAGCTGTGAAGGTATATGTATCTAATGAGTGTGGTGTATTACAGATGACCTTACTTTGCTACCACATTTAGACCTCAGTCAGACTTATTCTGGAATATATGTGATGACTACGTTGAATGTCTAGGGTTATGATAGTGATGAAGTGTATGTTTACAACAACCAACAGACAGATAAACAATTTAATTTAATCCACAATACTTTACAACACTGTGACACTCACATACATAGAACACTCTATAAGACTATCTTAATAAGTCAAGTGTTAACTTTTAAAATATGTATTAATTCCTTTCAATAATAGATATCCTGATTCAACTACGAAGTGAACCAGGAATCACAATCATATGTAATCACAAGTTGTATGTACACAATTTATAGATAGGATCTTTGTATTGACATATATTATTATTACAATATGTGTGTAAGTAGTGATGTAGTACTATGAGGTAATACTGGCTTTTCAAGCTAGGTTGTTGTTTGTCATCATGACTTCAAGTGTTTGTTTCTGGTGGAAATAATATTGGAAAGGTTCACAGTTTCTTTTGATTTGAAACAAATAACGGTCCCTCTTGATTTAATGTACAGTCAATTTTAGAGGGGGGTACACAAGATTGAGCTGCTCTGGCCAACGAAATCTTAACTTCTGTGTGGGCGGCAGGCAAACTGACTCCACTGCTCGGCTCGCTTGCTTCACCGTTTTCTTGAGAAACAACACTGGTCGATATCTTGACCAAGGAGTATGCTACCAGCCTCTGGATTCAGCAAAACTCAGACCAGGTGCTGCTTTAATACTTTAGTACCACGGTCCCACAATTCAAGGAAATATTAAACAAGTACGTTGACTGGCGATGAGTTATGGCACAATTCCGATCTGCCTCTGTCCCAGGCTTTTATTAGAAAAATATGAGCTGGTTCTCAACGCACTTGCTTCTACAAAGTTTATTTTCAAAAAGTGGCACTGAACTGACGCTCCTAATTGACTATATTAAATGGTCTAGCCAATGAGACCACGTTTACAAATGCTTTTGAAAAAATGTACCCTTCCTACCGTTTCCATTAACAACCAAAAATAGTAGTTGCAATCGACTAATCATGTTTCGCCTTACATATTATTCTAGCCAATCAAATCGGATCTAACGTGGTGGCCTCATTTCCTCTAAAGCAGTGTCCAAACACGCCATTATGAGAAAATATGATCCTGTGTTGTCAGACAACACCACTATAGTATTTTGGCTATAATTTGTTAATTATTAGACTATTTGCTTAACACCTAACATATTCTTTGTCAGCAAGTCCTAAGGCACCCAAATATATAAGTTTAATGAAGCTAAGTGGCTGCGTTCAAAATATGTATTTTCTTCTACCACCCGTTCACTTCTATACGATGGGGTGTCTTCTGTACTGTCAGGATTTCAGACGTAAAACAGTATTGTGTCATGTTTCCTAATAAGCATTAACCATGTTTTTTAAAACCTTACCTCGTATTGGTAGTGTTTTTTGTCACTGTTTTTTTGAGAAAAAAAAATCAAGCCTGCATGCCTTTCGCGTGGGGTGGCATTAATTTTATATCGCTAGACGACGTGGTAGGATTGCATGCGTTCCTCCGTACATCTCTCTCTCTCTCTCTCTCTTCTAAGCCCGTCTGTCTTTTCGTTTACGTAGTGCATAAAATGACATTAATGTAATATTAATCTAGGTCATTACGCAGTGTGTCTATCTCAAGGTTTTCTAAGAAACACAGTACCAGTTTTATTTTTAGAAACGCGTGTATTTGATGCAGTAGGCTTTACTAGCAAACGTGAAAGCGCTACAATTATGCAGACGAAGTAGAAAAAGGGGATTTCTTGTTTAACTAGCATGACGTTCTATAACACAGGCGTACGCTATTGAGACCGCACTGTTCTTTTACCATTCTTCTTTCCTTTTATTGAATTAATTCGTTAGGCTTTACATTTAATTTTAATTTATATATGTGGATTAGAATTTCTCACGACAAATTCTCCCCACTTAAAACAGACATTATATGTCAGTCTATAATTCTATATACACATAGAGAAATTTAATATTATTCCTGGTGCTTACGGTGATTCTCGTCACACGGATGGCGGCTTAGAAAATCCGCACCCAAGTTAGTTTTTCCAGAAATATACTTTAATGATGAAAGTGGTTCCTTTTTCATCTTCGGTGCAATGGACAAGGTCAACAAGTGTGTCTCTTCCTGATTTTCTCTTTCCAAATATTTCTTCAGGAGATTCACATGATAGATTTTTTCTTTCCCCTTCTTATCTATCTTATAATTGGTTCTAGACATCTTCTCTAGAACTGTATATGGACCTTGCCATCCAATTTGTAACTTATTCTGACTACCGGGTAGAAGAAGCAGTATCTTCTCTCCCACAGCCAAATCTCTATCTTTAGCTTTCTTGCCTATTTTTCCATGCACTGGTAGGGTCTCTTCCACTAGAAACACTGTAGTGATGGATTTTCTTCCCAGAATCATCCTGCACAAAACGACCGCTACCAATTTTTCTCTTGGGGCTCTCTCCCCACTTAAAATTCCTTGTGAGAGATCTCCTCTCTACATCTTCTTCCTCCAGTTTACATAAGTCCGATTGAGGGATTTTCGGCTTATCCTGGGGTAAGACATCTTTTTGCACTCTCTGCATCGTGGCCATTGTAAAACATCCAATCGAAGATTGTCCGTGAAAAGGGGCTTCCCATTCCACTTGGTCCACTTTATTAAATTTATTTTTCTTTTCAGTGTCAGGCCTACGTTTGCCCCGTGGCGTGTAGAGGTCCTGATCACTATTCCCACTTGTGGGTGTTCCCTCATGTAATATGCCACATCTCTCTACAAAATTTTCAATGTCCCACCTTGCCTTGGGCCAATAATAATTCTGAGCTACCTTTTGAATGATGGTACCTATTTTCTCATGGTCCCCATCTTGTTTCACATGTAAGCTCCTTATTAAGTCTGCCCTGTACCTTTTTGGAAGTACCAGCTGTCCCTGACCTTTGGATCTAGTTCCAGTCTTCCGGTATATCAGGTGGTTCTTCATATAGAAGTCTCCTTTTCTTGTAGGTGTGTGACACTTTGACAATTTTCTAAAACAAGGCTTGAGGGTCTTATCCCCAGCCTGTGCCTTCCTCATCTCTTCTGGAGTGGTATTTATCATAATATCCTCCTCCTGTCTAGAGGTCGACCTGACCTGAAGGGTGGCCATTACTATAGGATTCCTTCTGCAATGGTCAGTGTCATGATTGTTCATCCTACAATTTTTACACCACCTCCTTCCTTGGTTGAAAGATTTTCTTTCATCAAATTTCCTTTCATCGAATTGTGGGGTTTTATTTTTATTGTCGTACCGTGGCCTATCAAACTGGTGCTTACCTTTGTTCTGATCTCTAGGATCAAATTTATTAAAGTTCTGTGGTGCCTTAAAATTATCTACCTGTTTCTTTTTATTACTTGTTACCTCTGCTTGAGCTGCCTGATACTTTTCAGCGACATTTAGTAACTCACCCAGTCTCTCTGCACCTTGTTCCATGAGAAACTTTCTCAGGTCTGGAGCCATGGACTCTCTTAATTGTTCTATAAGGATCATTTCCTAAAGATCTTGGGTTTTCCCCAGAGAAGTCCATTTCTCCAAGTATGTCTCTATTCGTGCAGAGAACTGGTGATAGGTTTCACCTGACAGTAGTTTAGCATTCCTAATTTTTTTTCTATAAAATTCACCATTCTTTTCATATCTTAACAAAAGAGCCTGCTTTGGCATGTCATAATTTTCTTGATCATCTCTGCTCATTTTGGCAAAAACTTCATAAGCCGTACCACGAAGCCCTTGTGATAACTTTAAGCTCCACCTTTCTCTCTCTAACCCATACGTGGTAGCTAATAGTTCATATCTATTTAGATAGCTCTCGATATCATCTTCTCTCTCAACAAAATGATCTAAATGAAAGTTCATAGCTGAGGTTGAGGCTCCCTGACTAGCAGAGGCATCAGAGGTAAAGGGACTGGCACCATTTTCAGGAGCATGGCCTTGAATTTCCAACTCCCTTAGTCGTAACTCGTGTTCCCTTTGTAATCTCTTATCTTCTGCTTCCCTCTCTGCAGCTAATCGCTTGTCTTCCCTTTCGGCAGTCACTCTTTTTTCTTCTGCCTCCAATGCCTTAGCCTCTTTGTCAGCCTCAATCTGCAACCTCTTAATTTCTTTTTCAGCCTCTAACTTTCTTTCAGCTTCTTTTTCTAATCTTTTTTCTTCGCGTTCAATAAATTTGTCACATTCAGTAGT
Source organism: Oreohelix idahoensis (assembly GCA_024509875.1). NCBI lineage: Eukaryota > Metazoa > Mollusca > Gastropoda > Stylommatophora > Oreohelicidae > Oreohelix > Oreohelix idahoensis. Next base: position 350,574 of record JAMPIV010002608.1, on the reverse strand, counting down.
GACATAAGCAATCATAGCTTGCCCGTCCATTCCTAACTCTTTAGCAGCCTGCATAGCAGCAGATCGAAATTTTGCCAGGTCGGCCATTTTCTAACAGGCAAATTGATACAATGTCTAACTTAAACGAGTCAATCTATAACTAATTATCTAAGGACAACCACAAGCACTGAGAGCTCAACCTTATTTATTTCCACCCAAGGATACCTTTTAATTTTTTATTTATTCCCTGAAGTGAATTACCCCCAATATATATAATAGAGGAAGATTCAAAATCCCGGACAGGACCCCAATATATGTGGTAAAGTGGGATGATATAAATATTTATAGGGGACTTAATGTACTGACTGAGATTAGCTGTGAAGGTATCTGTATCTAATGAGTGTGGTGTATTACAGATGACCTTACTTTGCTACCACATTTAGACCTCAGTCAGACTTATTCTGGAATATATGTGATGACTACGTTGAATGTCTAGGGTTATGATAGTGATGAAGTGTATGTTTACAACAACCAACAGACAGATAAACAATTTAATTTAATCCACAATACTTTACAACACTGTGACACTCACATACATAGAACACTCTATAAGACTATCTTAATAAGTCAAGTGTTAACTTTTAAAATATGTATTAATTCCTTTCAATAATAGATATCCTGATTCAACTACAAAGTGAACCAGGAATCACAATCATATGTAATCACAAGTTGTATGTACACAATTTATAGATAGGATCTTTGTATTGACATATATTATTATTACAATATGTGTGTAAGTAGTGATGTAGTACTATGATGTAATACTGGCTTTTCAAGCTAGGTTGTTGTTTGTCATCATGACTTCAAGTGTTTGTTTCTGGTGGAAATAATATTGGAAAGGTTCACAGTTTCTTTTGATTTGAAACAAATAACGGTCCCTCTTGATTTAATGTACAGTCAATTTTAGAGGGGGGTACACAAGATTGAGCTGCTCTGGCCAACGAAATCTTAACTTCTGTGTGGGTGGCAGGCAAACTGACTCCACTGCTCGCTTGCTTCACCGTTTTCTTGAGAAACAACACTGGTCGATATCTTGACCAAGGAGTATGCTACCAGCCTCTGGATTCAGCAAAACTCAGACCAGGTGCTGCTTTAATACTTTAGTACCACGGTCCCACAATTCAAGGAAATATTAAACAAGTACGTTGACTGGCGATGAGTTATGGCACAATTCCGATCTGCCTCTGTCCCAGGCTTTTATTAGAAAAATATGAGCTGGTTCTCAACGCACTTGCTTCTACAAAGTTTATTTTCAAAAAGTGGCACTGAACTGACGCTCCTAATTGACTATATTAAATGGTCTAGCCAATGAGACCATGTTTACAAAAGCTTTTGAAAAAATGTACCCTTCCTACCGTTTCCATTAACAACCAAAAACAGTAGTTGCAATCGACTAATCATGTTTCGCCTTACATATTATTCTAGCCAATCAAATCGGATCTAACGTGGTGGCCTCATTTCCTCAAAAGCAGTGTCCAAACACGCCATTATGAGCAAATATGATCCCGTGTTGTCAGACAACACCACTATAGTATTTTGGCTATAATTTGTTAATTATTAGACTATTTGCTTAACACCTAACATATTCTTTGTCAGCAAGTCCTAAGGCACCCAAATATATAAGTTTAATGGACCTAAGTGGCTGCGTTCAAAATATGTATTTTCTTCTACCACCCGTTCACTTCTATACGATGGGGTGTCTTCTGTACTGTCAGGATTTCAGACGTAAAACAGTATTGTGTCATGTTTCCTAATAAGCATTAACCATGTTTTTTAAAACCTTACCTCGTATTGGTAGTGTTTTTTGTCACTGTTTATTTGAAAAAAAAATCAAGCCTGCATGCCTTTCGCGTGGGGTGGCATTAATTTTATATCGCTAGACGACGTGGTAGGATTGCATGCGTTCCTCCGTACATCTCTCTCTCTCTCTCTCTCTCTCTCTCTCTCTCTCTCTCTCTCTCTCTCTCTCTCTCTTCTAAGCCCGTCTGTCTTTTCGTTTACGTAGTGCATAAAATGACATTAATGTAATATTAATCTAGGTCATTACGCAGTGTGTCTATCTCAAGGTTTTCTAAGAAACACAGTACCAGTTTTATTTTTAGAAACGCGTGTATTTGATGCAGTAGGCTTTACTAGCAAACGTGAAAGCGCTACAATTATGCAGACGAAGTAGAAAAAGGGGATTTCTTGTTTAACTAGCATGACGTTCTATAACACAGGCGTACGCTTTTAAGACCGCACTGTTCTTTTACCATTCTTCTTTCCTTTTATTGAATTAATTCGTTAGGCTTTACATTTACTTTTTAATTTATATATGTGGATTAGAATTTCTCACGACAGTGCTTACTGCAAAAGTTAAGGTAGTCGCTGAAGTTGGTGCGTTAATTGTTTTTCCTGGATAGTTCATGCATCTCTGACTATAGTTGGTTGGAATAAGACGTATTCGTGATGGGCACCGTCATAGAAAGAAAATATATTGTTCCTGTGCTGTCTAGCCTCTTGGTTGCTAAGCCCTGTGTTACGTTATGCAAAATGTTAATAATGATTAATTATCGGATGTTCTCTGAGTTGATGGCCAATTCTGAACAGTGAGTTCTCTTGAGTATAATCCCCGTGGATGACTACTGTCAGAGGTCATTAAATGATATATCTAGATCTTGCCACAGCGGGCTGATCCAATTTATATAAGAAAAAAATCTGGTAATGTTCAGGTCCAGTTATAATATTATGTCTATGGTTTCTAGATTGGTCTCTCTCATAAGTGAAGAAAATGGACTGCACAGGTCACAAATCCATGACCCACTAGTACGATAATATCTCTGAATTACACATCTGCTTAATTTGAAGCTTAACTCTTCTACGCTTGTCTTATTTTATTCCTGTGGTTAGTAATTATCTTTCCATGTCACGTCAGTCTTGGTGTATGGCTTTGAATTGTTGAGAACAATAAACACACTGCGACCAAAAACACTTTCATAAATAGGTGCTTGCGTTGAATAGAAGGATTAATGAGTAGGACAAGATCACTAATGTAGATCTTATGACAACAACAACCAAATAGGACCGCTAGTTTGCTGCTTTTTTTTTTTTATCAAGCCTAGATTTTAGGAAAAGATACAAAACATTTAATCACAATATTAATATTCTATCCTGTCGCGCGTAAGGTTTAAGATCTCTTATCCATTCCGTTATTAAATTAGATTAGAAACCACAAATGTCTAGCTTATGTTATCGGTTTTAACACGTGATATAAACACTAGTCACTTATAAAATTACACATAATGGATAGAAGTAAATTGAATTCCGTCAATTATCAATCGCCTAGCATATTTATTTGTTCATTACAATCATCTGGAATAAAAAATATCTATGCGTTATTTAGTACACCATTTTTAGCACTTAGAAAATCCCAGTGAATTCTAATGATAAAATTAACACACAAGATCACGAAAAATTCTAATATATATATATATATATATATATATATATATATATATATATATATATATATATATATATATATATATATATATATATATATATATATATATATATATATATATATATATCCACGAAATCTAAGTAATCCACTTTGTACAAAGCTCTATGATGTCGAGCTAGATATTTCAAAAATTTCTGAGGCGACTGGATAGCTGATTTTCGGAGATTTGGCATATATGCAAGAATAGCGTTGTTTCGCTGAGCGATGACGAAAGTCACGCCTTTGGCAATCAGGAGAAATGAACGAGGTTTTCTTCCGAGATAAAGGACTTCCTCCGTTCGCTCTGTTCGACCACAAAGGCTTTTGATCTCGGCGATTGTCTCCCTGTCCGTCCCACATCACAAGGGTCGCTCGAGCTCGTAGGGAACTTCAAAACGGTTTTACCTTCCACGTGTTTTGAGCCCGTGCGTTCTGTCAGTTACGTAATACTAACGGCTCTGCTTCGCCTAGGAGCTTCGGCCAACGCCCTTGATTCGTCCCCTTTCAAGGAATGACAGTTTCAAATCTAGATAGACGCTATTCAGCGCATGAAATAGGCGTGGCTAAAATATGAGTTAAACAGATAGCGAAAAGGCATGGATTTTGCGTGACAAACTGTGCATGCTAATGAGGAAACAAAGGTGGGAAGCAAGGTGAGAAGCAAAGACGGACGGATTCATGTAGTCTATTTACATAACCTGTCACAAGATACCTGACATGTTCTTTTGGAGCTCTGAAAAACTTAAATATACTTGTCTTCATTTTAGGCTTTTGTTCCAACATACGTCTGTTATTATTCGTTCAATTAATATTTAGATCTCTATTCTGCTCATCCCTCCATTTATTTGCTTTGTAGCAGATCTACCTTTTTGGCTTCGTTATCTGCTTTTCCATTTCCTCCTTTACCAATTGGTGAAGGAACCCTCGCTATCAAAACTGAACATCTTCTGGTAAATACGTACGTATAAGCCAGAAATATCTCCTCCGCTGTATTCGGCCTACTGAATTCTCGTATGTACTTTAGAGCTGAATTGCTGACTTGCCTGCTGATGCACCTAAAGGACCTGATTCGTGTTTTTATTTATTTATTTAAAAAAAAAACGACTGAAAGTCGAAGTTAGTGCTGTCGAAAGATAGAAAGCACTTTCTTCATCTGCTCTTTTCAGCTTAGAATACGGGTTCGCAATCTGGGGAGCGAGCACCACAAGGGTTTATGAGAAACCTGTCAAGGGGGTACAGGAATATTTTGCAAATAACTAAACTTTCCTACTGAAATAATCCAGAAGTACTAGTGTTCGTGAAACAAAAAGACATGTTACTTGTAGAGAAAACGTCGACCATGTTCTCAGCACGAAATAACTGGAGGCTGAACATGAAATGCGAGCATGTCTTTCAAAAGCTGTACGAAGAATGAAACTGTTGGTTGACGAGAAACAGAATCGACGATCTAACTAATTTTGATTTAAGAGACTTACAAACAGCTTGAGGTGCCGGGCACACACGAGTCCATCTCCGCCATTGTTTCCTGGACCACAACATACCAGAACGGCCGCATGGTCCTTCTTGAGGGTGTCTGGAGGGTAACACTGAGGAGGGAAATATGGTGACTGGCATGATAATAATAATGTAAATGATGACAATGCCTGTCATAATGAAAGCAATCATCATCATCATCCTCACACTCCAACTCCCTAAGAAGCAGCGACCTTTAACAAACGTTTGCCACTTTTTCTTGCCCCGTGCCATCAACGCAAGGTCTTTTCTGTCTCCAGTTCTTTTCTCCACGTTCGCTTTGGTCTCTCTCTCTCTCTATCTTTCTTACTCTAACGGTTCCAGAACATGAATGGAAGCAATACACTCTAAGGGAGCGGGTCCATTTGGGTTGTGATTCCCAGGTGTCAGTCATCTGTTTACTTTTTTCCTCTTGCGCTGGGAATAGAGCCCAATCTACCTTGTTTGCATCTTCCTAATTCACTCCTAGTTTTATCCATTCTGCAAACTTGAAGCAACTGTGAAAGTAAGTTTTGTTGTACATAAATTATTATCGTGAACTCCATAGCGCCTTGTGGTTGTTCCATAGCACCTTGTGGTTGTTCCTTTGCATCTTGTGGTTGATCCACAGCACCTTGTGGTTGTTCAATAGCACCTTGTGGTTGTTCAATAGCACCTTGTGGTTGTTCTATAGCACCTTGTGGTTGTTCCATAGCACCTTGTGGCTGTTCCATAGCATCTTGTGGTTGTTCCACAGCACCTTGTGTTTGTTCCATAGCATCTTGTGGTTGTTCCATAGCATCTTGTGGTTGTTCCACAGCACCTTGTGGTTGTTCCACAGCACCTTGTGGTTGTTCCACAGCACCTTGTGGTTGTTCCACAGCACCTTGTGGTTGTTCCATAGCACCTTGTGGTTGTTCCATAGCATCTTGTGGTTGTTCCACAGCACCTTGTGGTTGTTCCATAGCATCTTGTGGTTGTTCAATAACACCTTGTGGTTGTTCCACAGCACCTTGTGGTTGTTCCACAGCACCTTGTGGTTGTTCCACAGCACCTTGTGGTTGTTCCACAGCAACTACGAAGCCTTTTCCACTATTTCGCCAAGTCTTTTAAGCGCTCTTGTTTTTTGTTCAACATACAGTAAAATAAATTCTTGGCAAGTACTTGCCGTTTATTGTTTTAAACATCACTGTGATCTTTTTGAACATCTAAGCATAATAGATATTTAAGGAGTAAATTATCATCATCATCGTCATTATTATTATCACTATCATCCTCATCGTTATCATCATCATCACCATTATCATCATCATCACCATTATCATCATCATCCTTATCATCATCACCATTATGATCATCACCATTATCATCATCATCATCACCATTTTCATCATCATCACCATTATTATCATCACCATTATCATCATCATCATTATTGTCATCGATCATTAGCGTCAGCATCGTCAACATCATAATTATCATTTCAAACCTTATCATTATCGTCATTATCACCGTCATCGTTATCATCATGGTTATCTGTATCGTTTTTATAGTCTCCATCATCATAATCATCATACCCGTCATCGTCATCATTACCATCACCATCCCCATGACCAATAACCCCACCAACATCATTCACACCAACACCAACACCACCACTATAATCATCATCACCACCACCACCAACATCATCAGTTATTGTCAGACCTGGAAGCACATGTGACCAAGACAAATACCTCACCCTGGCTATAGCTACCGCACAGTTGTACCTGGCCAACGCCGTCAGCTGATCTATACTGAAGAGGTACTCAGTAAATTTTGTGTAGTTTTTTTTTTTTTACAGTATTATGATCTTTTTGAATGTCTAAGTCTGTGAAGTAACTCATCGTCTCCATCTTCATCGCCATTGTCATCGATGTCATTAGCAGCAGAATTATCATATTATGACCACCACCACCGACATCATCATCATCACCATCATCAACACATTCATCACATTCATTGGCTCCACCACGACCATCATCATCATCATCACTACCATTATCATAATCAACATCATCATAATCAGCATTCTCATCATCACCATCCCCATCCTCATCATCACCACCATCATTATCAATAACACAATCACCATCAATACCACGACCACCACTATAACCACCATCATCCTCATCAGCTATCTTCAATCCTGAAAGCGATTAAGACCAAGAAAAAAAACCCTCACCCTGGCTATAGCCACAGCACAGCTGTACCCGGCCAACTCCGTCAGCTGATCCATACTGAAGAGGTACTCACTGAGCAGTTCTTGATCTATCTGCTGGGCTACCTCTTGACTGAAACAAAAAAGAAAATATCGCAGTTTATTATCTGTCTAACGAGAAGAGGAAAAACTATGTCGTTCGGTGCAACGACAGGGGAAAAGATAAACATAAAAAACGTTGTTTTTTTCCCGGTGCAACGTCAAGTGAAATATATATATGTATATATATATTTGTTGTCTAAGAAATAAAACAAATCAATGTTTTTTCGGTCTAACAACAAAGGCAACAAAAAGAAACGTGATGAAAAAACACGCTGTGATCTTCCACTGCAACAAGGAAAAAACGGTCTATGGTTCTTATGTAAGAAGGAAGAATTACAAAACAACACAAGAAAGGTCACTGGTCATTGTTGCACGACAACGAAAAATATGTAAAAAAAGATAAGGTCATGGTTTTTTTTAACTTCAGCAATTAAGAAATACATTTTTTTTTAAAAGTCTCTTTTTTTTTAAAACTACAATCAAAGAAAGTTTCACTTTTTCCCTGCAACAACAAGTAAAAAAAGTCCCTATTTTTTTTATTGCATCCTTATAATGATTAGAAAAGATATAAGAATTAAAGGTCGGTGTTCTTTCTCTGGAACAAGGTAGAAGAAAAGACACCAAAGGTCAAAGTTGCCGTGGCTTTAAAAGGGGAAAAAGCCGTTTAATTGTTGCAACGTTTGTTTTTAAAAAAAGTCCTCTTGGATGAAAAATAAAGAGAGAGAGAGAAGCAAATTTTTATCTTTAACATCAAAAGAAGACGACAGAGTTTTCTATTGATATGAGAAAATGTTTTCTTTTGCCTCTACAATTAGAGACAAATGAAAGGTTGTCATCATGGCTGCAATAATGCCAGAGAAATACTAGCATTATTATTCTCTGACTTCAAGAGGAAGAAACAAATACTTTTTGTCGTGATTGCAGAAGTTAAAAAGAAATGCTCTTTCATTTAGAACAGAGCACTCGAAGAACTTTTGTTTAGTATACTTGTAGAATAATAACAATCGTATACAACTAGAATAATAACAATCGTATAGCAATTAGTAAACTAGCTCAGCGAAAATCGTAAAGACATAAAATTATTGTTTAAAATGATGGAAAAAAGTTGATAGAAAATGTCACGAAGGAAAGAATGCGTAGAGATAACTATAATTTTTTGGAATAAACTCAACAACAGAATTGCTCGACTGCACTTGCGACATGAAGTTGTGTAGAGAGATTTGATTGCTTACGGCACTCCACACAAAAGTCAGGCAGAACTCATAATTAACTGTGTACACTTTATACGTTTAGTGCAGCGGTTGGTAACACGCGAGATGTGGGAATCTACGTTAGAGCTATCTAAATATCTACCTTGATAAAATGATGTCTGTTTTCAGGTTTCAGTTTATTTAAACCAGGGTTGTGAAGTCGGTGAAATATGTATCCGACTCCGTCTCCTGAAATCTTAGAAGTATGTGTGTGAGTAGATGAATACGTGGCTTTCGTAGACTACATTTTAAACTATTCATTCATTCACACAGTAATACAAAATAACAAATCATCCACACCTGCACACAGATGACTACTTTGTCAAACACCATGAGGCAAAATAGTTTCATTTTAACAATGACGGGGAAATTGACCTGCCATCAATGGTACCTATACCTTGTAGCGGTATGGCAGCTTGTGTACCCTGACAATCCCCAGAGCTATGCCAGTGGGAGTTTTACTCCTGGTAGGTTCAACCAAGCTGGACTGGTCTGTGTGGGTAGGGGTCAGACAAAAGCTGGTACCCCCTGTCGTGAAACATTCTAAATCCACATATATAAATTAAAAAGTAAAGGTAAAGCCTAACACATAAATTCAATAAAAGGGAAAGAAGAATGGTAAAGAACAGGGCTGTCACAATGACTGTACTCGAGATCCCCCTTTTTCTGCTTCGTCTGCATATTCTCACGCTTTCACGTTTACTAGTAAAGCCTACAGCAGCATACACGCGTTTCAACAAAACAATAAAACGTGTACTGTATTTCTTAGAAAACCTTGAGATACGCAAGCTGCTTAATGACCTAGATTAATATTCCATTAATTTCATTTTATACACTACGTTAACATAAACGAAAGGACAGATGGACTTAGGATAGAAAGAGAGAGAAGGAGGAACGCATGCAATACTACCACAGTCTCGCGATTAAAATTAATGCCACCCCCAACGCGAAAGGCATGAAGCACTAACTTTTTTCAAATGGACAGTGATAATAAACACTACCAATACGAGGGTTAGGTTTAAAAACCTGTTTAATGCTTATTAGTAAACATGACATTATACTGTTTTATGTCTGAAAGCCTGACAGTACCGAGACACCACATCGTATCGAAGGGAACGGGAGGTAGAAGAAATGCATATTTTGAACGCAGCCACATAGCTCCATTAAATTTATATATTTGGGTTCCTTAGGACTTGCTGACAAAGAATATGTTAAGTGTTACGCAACTAGTCTACGAATTAACAAATTATAGCCAAAAGAAAATAGTGAGGATGTCTGACAGCACCAAATCATAATCGCACAGTGGCATGTTTTGAAACCACCATTTTACGGGAAATAGGCCACCATGTTAAATCCGATTTGATTGGCGGGAATGATATGTAAGGCTAAACATGATTAGTCGGATTGCAAATACTATTTTTGGTTGTTAGGGGAAACGTAGGAAGGGTAAATTTTTTCAAAAGCTTTGTAAACATGGCCCTATTGGCTAGACCCGCTGATATAGTCAATTAGGAGCGTCTGTTCAGTGCCATATTTTAAAATAAACTTACTAAGAAACAGTGCGTTGAGATCCAGCTCATATTTTTCTAAATAAAAGCCTGGGACAGAGGCAGATCGGAATTTGTGCCATAATTCATCGCCAGTCAACGTATTTGTTTATTATTTCCATGAATTGTGGTAAGATTGACATATTTGATATCTTTTTGATGAAAATTGAATGTGAATTGATAATTTATGTCTGTATATGTGTGTGTGGTTCAGTAGCAAACATGAGGCAAAGCCTAGATATGGCTCCAACCTGAACAAAACTTGTCGGAGAGAAGTATAAATGCATGGGATCACCAAATAGTACACTGACACCTATCTTATTGACTAGAAGGAACTAATGCTGGAATTGCAGAGGCGTAGTAACCATTAAGGAGAAGAATACTGGTGTAAATTGTTTCAGATGAAGCTAGCAGTTGGCCTACCGCTCTGAACTCAGTGTTTGTTATGTATTGTGTTCAGAGTGGAAACAGATTATAAATTAGTTCTGAAGTAGGAGGTACAACCTTCTTGTTTCAGGGACCGTGGTCCTAACTTATTGAAGCAGCACCTGGTCTGAGTTTTGCTGAATCCAGAGGCTGATAGCATACCCCTTGGTCCAGATAGCGACCAGTGAGGTGTCTCAAGAACACGGTGAAGCAAGCGAGCAGAGGAGTCTGTTTCCTGCCGTCCTCACAGAAGATAAGATTCTGTGGCCAGAGCAGCTCAATTTTATGAGCCCCCTCTAAAATTGACAATATAGTAAATAAAGAGGGACAATAAATTGTTTCTAATGACAGGAACTGTGAACTTTTCCCAATACTATTTCCACCATAAGCAAACACTTGAAGTCATGATGACAAACAACAACCTAGCTTGAAAAGCCAGTATTACCTCATAGTACCACTTCACAACTTACACACATAGGATAATTATAATAAAATATGTCAATACAAATATCATATCTATAAATTGTGTACATACAACTTTCAATTACATTTGATTGTGATTCCTGGTTCACTGTGTAGTTGAATCAGGATATCTATTATTGAAAGGAATTAATACATATATTTTTAAACTTTACACTTGACTCATTTAAGATAGTCTTATAGAATGTTATATGTGTGTGAGTGTCACAGTGTTGTAAAGTGTTGTGGAATAAATTAAATTGTTTATCTGTCTGTTGTTGTTGTGACTTACACTTCATCATTTTCATAACCCTAGACATTCAACGTAGTCATCACAATATTCCAGAATAATTCTGACTGAGGTATAAATGTGGTAGCAAGTAAGGTCATCTGTAATACACCACACTTATTAGATACAGATACCTTCACAGCTGATCTCAGTCAGTACACTAAGTCCCCTATAAATGTTTATATCATCCCACTTTACCACACCCTGGTCCTCCAGGTTGGGGGTTTTAGCATAGGGCTGACACCCCTGTCTATGTAAAAAAAATCGCACGTTACGGAAACAACAATAAATGGAAAAACTTTGCTGCGGGATGGACATTCGGAGTCTGTGGCTCGTATGACTGTCAGTGGTGAAAGCCGAAAGGAAGCCACTGACATGAAAACGGATGTCCTGACCGCAAAACAGGATACAAGAATAGGTTTTTGGAATGTCAGGACAATGTACGAGACAGGTAAACTAAGACAGGTCACGGCAGAAATGAGAAACTATAGGTTACACATTCTAGGGAGAAGCGAGAGCAGATGGACAGGGGCAGGAAAAGTTAAAACAGCAACAGGAGAAACAGTACTTTACTCTGGAAGAGAGGATGGACAGCACAATGAAGGCGTAGCCATTATTCAACAGAAAGGAATAGAAAGGACATTACTGGAATGGAAACCCATCAACAACAGACTGATAAGATTCAGATTGAGAGGGAGATTCACCAACACTACAATAATACAATGCTACGCACCAACGAATGATAGCGATGAGGAGGTCAAGGATGAATTCTATCAACAACTGCAGAAAGAAATGGAAGACACACCTAGATATGATCTTGTTATAGTAATGGGAGACCTCAATGCGAAAGTTGGTGCACACAATACATATAATGAAAGAACAATGGGGAAATGCGGCAGCGGAAGAGAAAATGAAAATGGGGATAAACTAATAAGTTTCTGTAGCATTAACAACCTGGTCATTGGAAGAACACTCTTCCCACATAAAGAAATTCACAAATTAACATGGGAATCACCAAATAGTCGGGACAGAAACCAGATAGACCACATCATGGTTAACGGTAGATGGAGACATGCATTACAAGATGTGAAGGTAAGAAGAGGTGCAGATGTGGGAAGTGATCACCATTTAGTAGTAGCAAAACTGAAAGTGAAACTAAGAAGGGCTGCACCAACTGTAGTGGGTTTGATGGTATTGTATGATGGTGATATTACTAAATGTAATGTATGAGGCCAGCTGTGAAGGCTCCTGAGATAAAATGTAGTTGTGAATTGTCAGAAGGCCTTTCTTGCTACCACTACGACCTCACACTCAATTTTTTTTCTTAATGAATGTAGCTATGTAAAATGTCTAGGGTAATGATATGTAATGTGGTGTGATAGTTATGGATACACCCACAGATATTTAAGCAGACTAATAATATTTAACAAATATTATAATACACTGAACTAACTCAAGAGTGTAAAATTTTTGATAGAATTATATTACATTTATTTGTTCTGGATCAAGTTTTATGTTGACCAGAACTTTTTTTTTTTAAAAAGGATTTAAAAATTATGAAAGAAATGCATGGAATGTTACATAATAAATGCAAGAGTGTACATATATAAGTACTAGACTAGTTAGTTTTATTAAAATGTTCTAGTAGTCATCTACTTGGGAGGATAGTTAATGCTTGTGCTGTTGGGGTGGCCTCATCACACCTGTCTATATTGACTACACAGTGTCCAGTAAATTACAGGAATTTTATGGGGTATTAGTAACTAAAAGGCGTTGGTGAACTTCCAGCAGACCAGAGGCTCACTCAACTTGCATATGTAGCTCTGGTGCTGAAATCTGGTGGTCCCACCTCTCCGTGCTGGCGGGCAATAATAGTGGTCTCTGTCACAACGTACTGCACAGATACACTCGAGTAAAATCACCAACTGAATGGACACCGCCTTGTTGACAACTGAAACTCACAGCTCTGCAATCAAAGTATTGGCTATGTGTCAAAATTCTATTCTCTACCCACGTCTGGACACAACACGGACACAACAACCACATCATACAGACAGGTCAGATCTCTCTGACCAAACAGCACATTTACCATGGTGGTTTTACATCAGATAGGTCCTCCCAGACTATAGATTCTGAAAAATATATTATTAGTTTCCTTCCCTAAAAGTGGATAGGTAATATGTTTCATTATTCTCAACACTTGATCTGTCTTTCCTAACCCTTGCTGGAGTTTATGTATATTGTTGGTCCCTAGACCCTGACTTGGGCGGGGGGTCTAGAGCAAATCCCTACTTGTTTGTAAGGCTAGATTATGATATGGCAGTATCAAATCACTCGAACATTAAACAATATTCAAAATATACAAAGAAATAATTTCAATCTTACCAGATTATGAATAAAGAACACAGAAATGCTAGCAAAACTCAGCTGAGCTGCTGGCTATAGTATGGCGTCCCTGAACTTATTTCACTTTCTTTCATTTGGAAATCACCACACTTTAAAATACTGTGTCTATCATCGAACAACTATTGAGGAATGGCCCCACTTGCGCGTCTGAGCGCCGATAAAATGATTGTCTGTGGCCAATCACTGCCTAGGTTTATTTCAAATTCAAATTTCCTACCCTAAAGTCATTTCAGTCATGCTTCAGTCAAGTATGGATGTTTATCTGTTAGTCTGTCCGTCTCTACTTGTTTTTTTCAAAAACGTACTTGATTTTTGAACCAACCTTTCTCTCCCCTCCAAAATTTTGTCGTTAAAAGTTATATTTAGACACAGCTCCCACCAATGTCCCTTCGCTTCCCTACTAAGTAGATTTGAACACCTGCGTCTCAAGGTCGTGTTTTTTTTGTGCAAATAGCGACACTTTTTATTCCATACAGTCTGTCGCTGATGTGAACAACACTGTCTTTTGTCATTATCTTCAATATTATCTATCCGTCTGTAAAATTAAGAACATATTAGTTCACTGCTCAGAATGGGCCATCCGGCCAGCTAATTTTTATATTCCTAACATTAATATTACGAAAAAGTTACTTTTTAATTTTTGTAATATTCCAAACATCTGCGTTCTGCCGCTGAATTCAAATCAAAGGCTTGGTATCGCAAAAGCGACCAATAAATGACTGTGGCGTAACATATCCAAGGTCCCTTCTGTCGAGTTCCTTACTTTATGTCAACTTGGGAAACGTGACTTTTCTCCGTTTCCCCCCCAATTGCGTCTCCTTAGCCTTTCTAGTCTCACGCAATCTTTCCAGTCATATTTTTTCCTTTTTATCCGCCGTTCCCCTCCTGTCTAGCAAGTCAATTTTTATGGAGGGTGATGACCCGCGGTCTGGGCGATCATGTACTATCAGCAGCCTACGCATTATGTTTTTATCCTTACATGTTATCTTTGGAGGTATTTTACCGTTGTATCTCTGTCAATTTCACTACACATCTCCCCACTTGAAAACATGCCTATGGCAAGTTCCAAAACCAGCGATACACATAGGTAAAATTACTCCTCACGTCTGCCGCTACTCTAATTAGGCAGTTTGAGAATAGGCTTGCTAGTGAGTTTTTCCTTTAACTCTTGGAACGCTAGTTCACATTGTGCAGTCCAAATAATTTTATCTGGAAGTCCCTTGCGAGTCAGATCAGTCAGAGGAGCACAAATAGCGTTAAAATTCTTGATGTATTTCTGATAAAATCCGCATAACGACACAAATGATCGCACGTCCTTTTTTGTTTGCGGCCTAGGTGCTCTCTGCAGTTTTTCCAAGTTCTTAGGATCAGGGGTCATATTACCCTGATATACAGTGTGTCCCAAGAATTCCAACTCTTTGCATCCAATACAACATTTTGTTGGCCTAGCAGTTAAGTTCGCCTCCCGAAGTCTATCAAACAACATCTCCAGAGCTTCAATGTGTTCTTCAAATGTCTCTGTGGCGACGAGAATATCATCCATGAAATTCGTGATACATGGGTTATTCAGGGGATCCAACAATTTGCGCATCATCCTTGAAAACACACTCGGAGCATTTTTCAGTCCGAATGGTAGCATATTGAATTCATAATGTCCATCCGAAGTGCTAAAAGCCAAATAAGGTCTCACTTCAGGCTTCACTGGGATCTGGTAATAGCCTTTACTAAGATCCACCTTTGAAAAGTATTTTGCCTTGTTCAGTCTGGCAAATAACTGTTTTGTGTCTGGTAATGGATCCACTTGTCCTTCTGTGACAGCATTCAGTTTCCTGTAATCTATGCACAGTCTGTGTTCCCCAGACGGTTTTCTCAACAAAACGACACTAGAACTAAAAGATGATTCACTGTGCGAAATAATCCCCTCCTTCAACAAATACTCTATTTCTTCCTTCAATGCCTTCTCCTTCGCGAACGGAATAGAATAGGCTCTCATACAGATTGGGTTTGAGTCTACCAGTTTCATGTCATACTGTAGCAAATTTGTATGGCCTGGTTTATCTGTTAATACATCTGTATGTTCCTCCAGAACCTGTTGAACTCTCTCCCTCTGGTTTTTAGTCAGGTGCTTACTGACTTTTACCTGTGCTGCGGTTTCACAAGGATGTAATGGGTATTCATGTGAGGTGAGTGGTTCTTTTTGCATCTGGGTTGCAATAGCCAAGGTCAATAAGGGGGTGCTTTCCTGGAGTGGTCTGTCCAGATACTTCTTTAACAGGTTTACATGATAAACTTTCTCCTTCCCCTTTTTGTCAATTTTATAGTTTGTTCTAGACACCTTCTCTAGAACCGTATATGGACCTTGCCAACCAATTTGTAATTTATTCTGGCTTCCGGGTAGTAGAAGCAGCACCTTCTCTCCGACTGCCAGTTCCCTGTCCTTTGCCTTCCTATTAAAATATGCTGCATGTTTCTTCCTGGCTTGCTTCAAATTATCATTTGCCAGTTTCCATCCAGCTTTCAAACGAGTGGTCAGTTCGTTCACGTATTGATACGATGAGGTAACAGTCTCTTCCGCCTTCTCATCTGTCCAGGTCCTTAATAGAGCTACATCTGGATCTTTAATTTATCATACTTATTTTTCATGGAACCCATCGGGTCCCGTCCATTAGAAGCTCTATAATGAGGACTTTTCTTCCTAGAATCATCACTCACAAATCGACCACTACCAATTTTTCTCTGGGGTTTGTCTCCCCACTTAAGATTGTTTATGAGAGATCTTCGCTCTCTTGTCTGTTCTTCCAGTTTATATAAGTCTGACCGAGGGATTGTCATCTTATCCTGGGTAAAATTTCTTCTTTGTACTCTTCGCATAGTGGCCATGTTAATCCATTCAAGTGAAGACTGGGTGTGAAAAGGGGGCTCCCATTCCACTTTGTCTACCCGAGTATAATTAGTTTTTCTTTCAGGCCTAAAGTTGCCCCGTGGCGTTTCTAGGTCCTGCACATATTTTCCCTTTGTGGGTGTTCCCTCATGAAATACGCCACATGCTTCTACAAAGTTTTCAACATCGACAGTTACGTCGGGCCAATAGTATTTTCGAGCAATCTTTTGGCAGATGGTACCGACTTTCTCATGGTCACCATCTGTTCCAACATGTAAGCTCCTTATTAAGTTTGCCCTATATATCTTGGGAAGAACTAACTGTCCGTGACCAGGGGATCTAGTTCCTGTCTTCCTATATAAGAGTTTGTTCTTCATGAAATATTCCCCCTTGCTCGGAGGTGTGTGGCATTTGGGCAATTTTTTAAAACAGGGCTTGAGTGTCCTATCCTCAGCCTGCGCCTTCCTCATCTCCTCTGGATGAGCATTTATAGGTTCACCTTCTTCCTCCTTCTTCTGTGACCTGGTCTGCACTGTCGCCATGATCACAGGTTTCTCGGGATTCCCCAAGAAGACGTATCTACACCCCAATATCAGAGGGTAGATTGGTTCATCTATCACTGCTGCTCTGATTTCTCCCTCCACATAGCGAGTTTTCACCGTTATCCTTGCGATGGGAAGTGTCATGAGTGGTATGTCCTTAGTCGCCCCTTGTATTTCCACTGTTTCTGTGGTATACTGACTTGGGTCCACTAGGCTAGACTTCACAACTGAATCATAATCCAAACCTGTATCATAAAGGCACCTTATGGTGACCCCATTACAAATAACATCCTCACAAACTGGGGGGTGATAAGGTTCCTGTTGTCCATTAGGATTAACCTTTAATCTTCGCGTCCCCGACTTCATTGCAGCAATGTTTGAAGGTTTCCTTCTACAAAATTCGGTGTTATGGTTATCCTTCTTGCACCATTTACACCATCTTTTTCCTTGGTTCAACGGTTTTCTTTCATTGAACTTTTGGTCATTGAACTGTGAGTTTCTGTCGCGATAGTCATTTCTTGGCCGCTCAAAGTTTGTCCTACCTTTATTTCCCTGCTCTCTATTATCAAATTTATTAAATTGCTGTGGAGCTTTAAAATTGTCTATGTGCTTCTTTTTAGCACCACTTACCTCTGCCTGAGCTGCCTGATACCTCTCAGCAACATTTAAAATTTCCCCCAACTTCTCTGCACCTTGTTCCATGAGAAATTTTCTCATGTCTGGAGCCATGGACTCTCTCAATTGCTCAATCATGATCATTTCTTTAAGATCTTGGGTCTTCCCCAGAGCCGTCCATTTCTCCAAATAGGTTTCTAGTCTAGCAGAGAATTGGTGGTATGTCTCCCCAGACAACAGTTTGGCATTTCTAAATTTCTTACGATAAAATTCACCATTCTTCTCGTACCTTAATAACAAAGCCTGCTTTAACATGTCATAATTGTCTTGGTCTTCCCTGTTCATTTTGGCAAATACTTCATAAGAAGTACCTCTCAATCCCTGTGATAGCTTTAAACTCCACCTCTCTCTCTCTAACCCATATGTAGTAGCTAATAACTCAAAACGTCCTAGGTACCCCTCTATGTCATCGTCTTTTTCAACAAAATGGTCTAAATGAAACCCCATAGCTGAGTTTGAGGCTCCCAGACTGGGCGTAGCATCTGAGGCAAAAGGGCTGGCACCATTTTCAGGAGCCGGGCCTTGTAATTCCAGCTCCCTTAGTCGTAATTCGTGCTCCCTTTGCAACCTTCTATCTTCTGCCTCCCTTTCGGCAGTCAACCTTTTTTCTTCTGCCTCCCTTTCGGCAGTCAACCTTTTTTCTTCTGCCTCCCTTTGCTGTCGTTTTTCTTCTGCCTCCCTTTGCTGTCGTTTTTCTTCTGCCTCAATCTGCAGCCTCTTAATTTCTCTATCAGCCTCAATTTGTAACCTCTTCTCTTCAGCTACCTTTCTATCTTCCCTTTCAATATATTTATCACATTCAGCCGTTACATATTGAATTAAAATCTGACCATCCATTCCCATCTCCTTTGCGGTCAGCACAGCAGCTGATCGGAATTTTGCTAGCTCCGCCATACTTTTCAGACAATATAATAATATACAAGCTAAATCTCTAACCAGTAAATACACTAAGTACTTCTTATGACTATAGTCTAACTAATTCTAACTAACCAGTTAACTAATTAATTATCACTGGCTGTGAAGATTCACCAACTTTTATCTGCAGGGACACTTTTAATTTTAAAGGGAATTTCACAATTTTTTTTTCCCTAATTTTATTTCTCCAACCAGGAGATCCTAATATTACTGTTGGGCTAATTATCCCTGGACAAGACCCCAATGTATGTAGTGGGTTTGATGGTATTGTATGATGGTGATATTACTAAATGTAATGTATGAGGCCAGCTGTGAAGGCTCCTGAGATAAAATGTAGTTGTGAATTGTCAGAAGGCCTTTCTTGCTACCACTACGACCTCACACTCAATTTTTTTTCTTAATGAATGTAGCTATGTAAAATGTCTAGGGTAATGATATGTAATGTGGTGTGATAGTTATGGATACACCCACAGATATTTAAGCAGACTAATAATATTTAACAAATATTATAATACACTGAACTAACTCAAGAGTGTAAAATTTTTGATAGAATTATATTACATTTATTTGTTCTGGATCAAGTTTTATGTTGACCAGAACTTTTTTTTTAAAAAAAGGATTTAAAAATTATGAAAGAAATGCATGGAATGTTACATAATAAATGCAAGAGTGTACATATATAAGTACTAGACTAGTTAGTTTTATTAAAATGTTCTAGTAGTCATCTACTTGGGAGGATAGTTAATGCTTGTGCTGTTGGGGTGGCCTCATCACACCTGTCTATATTGACTACACAGTGTCCAGTAAATTACAGGAATTTTATGGGGTATTAGTAACTAAAAGGCGTTGGTGAACTTCCAGCAGACCAGAGGCTCACTCAACTTGCATATGTAGCTCTGGTGCTGAAATCTGGTGGTCCCACCTCTCCGTGCTGGCGGGCAATAATAGTGGTCTCTGTCACAACGTACTGCACAGATACACTCGAGTAAAATCACCAACTGAATGGACACCGCCTTGTTGACAACTGAAACTCACAGCTCTGCAATCAAAGTATTGGCTATGTGTCAAAATTCTATTCTCTACCCACGTCTGGACACAACACGGACACAACAACCACATCATACAGACAGGTCAGATCTCTCTGACCAAACAGCACATTTACCATGGTGGTTTTACATCAGATAGGTCCTCCCAGACTATAGATTCTGAAAAATATTTATTAGTTTCCTTCCCTAAAAGTGGATAGGTAATATGTTTCATTATTCTCAACACTTGATCTGTCTTTCCTAACCCTTGCTGGAGTTTATGTATATTGTTGGTCCCTAGACCCTGACTTGGGCGGGGGGTCTAGAGCAAATCCCTACTTGTTTGTAAGGCTAGATTATGATATGGCAGTATCAAATCACTCGAACATTAAACAATATTCAAAATATACAAAGAAATAATTTCAATCTTACCAGATTATGAATAAAGAACACAGAAATGCTAGCAAAACTCAGCTGAGCTGCTGGCTATAGTATGGCGTCCCTGAACTTATTTCACTTTCTTTCATTTGGAAATCACCACACTTTAAAATACTGTGTCTATCATCGAACAACTATTGAGGAATGGCCCCACTTGCGCGTCTGAGCGCCGATAAAATGATTGTCTGTGGCCAATCACTGCCTAGGTTTATTTCAAATTCAAATTTCCTACCCTAAAGTCATTTCAGTCATGCTTCAGTCAAGTATGGATGTTTATCTGTTAGTCTGTCCGTCTCTACTTGTTTTTTTCAAAAACGTACTTGATTTTTGAACCAACCTTTCTCTCCCCTCCAAAATTTTGTCGTTAAAAGTTATATTTAGACACAGCTCCCACCAATGTCCCTTCGCTTCCCTACTAAGTAGATTTGAACACCTGCGTCTCAAGGTCGTGTTTTTTTGTGCAAATAGCGACACTTTTTATTCCATACAGTCTGTCGCTGATGTGAACAACACTGTCTTTTGTCATTATCTTCAATATTATCTATCCGTCTGTAAAATTAAGAACATATTAGTTCACTGCTCAGAATGGGCCATCCGGCCAGCTAATTTTTATATTCCTAACATTATATTACGAAAAAGTTACTTTTTAATTTTTGTAATATTCCAAACATCTGCGTTCTGCCGCTGAATTCAAATCAAAGGCTTGGTCAAGACTGGATAACACCAGAAACATTAAACAAATTAACGATGAGAAAGGAAATGAAAAGAAAGAAAACAGAAGCGAAGTCCCCCAGGTTAAAGCAATTATATAGCGAACAGTACAGTCAGCTGGACAAGGAAGTTAAACGCCAAACCCGAGCCAACAAAAGGAATTTCCTAGACGATCTTGCAAGACAGGCAGAGGAGGCAGCACTGAGAAATGAACAAAGCACAGTATACAAAATAACTAAATTCATCAGCGGAAAACGAGGTGCAAACAATATTACATTAGTAAGAGATAAGCAAGGTAATCTCATCACGACAGCAGAGGGACAGGAAACAAGATGGGCAGAGCACTTCAGAGAAAGTCTGAACAAGGAACCACCAGAGACACAACTGAATGTTCCTGAAGCTGAAAACGATCTAGATGTGAATAGAGACATTCCACGAAAAGAAGAAATCATCACAGCAATCAAAAGGTTAAAGAACGGCAAAGCTCCGGGCCATGATAACTTAAATGCAGAGCTATTTAAGACAGACCCTGAGCTAGCAGCACAACTATTAGAACCACTATTTGCACAAGTCTGGAAAACGGGGACAACACCATCAGAGTGGAACAAAGGAATAATTGTCAAGTTGCCCAAGAAGGGAGATCTTGCAGACTGCAATCATTGGAGAGGAATCACTATTCTCTCAGTTCCCAGCAAAATACTAGGCAGGATAATTATACAGAGAATTTCAAAGGCAGTATACCACAAACTGAGGAAGGAACAAGAAGGATTTAGAAAGAATAGAAGATGTGTAGATCATATATTCACTCTCAGGAACATTATAGAGCAGTGCTCAGAATGGCAAAGACAGCTTTACATTAATTTCGTTGATTTTGAAAAGGCTTTTGACAGCATACATAGGGACAGTTTATGGAAAATACTGAGGGCTTATGGAATTCCAAGCTGCATAGTGTCAATCATAAAAAGCCTCTATGCCAACTTTACGTGTAGTGTTGGGCAGAGCAACCTAACCTTTGAGGTGAAGACAGGAGTACGACAGGGATGCCCCTTGTCAACCACTCTATTTTTAACAGTCATAGACTGGGTGATGCGCCAGACAACAGAGGGCAGTCCAAGAGGAATAAGATGGACTACATTTTCTACACTGGAAGATCTGGAATATGAAGATGACATTGCACTACTAGCACATTCACATCAACACATCCAGGAAAAAACGGATAGACTTAACAAGTTTAGCCAGCAGGTGGGCTTGAACATCAATTTAAAGAAGTCTGAGGTCATGACGCTCAATGTGAGCAACCCTGAGCCCATATCAGTAAGGAATCAGCAATTGGTACAGACAGATACCTTCACATACCTAGGAAGCATAGTAACACCAGACGGCGGGGCAGGCAAAGACATCAACATCAGAATGAATAAGGCAAGAACAGCCTCCTTTAGCCTAAACAACATCTGGAAGTCCTCCCAATACAGCACAAGCACAAAATTAAGATTATATCAGAGCTGTGTGCTTTCTGTGCTTCTCTATGGTGTGGAATGCTGGAGAGTTACAGAGAAGGAAATGTCGAAATTGTCCTCCTTTCACACAACATGCCTAAGAAAAATTCACCGAATCTTTTGGCCGAATACCATCACTAACCAAGATCTGCTTACTCGTAGCAAGCAAGAGGACATGCACACCATCATAGCTGGCAGACGCTGGAGCTGGGTTGGTCATGTCCTCAGAAGAGACCCCGATGCCATCACAAGAACAGCTATGCTTTGGACCCCTGAAGGAAAACGAAAGAGAGGCCGACCAAAAACAACCTGGCGGAGGACTGTGGAGGCTGAGATGCAGGGAATGAACCAGAGTTGGGGCACTGTACGAAGGATGGCCACCGACCGAGCAAAGTGGAATCAATTTGTTGTTGCCCTACAAGACGCCACTAGGCGTGATGGCCACTGACTGCTTTGACGGTCGGCGGCTAAGGATCAAAGAAGAAGAAGAAGAAGGGAAAATTGACAGTGTATATAGTTTATTTTCATTACTTGTGTGCTTTTTTAACTTTATTTATGATCAGAAGCAACTGAAATTTTTCTACATAATATAAAAATGGACGCACTTCGACATGAAAGTGGTTTTAGGAGTTCTACTACTTTAAAATGTTATTTAAAATTCTTTTTTCTTTACCTCGCCCCTCTCCTGCATGGATCAAGCGTGGATCTGCCTTTACTTAAGTCTCGTAAAATTCGGAGTCGGAATCGCGATATTTTTTACCGACTCCGTATCCACTAAAAATTGACCGACTCCACGACTCCGACTCCATCCCTGATTTAGAATAAGGAACAAGTGCAACCTTATTGTACTTTTATCTATGTCTGACGATATGCTTCTTGATAATCCCATCGACAAGCGGTGGAAAATTCAAACTCTGTGATATTTTAACGAATGTTCACTTCACTTCAAACAAAACATCACTTCCTAATTTATTCACTTCACGAATAAAGTAATTGTTAGTAAGCTAGTCTGTGAGTTTTCACTGGGAATGCTTTGAGAGTAGTATTAAACCTGGTTACACCGAACTAGCAAATTACTAGCCAGGGCTAGTTCCCAATGTCTTCTTCTTCAAGTACAATGCTAAGTGGTGTAGGAGATCATGTATCTCCACAACTTCCTGTGTCCAGTACAATTTATCAATTCTGTTGTTGACGTCTTTCCATGCCACGATGTCAAACTGTCCAGTATTTGCTCTCTTTGTCTTCCCCTATCTCTTTTCCCTTCAGTCTTACCTGTTGTTACGATATATTCCATATTTCCTCTTCTCATATCATGCCCCCTTGCCCCCCCCCCCCCAGCGCCCCCCCCCCCCCCCGCCCCCCAGCGCCCCCCCCCCCCCCCCCCCCCCCACCCCAAAAAAAAGTGGATTGTTTTTTTTCCTAACTTGTGAAATAAGTTTTCTTTGCGCATTGGCCTCCTTCAGGACATCTTCATTACTCCTTTTGGCTGTCCATGGTATTTTAACTTAATCTACCTAGGTGAAACATTACCACCCCCCCCCCCCCCCGCCCCCACCCCGGTAACCTGGAAATTTACCAGAAGTATTCCCTGTGATCTACTGGTAGAACAATGTCGACTGGTTGCCAAACCCTGCTGTAGTGGTTCAGTATCTTCTTATATATAAGATGTTTCTTATTTATTTATGCAGCCTGTGTAAGCAGGTGCGCGAAGGAAGCTTATTATTCACATTAGAAAGTGGGAGCCGCGCTGGTGTAATGGTTACCACATTGCGCTGGCGATCGGGTGACCCAGGTTCGAGCCCTGGCGAGAACTTTTGAAAGGGGTGGGGGGGGAGGGGGGAGCGGGGGTGGTGGGGAGGGAATTGGGGGGCGTGTGGGGGGGGGTGGGGGGGGGGGGGGGGGGGGGGGGGGTGGGGGTGTGGGGGTGGGGGGGGGGGGGTGGGGGGGAGTGGGGTGGGGGAGGGGGAGAGGGGGTGAGGGGGGAGAGTGTCGTCGACCGGGACTTGGACTGGAATTATTCGAGCCCTGGCGAACACTTTTGAAGAAGTGTCTTCCAAAAGGGACTGGAATAACCTGAACTGTCCCTGAAATCGGCGAGTATCTGCCTGAATGGCGAGAGGACGTCATTGTACATGGAAAATGGACGTAAAGTCAGTCTCAGGCTAGATAATTAACCGGAGATTTCGCCTCGAGTAACAGCGGGCGTACGAAAAAAAGAAAATATTAGAAAGTAAAAATATAAAGGTCGGCCCATAGCTTATACTACCGTAAGGAAGTAAAGTATAAACCGCCATACTAGGCCAATTTTTTCTTTTTTGAAGTCAGGTAACCGGCACCCTTCCTCGCTGCATTCTGCTTTCCTTAACTAAAGAGCATAATCAGGTACCCATTACTCATTAGAAGAAAGCAATCCACTTTTTTGGGACACGTTATGAGGGTAGAGGAAAATTGGAAAGTATTGTGGCAACTGGAAAGGTTGAAGGGAGATAGAGGACGGCAAAGAGAGAGAGAGAGAGAGAGAGAGAGAGAGAGAGAGAGAGAGAGAGAGAGAGAGAGAGAGAGAGAGAGAGAGAGAGAGAGAGAGAGAGAATAATCTGGACAGTTTAACGTCGTGACGTGGACATAAGTCAGCAACAGAATCGATAATACAGCACTGGTGACCTGAGGTTGTGGACACACGTTATCACCTACGCATTTACTTAAGATTTGTGTTCTTAAAAACGAAAATAGACAATTTCTCACAAATTCCATGATCTTGTTGCAGACCTGTGAGTGTCTTACTTACTGACTTAGTCGTTCCTCTTCTACCGTGAGGTGTAGAGGTTGGGAAGAGAGAGCGCCATACTATCCTATCGACTGTCTTCTTCCTGGCCTGGTTTCATTTTAGTCCTCAGTTCTTCAGAGATTGTCTAATGTTGTCCTCCCAACGGACTCTGGGTCGTCCTGGAGGTCTGGATCCCTGGCTCTTAGCCTACCATACCTGCCTTGGCAGCCGATCTTCTCCAATTCTGCAGACATGGACATGGCCAAACCGTCTTAGTTGGGACTGTTCTACTTGGGTCTGCAGGGGTTGGGTTTTTAGCCCTTGATGTATCGTCTAGTTGCGGACCATGTCTCTTCTTGTTACTTCAATCACCTTTCTCATATACCTCATTTCTGAGGTGTCTTAACATTTACTAAATCATTTCTAACTAACTCCGTTTAATGTTTCTACGGAGACAAAAGAAAAAAAAGGCTCCTGCTTTCTCGTGCATGTCGTAGGAGGCTATTATTATGAGACTGTTCATCGGACTG
This sequence comes from Oreohelix idahoensis, assembly GCA_024509875.1. NCBI lineage: Eukaryota > Metazoa > Mollusca > Gastropoda > Stylommatophora > Oreohelicidae > Oreohelix > Oreohelix idahoensis. The sequence continues at coordinate 324,907 of JAMPIV010002608.1, read as the reverse complement.
GCAAACTCATTTAAGTGGAGGAGCTACAGGACATTTTAAGTCAAAACAGCAGAAACATGAAAATTGGGATTAGTCTATACTCATATAATTTATATTCCTCTGAATCTAAATCTGTGAAAATTATTTGTCAGAACACATTCTAAGTAGGTATATTTTGATTTTTAAAATAGTATTTTCTTCAGAAATGATGCTTTTCCTATGAAGAAAATCTAGATTTTCTTAGAACCTTATTTTACGCTACTAATGTTCTTATAACTTCCGCATTGTTTTGTCAATCAATATCAGATTTGGCACAAGTACTGTACTTTCCATTAGATGGTAAATTTTTTGTCAGATCTGACTTGTGATTTTATATCTTACCAAAACTTTTATTTTTTTGCAAATAATGTAAAATTTTGAAAAAAATGGTGATTATTTTTAGATACAAACTTTAAAATTCTATATCTCAAAATCTACTTATGTTATCAAAATTCCAGTGTGACAACAGTTTTAATATATAACGATAAACATTCTCTTTAAATTTGGTAATGATAGATTAATAAATAAAAAAGCCTTAGGAAATTGAACAATATAACCCAATATGGCCGCGATTATGTAATCCCATCAAACTCTCCATTATGCGTATCTATGATTGATGTAGGTTACGCTTGTACATTTTCATTGAAATCACGTGATTAAGAACGAAAATAGCATTTCAAGGTAGCTCCTCCCTTTAAACAAATTGCTGCAGACACCACCATTGCAAGAGTATCTGAATGCTTTGACGCAGACATGTTGCTAGGGAACCAACTACAGTTGTCGCTCGATGTTCGGTCTTCTTCTTCTTGAAGTACCATGCCTAGTGGTGTGGGAGATCATGTCTCTCCACAACTTCCTGTCTCCAGTACAATTTTTCAATTCTGCTGTTTACTTCTTTCTATGCCACGATGTCAAACTGTCCGGTATTTGCGCTCTTTGTCTTATCACATCTCTTTTTCATTCAATCTTACCTGTTGTTACAATATATTCGAGGTTTCCGCTTCTCATAACATGCACAAAAAAAGTGTTCAATAAGAAGCAGACAGAGACAATTAGAAATAATAGAACCATTTATTGAATGGACAGGAAAAAATAAACAATTCTCCATTATTACGTTTCAAAGTTATGAGTACGTAAGCACGTACTTGGAAGTCCTCACACTACGCTTCTTCAAAACCTTCTAGATTGTAAGAAATGTTAAGTATCTCTTCAGTACCAAGCGCATCTTTTTAACCTTCTCCTAGTAATTCTAATCTTTTTGGTCTTGTGCCATTCTCCACATGTCACCTTCTCCACATGCCACCTTCTCCAATGCCACCTTCTCCACATGCCACCTTCTCCACATGTCACCTTCTCCACATGCCACCTTCTCCACATGCCACCTTCTCCACATGCCACCTTCTCCACATGCCACCTTCTCCACATGCCACCTTCTCCACATGTCACCTTCTCCACATGCCACCTTCTCCACATGCCACCTTCTCCACATGTCACCTTCTCCACATGTCACCTTCTCCACATGTCACCTTCATTATGTGAAAAAAGATTCCCATAGCAGATACTGCCGCAGGGGTGTGAGATATTAGAGACTTCACTATACTATTTCCAGCATCAAGAGCTGGGGTGATCAGTTCCCTTCCTCACTGCCTTTTCCTTCCCTAACTCAAGAGCGAAATCAGGTACCCATTTACAGCTGGGTAGACCGGGGTGTGTCGACACCGTTAATCGAACCCGCCACCTTTGCCGCGAGAGATCAGTGCACCAATCACTCTGTCAATCGGAAGCTCATCCTATGTACATGTTTATATTTTGTTTCTCTTTTATTTTACTGATTTCATATTAAGAAATATTTGCATATGTATACAGAACGTGTATGCCCGAACATGCATGGAGGCATATCTGGAGTCTTCGTTGTATGATTACCATATATGTGCCCGGGAAGGTCACGGCACCAAAATGACTTATATGTGCCCGCGTCAGTTAAATGTGCAAGTAGTTATATTGATTTTATTTTCAATTGGAGTTAATCCTTTTGATGTTGTTGTTATTCAAGTGCTACAGGCTTTCCGCCTGAGATGGAGATTCTTGACTTTTGCTCATTTTTTTCAATCCAGATTCATTCTTCCCTTTAGGTTTAGTGATAAGCAATCTCGTATAATGGTTTTCAAATGATCCAACTTTAACACAGCAATTGTAGAAAATTTCAATTAGAGTTTATTGGTGTCATTAGGCAAACACTGCAAATTTCACAATGATGGTTGTTTATCCACGAGAAAAATATATATCCAACAGAATAATATAAAAACTTGGCAGCGTCAGTACAGGTAATCGTGATGACGGCCAAAAGTCTGACTGTGTTACCACGGAAAACCATGTCATCGGTCTTAGAAAATAATCAAAATAGGAACATGGAACGTCAGAAGCTTATACCAAGGAAAACAGTACATAGTGAAGAACGAGATGGAAAGGCTAAACATCGATATCCTGGGCATCTCAGAGCACAGATGGTCGGGCCAGGGACACTTTTCGATTCCATCAGGAGGAACATTCATATACTCAGGCAAAGAGAGAGGAGGTCAGAGCGGCGTCGGCTTCTACCTGTCTAAAAGGACAGCTGCCTCCCTATTAGGATATAATCCCATAAATGACCGCATTGTCACAATCAGACTGAAAGGAAAAAGAAAGAACATCACAATTATACAAACATATGCGCCAACAGCAGCTGCTGAAGAACAGGAAATTGAAGATTTTTACAATGAACTACAAAATGCATTAGAGAAAGCAAATAAGCAAGATATTAGGATAATAATGGGAGATTTTAATGCCAAAGTTGGAAACGAAAGATTAGAACATGAAAAAAGAGTGAAAGGAAGTTATGGATTGGGCCAGAGAAATGAGAGAGGAGAACGCTTGACAACATTCTGCCTAGAAAACAACCTAGTCATCACGAATACTCTTTTTATGCAACACCCTAGAAGACTATATACATGGACGTCACCGGACGGAAAAAGCAAGGAACTCCGACCAAACTAGATCAAATATATCAAGCGACAAAGTAATACGTACAACAAAAACAGGGATTGAGTAAGAATATGTTTTCTGAAGTAAGAACATTGAAAAACAGCAACTTTAAATCATCACCCCGAGCAATAAACGACAAGAAAGGCGACACTCTAACAGAACGTAAAGATATTCTGAACAGATGGAAGGAGTACTGTCAAGAAATGTATACGGAAATAAACAAAGCGGCAGATAACAACGTCATGAATGAAGCGGAACGTGAACCAGAACCTACCATAGAGGAAGTCCGGAATGCAATCAAACACTTAAAAAGTGGAAAATCTCCTGGTTGTGATGAAATAACAGCTGAAATGATACAGGCAGGAGGAGAAGGCAGCGCTCGTATATACCATGCATTATGCTGCAAGATCTGGCAAAGCGGAATTTGGCCCAAGGAATGGAAACGATCAATTTACATACCCTTGCCAAAAAAGGGCAACCTGAAACTGTGCACAAACTACAGAACTATAGCTCTTATAAGCCATGCCAGCAATATACTTTTACAAATCATAATGAAAAGGATGCAACAAAAGCTAGAAACAGAAATAAATGAAGTACAGGCGGGTTTTCGACCAGGTAGAGGCACTAGAGATCATATATTCAACATGAGGATTGTGGTGAAGTGGGATGTTATAAATACTTATAGGGAACTTAGTGTACTGACTGAGATCAGCTGTGAAGGTATCTATATCTATTAAGAGTAGTGTATTATAGATAACCTTACTTGCTACCACATATCTATATATCTCAGTCAGAATTATTCTGGAATAGTGTGATGCTACGTTATGTGTCTAGGGTATGTGTATGATGAAGTGTAAGTCACAACAACAGACAGATAAACAATTTAATTTAATCCACTACTCTTGACAACACTGTGACACTCACATACATATAACACTCTACAAAGATATCTTAAAAGAGTCACTGATAAACTTTCAAATAACAATATGTATTCATTACTGGCATGAATGAATATGTGTCCTGATTCAACTACAAGGGAACCAGGAATCACAATCAATTTAAATTACAAGTTATGTACAGAATGTATTTAATATGAATATTGTAGTGACATATATTATTACAAATGTTCTATGTGTGTCAGTTGTGTAGTAGTAAAATGAGGTAATACTGGTTTTGTTTTGTTCAAGCTCTGTTGGTATTTGTCATCATGACTTCAATAGTTTGTCTTTAGGGACTAGTATTGGAGATGTTCACAGTTCCTGATTTTAAGACAAGTAAATTCCCTCTTAATGTTAATTTTACAAAGTCAGTTCAAGATGAGGGGACATAATGTTGAGCTCAGCTGGCCAAGTTAGCTTATCTGGCGTGATGGCGGCAGGAAAGGACTCCTCTGCTCGAATTCTCCTCTGGGCTCTGGAGACACCTCACTGATAGCTAAAAGGACCAAGGAGTATGCTGTCCGACACTGGATTCAGCAAAGCTCTGACCAGGTGCTGCTCAGTACCATCAAGACCACTGTCCCTGAAATCAAGAAGGATGTACCTTCTACTTCATAACTAACTTAAACTCTCTTGTTACATTGATCACAACACAGCACAAACATTGAGTTCAGAGCATTAGGCCAACTGTCAGCTTCATTTGAAATACTTTATTCCAGTATTACCCTTCTTAATGGTTACCACGCCTCTGCACTTCCAGCATTATTTCTTTCTAGTCAATCATCCAGGTGTCAGTGTACTGTTTGGCCATTCCATGCCGTTTTACTTCTCTCCGACACCCTCTGTTCAGGCTGGAGCATTACAGGCTTTACCTCACGTTGGCCACTGAACTACACATATATATACAGGCATAAATCAACAATTCACATTCAATTTTCATTAAAAGATATTGAATGGTTCAAGCTTACCACAATTTCATGGAAATAAACACAGATACGTTGATTAGCAATGAATTCTGGCACAAACTGGCACAAATTCCCATCTGCTTATCTTCCAGGCTTTTATTTAGCAAAATATATGCTGGCTTCAACGCACTGATGCTTTATCAAGCTATTTTAAACAAGTGGTTTCGAACTAACGCTCCCAAGTGTGTATATCAGCGAGTCTGACCAATGAGCCCCGTTTCGACAAGTGTTTGAAAAAATGTTACCTTTCCCCGTTTCCCCTAACAACCAAGATAGTATTTATAGCCCGACCAATCGTGGTTAGGCTTTCATTTGTTGCGCTCCAATCAATTTGGAGTTTACATGGTAGGCTATTTCTGTAACGTAAATTTTTTTCAAACACGTTAAAAAAAAAATCTTATGAGCAGAAATGATTTTATGCTGTCAGGCACCCCCAATATTTTATTTTGGGTATAATTTATTAATTCCTGGACTATTTGCGTAACGTTTTACATATTATTTGTCAGCAAGCCCTAAGGAACCCAAAAATACAAATTTAAAGGAGCTACGTGGCTGCATTCAAAATATGCAATTTCTTCTACCTCCTGTTTCGAAGATGTGCTGTCTGGGTACTGTTATGTTCTCAACCGTAAACCCATCTAATGTTATCTTTTCTAATAAGAGTTTTTTATGATTTATAAACCTAACTCTGGGAAAGGGTAGTGTATTTTATCACTGTCCGTCTGAAAAAAAAATTAGTGCATGTAGACTTACACGCGTGATGCATGCGTTCCTGATTTCCAGCCCTCCCCTCTCTCTTTATCCTTTTGTCCATCTGTTCGTTCGTTTTGGTAACGCAGTATAATTAATGTTAGGATTAATTTAGGAACAATTAATTTACCTGGTCAAACACTTATTGCATGTTTTACAGTACGTCTCAATCTATTTTTAGAAGAGGTTCCGATTAAGAAAGAAAGAAAGAAAGATTAATTTAGGTCATTACGCAGTACGTCTCAATGTTTTTCTTAGAAATGCAGCACACGTTTCATTGAAGAAGGCGGGTAATAATACAGTAAGCTTTTATATCAACGTGAAAGCGTTACAATTTGCAGACGAAGCAGAAAACAAGGGGGATTTCGAGTACATTCTTTGTGACAGCACTGTTATTTTACCATTGCTCTTCTCTTTATTAATTTTATTTGTTAGGCTTCATATTTACCTAATAATTTATATATGTGGATTAGAATATTTCATGACACCTCCCCTCTTAAAACAGACATTATATGTCAGTCCTTTATTCTATATACACATAGAGAAATTTATTATTATTTCTGGGGTTTACGGTGATTCTCATCACACGGATGGCGGCTTAAAAAATCAGCTCCCAAATTGGTTTTTCCAGATATATACTCAATGCTAAAATTATATGGAGCCAGAAGCAAAGACCATCGGAGTAACCTAGAGTTCTCATGCTTAGCCTGTGCTAAAAACGATAAAGGTTTGTGATCTGTTTGCAACTTAAATGCCTTCCCATATAGATAAATATTGAATTTCTTTATTGCCCATATTACTGCAAGACATTCTTTTTCGCTAGTTGAGTAGTTGATTTCAGCTTTATTCAACTTTCTGCTAGCATATGCCACTGGGCTTAATTCCCCATCCAATGCATCTGATTTCTGTAGTAGAGTTGCACCTAGCCCAATATTACTTGCATCCGTCCTTACTATGAATTCTTGACTTAAGTCAGGTAATTTCAAAATGGGTTTACTTGTGAGCTTTTCCTTCAATTCTTGGTAAGTCATTTCACATTGTGGTGTCCATGTAATGCGATCTGGATGTCCTTTACGTGTCAATTCAGTTAACGGTGCACATATGGAATTAAAGTTTTTGATATACTTCTGGTAGAAACCACATAATGAGACAAAGGATCTCACGTCCTTCTTGGTTTGTGGTCTCGGGGCTTTCTGTAGTTTCTCTAAGTTCTTTGGGTCAGGGGTCATGTTTCCCTGATAAACTGTGTGTCCCAAAAATTCCAATTCTTTACATCCAACGCAACATTTGGTTGGTCGGGCTGTTAAATTTGCCTCCCCAAGTCGAGTAAACAGCATGTTCAGAGAGTCAATGTGTTCCTCAAATGTTTCTGTTGCTATAAGGATATCATCCATAAAATTTGTTATACAGGGATTATTCAGAGGATCCAATAATTTTCTCATCATTCTAGAGAAGACATTAGGCGCATTCTTCAATCCAAATGGCAATCTATTAAACTCATAGTGTCCTTCTGAGGTACTAAAAGCTAGGTATGGTCTAACCTCAGGCTTTACTGGAATCTGATAGTATCCTTTACTCAGATCCACTTTTGAGAAATATTTAGCTTTATTTAGTCTGGCAAACAGCTGATTTGTATCCGGCAATGGATCCACCTGTCCTTCTGTAATAGCATTCAGTCTCCTGTAATCTATACAGAGTCTATGTTCTCCAGAGGGCTTCCTTAAGAGTACCACCCCGGAACTATACGAAGACTCACTGTGCGAAATAATTCCTTCCTTCAACAGATAGTCTATCTCTTCCTTCAAAGCTTTTTCCTTAGCAAACGGAATCGAATATGGTTTCATACAGACAGGTGTGGAGTCTATGAGTTTCATATCATATTCCAATAGGTTTGTATGCCCTGGTCGGTCTGTTAACACCTCTGCATGATTATTTAGAACCTGTTGCACTCTCTCTTTCTGAGTTTTCGTTAAATGTGTACTGATTTTCACCTGTGCTGCTGTCTCACAGGGGTGTAATGGATATTCAAATGATGAAAGTGGTTCCTTTTTCATCTCCATGGCGATGGACAAGGTCAACAAGTGTGTCTCTTCCTGATGTTCTCTTTCCAAATATTTCTTCAGGAGATTCACATGATAGATTTTTTTCTTTCCCCTTCTTATCTATCTTATAATTTGTTCTAGACACCTTCTCTAGAACTGTATATGGACCCTGCCATCCAATTTGTAACTTATTCTGACTCCCGGGCAAAAGAAGCAGTACTTTCTCTCCCACAGCCAAATTTCTGTCTTTCGCCTTCCTGTTATAATAGGCAGCATGTTTCTTCCTGGCTTGTTTCAAATTTTCATTGGCAAGTTTCCAGCCAGTTTTTAACCGAGTGGTCAGCTCATTCACATACTGGTATGAAGATGTAATGTTTTCCTCTGCCTTTTCATCAGTCCACGTTCTTAACATAGCTTCGAGTGGACCTTTTATTGGCCTTCCAAACAATAATGTTGCCGGGGCCATACCGGTTGAACTATGGGGTACCTCCCGATAAGCAAAGAGGGCGGCGTGCAGGTACTGGTCCCATGTATCTGGTTTTTCGTGTGCCAACTTTCTCAGGATCGACATTAATGTGCCGTTAAATCTTTCCACTTGGCCGTTCCCTTGGGGATGATACACACTACAATGGAAGTGTTTGGCCTGGAAGATCCTGAAAACTTCTTCAGTTAGTTTCCCCTTGAACTGAGAGCCATTATCAGTCAAGATTTGATTGGGAAAGCCTAACCTTGTGAAAATTGTGAGCAATGCCTCTGCCACATGTTTTGAATCAATCGATGACAGGGCTACTGCCTCTCCCCACATAGAACAAGTGTCCACCAGAGTCAGAATGTAGCTGTTCCTTCTCTTGGTTCGGGTGAGAGGTCCCACAAGATCCACGGCAACTCTCTCAAAGGGTGTTCCCACTATGGGCATTTCCCCCAGAGTTGCTGGTGCAGTCCAATGTTTAGGTGCTACTCGTTGGCACTCTGGACAGGATTTTACATATCGTTTGATATCTTCAGTTATTCCTGGCCAGAAATAGTGACAAGCTATTCGCTGTCCTGTTGCGCTGATTCCCATATGACCACTGAAGGGAATCGCATGCCCTAGTTCCAACACTTTAGTCCTATATGAAGTGGGAAGGACCAGCTGTCCGTGACCATTGGATTCAGATCCAGCCTTCCTATATATCAATTTGTTCTTCATATAAAACTCTCCCTTGCCTGGAGGTGTATGAGATTTGGGCAACTTCTTGAAACATGGCTTGAGTGTTTTGTCCTCAGCCTGTGCCTTCCTCATCTCATCTGGGTGAGTATTTATGGGATTATCCTCCTCCTTCTTTGTCTGTGATCTGGTCTGCACTGTTGCCAATATCACAGGTCTCTTGGGATTCCCCAAGAAGACATATCTACACCCCAATATTAGAGGGTAGATTGGCTCATTTATCACTGCTGCTTTTATGATTCCTTCCACATATCGCGTTTTCACTTTTATTCGGGCGACGGGAAGTGTCATGGTAGCTACATCCTTGGTTGCAGTTTGAATCTCCACTGTTTCTGTGGTGTATTGATCGGCCTGCACCAGGTGAGAACTCACAACGGAATCGTAATCTAAACCGGTATCATATAAACATCTTATAGTGACACCATTACAAATGACATCTTCACACACTGGGGGGTGGTATGGTTCCTGTAATTCTTCAGGTTTGCCCTTCTTTTCCTTTTTCCCCGATGTCATAGCAGCTAAATGAGGAGGTTTCCTTCTACAATGGTCAGTGTCATGATTGTTCATCTTACAATTTTACACCACCTTTTTCCTTGGTTGAAAGATTTTCTTTCATCATATTTCCTTTCATCGAATTGTGGGAATTTATTTTTATTGTCATACCGTGGCCTATCAAATTGGTGCTTACCTTTATTTTGATCCCTAGGATCAAATTTATTAAAGTTCTGTGGTGCCCTAAAGTTATCCACCTGTTTCTTTTTATTACCTGTTACCTCTGCTTGAGCTGCTTGATACCTTTCAGCAACATTTAGCAACTCACCCAGCCTCTCTGCACCTTGTTCCATGAGAAACTTTCTCAGGTCTGGAGCCATGGACTCTCTTAGTTGCTCTATAAGGACCATTTCCTTAAGATCTTGGGTTTTCCCCAGAGAAGTCCATTTCTCCAAGTATGTCTCGATTCGTGCAGAGAACTGGTGATAGGTTTCACCTGACAGTAGTTTAGCATTCCTAAATTTTTTCCTGTAAAACTCTGCATTCTTTTCATACCTTAACAAAAGAGCCTGCTTTAGCATGTCATAATTTTCCTGATCACCTCTGCTCATTTTTGCAAAAACTTCATAAGCTGCCCCACGAAGTCCCTGAGATAACTTTAAGCTCCACCTTTCTCTCTCTAACCCATACGTGGTAGCTAATAGTTCGTACCTATTTATATAGCTCTCAATATCATCGTCTTTCTCAACAAAATGATCTAAATGAAAGTTCATAGCTGAGGTCGAGGCTCCCTGAGTAACCGTAGCATCAGAGGCAAAGGGACTGGCACCATTTTCAGGAGCATGGCCTTGAAACTCAAACTCCCTTAGTCGTAACTCATGTTCCCTTTGTAATCTTTTTTCTTCTGCTTCCCTTTCTGCAGCTAATTTCCTCTCTTCCCTTTCTGCAGCTAATCTTTTGTCTTCTCTTTCTGCTTCCAATTTCTTAGCCTCTTTGTCAGCCTCAATCTGCAACCTCTTAGTCTCAGCCTCAGCTTCAAATTGTAACTTCTTAATTTCCCTTTCAGCCTCTAACCTTCTTTCGGCTTCTTTTTCTAATCTTCTTTCTTCGCGTTCAATAAATTTGTCACATTCCGTTGTGACATAGGCAACCATAACTTGCCCATCTAATCCTAACTCTTTTGCAGTCTGAACCGCAGCAGATCGAAATTTGGCCAGGTCCGCCATTGTCTATCAGGTAAATGTTTATAATGTCTACCCAACAATTCAATTTCTAACTATATATCTAATGGACAACACAGGCACCGTGAGCTCAACCTTATTTAATTCCACCCAAGGATACCTTTTAATTCTTATATTCCCTGAAGTGAATTACCCCCAATATTTTTAATAGTTAAAGATTCAAAATCCCAAGAGCGAGACCCCAATATATGTGGTGAAGTGGGATGTTATAAATACTTATAGGGAACTTAGTGTACTGACTGAGATCAGCTGTGAAGGTATCTATATCTATTAAGAGTAGTGTATTATAGATAACCTTACTTGCTACCACATATCTATATATCTCAGTCAGAATTATTCTGGAATAGTGTGATGCTACGTTATGTGTCTAGGGTATGTGTATGATGAAGTGTAAGTCACAACAACAGACAGATAAACAATTTAATTTAATCCACTACTCTTGACAACACTGTGACACTCACATACATATAACACTCTACAAAGATATCTTAAAAGAGTCACTGATAAACTTTCAAATAACAATATGTATTCATTACTGGCATGAATGAATATGTGTCCTGATTCAACTACAAGGGAACCAGGAATCACAATCAATTTAAATTACAAGTTATGTACAGAATGTATTTAATATGAATATTGTAGTGACATATATTATTACAAATGTTCTATGTGTGTCAGTTGTGTAGTAGTAAAATGAGGTAATACTGGTTTTGTTTTGTTCAAGCTCTGTTGGTATTTGTCATCATGACTTCAATAGTTTGTCTTTAGGGACTAGTATTGGAGATGTTCACAGTTCCTGATTTTAAGACAAGTAAATTCCCCTCTTAATGTTAATTTTACAAAGTCAGTTCAAGATGAGGGGACATAATGTTGAGCTCAGCTGGCCAAGTTAGCTTATCTGGCGTGATGGCGGCAGGAAAGGACTCCTCTGCTCGAATTCTCCTCTGGGCTCTGGAGACACCTCACTGATAGCTAAAAGGACCAAGGAGTATGCTGTCCGACACTGGATTCAGCAAAGCTCTGACCAGGTGCTGCTCAGTACCATCAAGACCACTGTCCCTGAAATCAAGAAGGATGTACCTTCTACTTCATAACTAACTTAAACTCTCTTGTTACATTGATCACAACACAGCACAAACATTGAGTTCAGAGCATTAGGCCAACTGTCAGCTTCATTTGAAATACTTTATTCCAGTATTACCCTTCTTAATGGTTACCACGCCTCTGCACTTCCAGCATTATTTCTTTCTAGTCAATCATCCAGGTGTCAGTGTACTGTTTGGCCATTCCATGCCGTTTTACTTCTCTCCGACACCCTCTGTTCAGGCTGGAGCATTACAGGCTTTACCTCACGTTGGCCACTGAACTACACATATATATACAGGCATAAATCAACAATTCACATTCAATTTTCATTAAAAGATATTGAATGGTTCAAGCTTACCACAATTCATACGAATAAACACAGATACGTTGATTAGCAATGAATTATGGCACAAACTGGCACAAATTCCCATCTGCTTATCTTCCAGGCTTTTATTTAGCCAAATATATGCTGGCTTCAACGCACTGATGCTTTATCAAGCTATTTTAAACAAGTGGTTTCGAACTAACGCTCCCAAGTGTGTATATCAGCGAGTCTGACCAATGAGCCCCGTTTCGACAAGTGTTTGAAAAAATGTTACCTTTCCCCGTTTCCCCTAACAACCAAGATAGTATTTATAGCCCGACCAATCGTGGTTAGGCTTTCATTTGTTGCGCTCCAATCAATTTGGAGTTTACATGGTAGGCTATTTCTGTAACGTAAATTTTTTTCAAACACGTTAAAAAAATATCTTATGAGCAGAAATGATTTTATGCTGTCAGGCACCCCCAATATTTTATTTTGGGTATAATTTATTAATTCCTGGACTATTTGCGTAACGTTTTACATATTATTTGTCAGCAAGCCCTAAGGAACCCAAAAATACAAATTTAAAGGAGCTACGTGGCTGCATTCAAAATATGCAATTTCTTCTACCTCCTGTTTCGAAGATGTGCTGTCTGGGTACTGTTATGTTCTCAACCGTAAACCCATCTAATGTTATCTTTTCTAATAAGAGTTTTTTTATGATTTATAAACCTAACTCTGGGAAAGGGTAGTGTATTTTATCACTGTCCGTCTGAAAAAAAAATTAGTGCATGTAGACTTACACGCGTGATGCATGCGTTCCTGATTTCCAGCCCTCCCCTCTCTCTTTATCCTTTTGTCCATCTGTTCGTTCGTTTTGGTAACGCAGTATAATTAATGTTAGGATTAATTTAGGTCATTACGCAGTACGTCTCAATGTTTTTCTTAGAAATGCAGCACACGTTTCATTGAAGAAGGCGGGTAATAATACAGTAAGCTTTTATATCAACGTGAAAGCGTTACAATTTGCAGACGAAGCAGAAAACAAGGGGGATTTCGAGTACATTCTTTGTGACAGCACTGTTATTTTACCATTGCTCTTCTCTTTATTAATTTTATTTGTTAGGCTTCATATTTACCTAATAATTTATATATGTGGATTAGAATATTTCATGACAAGGATCATCATAGAAAAGTGTAGAGAATTCAACGTTGACCTACATACTTGTTTCATTGATTACACCAAAGCTTTCGATTGTGTACAACATCAGCAGTTATGGGCTATTATGAAAAATATGGGATTTCCAAACCACCTTATACAACTCATCGCACTGCTGTACCAAGAACAACAGGCAGCCGTAAGAATAGAGGGGGAAACATCAGAATGGTTTGAAGTACAGAAAGGAGTAAGACAAGGCTGTACCCTTTCCCCTTACCTGTTTAACATTTATGCCGAGAATATCATGAGAAACGTAAGAGATGACCAAGAACACACAGAGTTTGACTCATTTAACATCGGCGGGTACCAGATCCCGGAAATCAGATATGCTGACAACACAGTCCTCCTATCGACCAACCCAAAAGGACTTGAACAATTACTTCTGTCCACCAAAAAACACAGCGAGGCCCAGAATCTATACCTAAACACCAAGAAGACCAAAGTATTGACAACAGACAAAGTAAAGACCAAACCAGAAATTGAAATTGATAACGAAGAACTGGAAAGTGTCAATGAATTCGAATACTTAGGATCAATCATTAACAGCTCTGGCGACTGTGCAGTAGAAATTAAAAGAAGACTTGCAATTGCTTCACATAAGCTAATACAGATGAAAAACCTATGGCAAGGCACAAGCAAAGAAACAAAGTTACAACTGATCAGAGCATGTATATTCCCAGTAGCAACATACGGCTGCGAGACTTGGACACTCAATAAAACAGTTGCAAAAAAGATTACATCATTCGAAATGAAATGCTACAGAAGGATGTTGAGAATACCCTGTACAGAAAAAAAGACCAACAGAGAAGTACTGCACTCACTAAACGTACAGGAACATTGGCTCTTAAATACCATCGCAATAAGGAAGCTGAAATTTTTCGGTCATATAAAAAGACATAATAGTCTGGAAAAAACAGTGATGGAAGGCATGGTCCCTGGAAAAAGGGGAAGGGGTCGACCTAGACGACGGTGGACCCAGGACATCACAGAGAGTCTGAACTTGTCTTTGGCTGATGCAGGTCGACTTGCCCAGAATCGTGATGCGTTCAGAGCAGCTGTAATGGAGACAACGTTCTGGAAAGAATACGTCACATGATGATGATGATGAACTTAAAAACTTGTCTTGATATCCTCAAAGACGAAGTTCACTTAACACTAACTGTAAAATCCTCAAAAGTCCAAAATCATGGAATCATAAATCTTGAAATCACTCAAATCATCCACTTTCTCGCACTTCTCTCCTATTTATACTATTTCTTCTTTTTTCCCGCCAATTTTCACACGATGCATTATTTTTTTCACACGTTACAATTATCTACTTTTGCACACGTTTTCTCAGCTTTTCTACTTTTTCCACATCTCTCTCTCTCTAAACAACGGGAAAAACCCAAAATAGCAACTCTCCCTTCAATAAAATTTTCCATTCAAAACACGCATTTAATATTTTCCCTGGGACTGCACTATCTTTGTCTCTCTTCGTCGTGACTGCCAACTGAACTTTAATGACCCTGCGTTTTGTGCGAAAACGCCTTATTTGCTTTACGTCTGTTATTTCTATATTCTAATACACGTATAAATGGTAGTGTAGTAAGCCATGCGGTCACAGCTATGCACAATGCTACAATATACGTACGTGGAACGGAACCTATATCTGTGTGGCTGATTACATCCTCATTGACCGGTGAAATCATCCACACACTTCCAGGGATTCCCCCAGTGGTGAAATCTGCTGAGAACCCAGCATTGCACACTAAGCTTGGAGAAGTCATTTGAGCCCCAGGCGTAATTCTTGGATTTGATTTGGTTGACTGCATGTATAAGGATCTCACTGTGGACCCAGTGATAGGCAGGGGAAGCTAAGAAGCTGCTCTGTGCAGGACGTGACAATTCCTTGGGAGAGCCCAGAACCAGAGTACAGTATTTGAGCTCTGCATAGTTGGAGAGCCCCCTTGGATGGCGGAGAATGCACAATATGCCACGCACTTCTTACTCTCAGCTTGGGATTAGATGTGACAATCCTTTAAATGCAAGCCAAGCTGGAGAAACTGGAGCTCATGAATTCAACTCAACACGTTTCGGAATGTCAGAAAAGCCACAGGAAAAGCCTAGATCTATAATGTAGATAATGCCAAGGAGTCTTCAACTTGGTACTGACTGCAAAAGAGCGGGAAGCTCAGCAGCACTAGTTAAACAACAACAACAACAACCTGAGCCCGAAGAAAAGGGAAAGAGAGGGGCAAAGAATAGTACTACTACAACCTACTAAGTACGCGGTAAAAGGCGACTAAGTAGGGTTCGGCATGTGGCTGGCTACCCACACCTTGTACACACTTAAAGTTAACAAAGCTTCAAAAAATGTGCTCAAATTAACGAATGCAGATTATTCTCCATCAACACAGAAGGAGGTCTTACATTCAGTAGGATCATGGTGCAGCACAGAGAAAACGGAATAGAGTTTAGGCTGTTTACTTAGTTTGTCCACTGGGAAACAGCAACAAATGGGAAGCAGAACATCCAGGCCATACAGAAAATGATGCATATTACCAGCTCAACAGAAGAGAACAAGTAATAACCTTCAGACTCCGCACGGGCCATAACTGAGATTCCCCCTATTCAACAAGCTAAATATAGGAACTACTGATGAGTGTGACTGTGGTTTCGATAAAATAACTGCTGAACACCTTGTGGCGTAGCGTAGGGAGGATAAGAATTATTTAGAAGAAATAATAGATATGAATGTGAAATTTTCCTGGATCACCCCGAGGAAGATTTGGCTCAAGAAGTCCTGTTGGATTTCTCCACCAGGTTGAAGGGAGACAAAGAGGGTAAATTCTCCTAACTAGACAGGTCTGGCAAAGTTTGTAAGGAGATATTTGGTCTCTCGCTACCGTCGTCCCCTTCTCAGATATCTATTATTATTATCCTTAATTATACTGGGATTATATTATATTTTACGAGCCCCCCCCCCCCCCCTTATAAAGGAAGATAAACATCAGACAATATTCAACATCTAACAGAAGGAACAAGGCATGGGGTACATTATATACACCCAATTGGTTTATTAAAATTAAAATGAATAGATGGTGGGTGATAGTATTGTCGATGGAATTAGTATCTGCTGTATGTAATATGCGTCTCACAATTCAAGTGTTTTACATCATGGCTGACAAAAGATATGGCATTGACATGGTGAGTTCCCTTTTCATAGGAACTTAGCTTTTTAGCCCCTGGCTGATAGTGAAGTGTGGTTAGTTCTCCGGTCTCCTTATGACGTTGCACCAGGTAGGTCTTGAATAGTTCGGATTTGCCTTCACTGAACTCGACTTCGTATTCTGCTTTGAGATTGGACTGTCGTGCAAGGCTCCACCATAGACTGAAGACAAATACGACGGCTTCATTAATTTTCTAGCTTTAGAAAGAAGTTTTTCCCTAAGTCGTCCGTTTGCCAGTCATCTCAGATTTTAGTCTCTAACATCATATGTCTAGAGCCTAATCTTGAAATCACGTTTCCCCCCTTTCTTATTATATTTCTCTGCCCAAGTGGCAGTATTATAATTCTTTTAGTACTGATTTATCGTCAACGTAACATGATGAATTATTATAAATGTCAGTTAAACCCACCAAATTATCCTAGAAATGTCGGGCGACAGTATTCTAGTTCTGTGCCTCTAGCCTAATCGTTATGTCAATTATGATGAATTTAACAAATAATTGGACACCAGTGTTTTAGAATTGTCAGACAATATTATCACACTTCATTTCTGGTCGCATCGTCATGTAATTTATAATGAATATATGTCACGGTCCGTCAACATTATTGTTACTATTAATTTCATGTAATCTAAGCATCGGTCGAAAGTGAATTAATATAAAAATTAATATATATATATATATATATATATATATATATATATATATATATATATATATATATATATATATATATATATATATATATATATATATATATATATATATATATATATATATATATATATATATATATATTCCCGTTAACATTATTATGAACATTTTGTACATATCCCGTGGGATCATAAAATACACCTGATCACATGTGGCTGGATGTGATCGTAAAACAAAAATATGAATAAAGTAAACATACCAATCTTGCGTCGATTTTGCAAGGTACTACACATTTCATCACAATGCTATTTTCTAGCTAGATTTTCACTCACCTACTCAGAGATGGACTCTAACCAGCATTTTAGACACGTGGCTTCAGTGCTTTTAATGCATGAAATCGCTGCTATCTGGATTAGGTCTAGCTGTCTCGGTTTCCTGGCGCAAGTGGAAAAATGGCCGTGGTTGGCGCACTTTTAGTGGGTGATTTCCGCTTGGGCACGTGATCCGAAGCGCGCATCACGTGACTTTGGCATCATATAGACGCTCCAATCAATAACGTTAAAAGTCACGTAGGGTTTCCTAAAGTGGCATAAACTGGTTCTATCTAAGTTTATGTAGTCGGCCCTAAATTAAAACAGGTTTCTAGTTACCGAGGTCAGGTCAACAATGACGTCGTATCTAAAAATAGTATTAGACTCTAGGAGAAAATCACTGAACGCTAGGAGAATATCCACGAGCGAAATTTCCCGTGATTTTACGGGCTTCTCAATCATGCATTGAAGATGAGAAGAAATGGCGGCTCGTAAATAATAATAAAAAAAGAAGAGAAGATTGGGCAAGTCGTCACACACCTGCTTCAAAGATACCCAACATATGAGGAACAGAGAAAACACATGTGGTCATAACCAGTACTATGCCAGGAAAAGCTCTGTGTAAATAGAAATAGCCTCAAGCTGACCACGGCTTTCTTTGAAAATATTCAAGTTGACGTCTAAGAGTGTACGACGAAGAAGATGAAGTCCCCTGGGAAAAGCCTCAAGATTTGGCCCCTCGAAGGTTCCGTTGCTGAAAACCACTATAGAAAGAAACAGCGAAAGCAAACGTGCAAGAGGAAGACAGCGCTATAAGTGGGAAGGTAATATCAAGACAAGAGGCAGGACAGAGTCTATCAGAGTACACCATCAAGACAAGAGACAGGACAGAGTCCATCAGAGTGTACCATCAAGACAAGAGACAGGACAGAGTCCATCAGAGTGTACCATCAAGACAAGAGACTGAAGACGTGTAACCAATCTTTGATGTGAAAATGACAGCTGACGATGATGAACGTTCCGTATGTACATGTGCCTGTGAACAAGAGATGGGAAGATGCTGGCGACTGATATGACACGTACTGGGGAAACCTGTTCATAGCGTTACAAGGAAGTGCTTATTCTAGAATCACCAGGGGCAACAGAGGTAGACGGAGACCACACACACACAAACATGTCGAGAAGAGAACTGGAGAAAGAGATGCAAGGAATAAAGAACACATAGAAAGTCCTTGAGCAGTTGGCACAGGACAGGAGGACTTGCCGTGATTTAGTTGAAGGTCTATGATTTTATGGATCTGAAGGATAATAAATGAATGATAAAGAGTCTTTTCAGAATTTGTCCTCGTCTCTTTTTATATCAGACTTTGTCCATGTCTGTTTTTATATTGGACTTTGTCCATGTCTGTTTTTATATCAGCCTTTGTCCATGTCTGTTTTTATATCAGACTTTGTCCATGTCTGTTTTTATATTGGACTTTGTCCATGTCTGTTTTTATATCAGACTTTGTCCATGTCTGTTTTTATATCAGACTTTGTCCATGTCTGTTTTTATATCAGACCTTGTCCATGTCTATTTTTATATCAGACTTTGTCCATGTCTATTTTTATATCAGACTTTGTCCATGTCTGTTTTTATATTGGACTTTGTCCATGTCTGTTTTTATATCAGCCTTTGTCCATGTCTGTTTTTATATCAGACTTTGTCCATGTCTGTTTTTATATTGGACTTTGTCCATGTCTGTTTTTATATCAGCCTTTGTCCATGTCTGTTTTTATATCAGACTTTGTCCATGTCTGTTTTTATATTGGACTTTGTCCATGTCTGTTTTTATATCAGACTTTGTCCATGTCTGTTTTTATATCAGACTTTGTCCATGTCTGTTTTTATATCAGACTTTGTCCATGTCTATTTTTATATCAGACTTTGTCCATGTCTATTTTTATAGTATTGGATATTTCCGCTACTGCACCAGATGTTGTTCGCTTCCGTTATCTAATTATAGTTATTTGTGGATCAGAGTTGATAAGAGGGTGAAAAAATGGGGGTCACGTGTGCAACTTGCGCATGTTAAAAATTCTTCGGCAGATGGAAATCGTAAAGAGTAGGTCATACGGCCGCTGCCTTGGCAAAATTTGAAAATTAAGAAACCTACCCACTACAAAAATATTTATAGATATTTGTGATTCCTGTATAGACACATTGGAATCCTCGCCGGTGCCACGGAGTGCGTGCACTGACCTGAGATCCTCCTTGTGTGATGTAAAGGAAGAGATCGGAGCACTGATGGAGTTGGCAGTGTGCAATGAAGATAGTCCTTCAACCCAAACCAAACCAAACCAAACCACACTATGTCCTTCTCTGCTACCATCATTTTATATTAGTCCCGTTAATAGCTTAAACTAATAACCAGACGACATTAATCACACACTGAGTGCAGCCATTAACTTGTCTAACGTCTCTTAGTCCAGGCGGGTCTGGATCATTTGACCTGACGTGAATATCCCTTCCTCCCTTTCCCATCATTATGTCTCTCCTGCCTACAATCTGCTCTTCTGTTAAGCGTTGGTGTAATTAAGGCAGCCAAAATGTGGCGCTTTAGCAATCTTTACAGATTGCCACTCTGATCCAAAAATGAGAATATAATTCTACACAAGCCCCACAATGTTTCAGTCTAAGTCTAACGCTAACTTCCACCATCTGCCTCTATTTTATCTCTACATGACTGTAATAGGTTTTAGGGTGGCTGGTATAAGAGCGAACAGCGAGGCATTGGTTTTTTACGTCAATAGAAATTAATGCCAGATTAATGACATATTTCAGGAATCTCGCACTGTCACAGAGATATATTGTTTAGATCAGGGTTTCTTAACTTCTTTGTGTGTGTGTGTGTGTGTGTGTGTGTGTGTGTGTGTGTGTGTGTGTGTGTGTGTGTGTGTGTGTGTGTGTGTGTGTGTGTGTGTGTGTGTGTGTGTGTGTGTGTGTGTGTGTGCGCGCGCGCCATAAATCCCTTTGCTTGTCTGATGAAGGTTATAGACCCCTTTGATTGTCTGATGAAGGTTATAGACCCCTTTGATTGTCTGATGAAGGTTATAGACCCCTTTGATTGTCTTATGAAGGCTATAGACCCCTTTGATTGTCCGATGAAGGCTATAGACCCCTTTGATTGTCTGATGAAGGTTATAGACCCCTTTGATTGTCTGATGAAGGTTATAGACCCCTTTGATTGTCTGATGAAGGTTATAGACCCCTTTGATTGTCTGATGAAGGTTATAGACCCCTTTGATTTGTCCGATGAAGGCTATAGACCCCTGTGATTGTCCGATGAAGGATATGGACCTCTTTCATTGTCCGATGAAGACTATGGACGCCTCTTTGGGGGAAAAATTAACATAACAGCATAATAATAACTTTACATTTAAAATGTTAGGTTATGGACACGGATCCTCTAGAATCCATTCATGGACCCCTCAAGGTGTCCGTGGATCACAAGTTAAAAACACTGGCTTAGATGAAATAACAATTAAAGAGGACACAAAACAATTTTAGCGACCATTTTTATTGTTCCTAACATGCGTTTTAAAAAAAAGTAATGAACGTAAAATAACTTTTCCATTTATTTCGTCACAACTTTCACAAAAATATAAGTTTGTGAACGATATGATGAATTATAGATTAATGATAACTGGTCATCTACTTTAATTCCATGCAATAGAATGTATGGAACATTTCTAGTGCATGTGGTAACAACAGTAACAAATGTGGATTTATAAAGCTTGTTGGTTTTCTTTTACTTGTCGTATGCCCTTCTCTAGATTTCAAGTTCATCTCTGTACATGTCAATCGTTTGTTCTATTTTACTGCCGGCTTCCTGCGAAGAAATATTTTCATATTTAAACCGAACATTTTTCATACATTTTCCTAGTCAGTTTTTATATCACATTTTGTCCATGCCCGCTTCAGAACCAGATGGTCTTCAGTTCCATTTTCTAGTCAGACGATATCTGTTCTCTACTATTTTTAAGTTATCTTAGTCACGTTAAGAGCTTAAGCTAAAAACCAGACGACATTACAATTAAACAATGAGTGCAGACGTTATCTTGACTAATGTCTTTAAGTCCAGGCTGACACGATCATTTGACCTAAAGTAAATTTACCCTCCTCCCTGTCCCCATCTTTTTTTCAGGTTGCAATCTGCTCTTGTGTTCAGCGTTCATGTAATCAAAGTGGCCTTTCAACAATCTTTTCAGGTCGCCATTCTGATCCCAAAAATGCGAATATAATTCTACACGAGCCCCACAAGATTTCAGCCTAAATCTAACGCTAAATCCCGCCATCTGCCTCTATTTTTGTCTACCTGCCTGTTTTGCGGTGGCTGTTCAAGAGAGAAGACCTTGGCTTTGTTTTCTTACAGAAACTGGTGTCAGATAAAGAAAAATTAGTGAATCCAGCGCGATCAAAAATATACTTTGAGTAGAAGCAAATCAGCGATGTCTCATGAAGGGAATTCATCAAAACAAACCATAGCTAACACATGAATACGAATCTTCAACTCAGATGTTAAAGCTGTTCTCGTACATGACTGTGCAACATGGACAGCCATTTAAAAAAGAAGAAGATCACTAGAAACATACAGACTTTTATATATGGGCGCAGGCTGAGAATATAAAGATTGAAATGGTATGACCAAATTGCCAAATGTGGAATTGATGGAAAGAATCAGGCGAATATTAATGGAATAAAATGTAGGAAAATGAGGCTGGGGTTTTGATAAAACCACGTGACAGCATTCCTTGTTCTCGAATCACCATGGTTAGAGAAATGTATTGAGCCGCGCTGATGTAATGGTTACCACACTGCGCTGGCGATCGGGTGATCCAGGTTCAAGCCCGGGCGAGTTCATTTGAATTAGTGTCGTCGACCGGGACTTGGACTGGATTAATTCGACCACTGGCGAAGACATTTGAAAGAGTGCCGTCGACCAGGGACTGGTGACTCCTGAGCCGACCCAGCTCTAATGGGTACTCTCCGAAGACGGCGTGTATCTGCCTGAATGGCGAGTGGACACCTGTCAGTGTACAGGGGAAAACAGGGATACTCACGTAAAAATCAGTTTCAGGTTAGATATACTAATCGGAGATTCTCGCCTCGAGTTAATAGTGGGCGTACGTTGAAAAATATAAAACAAATAAAAAGAGAAATATGAGTGAAATCTGAAAACAGTCGAAGAGAAGGAAATTTGAGACAGCAATGGATAGGACTAAAAAAGACATAGAACGACCATGAACGGATGGAACAGGCCAAAAGACGTGACATGAATCTGTTTAAGACCTATGCAGCGGTGAGCTCAATGGTCATGACGGAATGAACATGAAGAACAATTAGATGAGGAAAAGGAAAAAGACAAGCAGGAGAAGAAAAAGAACAAAACACATGATTACAAAGATGCATGCTATGGTAGTAGCAAGTTCAGCCCTAAACAGCTCTGATATCCTCCATTTTAAAGCCAGTCTCTTGAGTTTTTTCGTATTTCCGCCAGCAAACTAAAACAACTGTACCATTTGGCGGATTAGAAACGAATCTTTCCAGTATTTACATAACACTACAAGAACAGACCAAGTTTCAGAATCTATGATGAGTTATTTCTTTCTTTGTTTCTAACAAAGATATTGTGTGGGTGGTCGGTCTGGCTAAAGGTTTCGCGTCCACCTCGAATTCTAGAGGTACCAGGTTCGATTCCCAGTAGATAGAATATAATTTATGGAAAGTTTATTGGCACAACCAGTGGTCCTAATGATGTCATACTCCCCCCTGGTCTCATGGGTAGTGAGATCGGATGCCCAGCCTTCTCGGATAAGGGCGAAAAAATAGGAGGTCTCGTGTGCAAGTTGCGCACAGTAAAATCCCTCCGGCAGTTGGAAATCGTAAAAAGTAGGCCACAAGGCTGCTGCTATGGCAACATTTACAAATTAGAAACCTACCCACCAAATATATTTATAGAATATGTGATTCTTATATTCACACACTGGGATTCTCGCCGTTACTACGGAGTTCATGCACTGTGCTGAGATCCTCCTTGTGGGATCTAAGGGAAGAGATCGGAGCACTGATGGAGTTGTCCGTGTGCAATAAAGATAGTTCTTAAAACCAAACCAAAGACCTTGTCGCCTTCATCGTACACACTCAGACGTCAACTTGAATATGTTCAAAGAAAGCAGTGGTCAGCCTGAGACTTTTAAATTTTAACGTCATAATTAAGCGAAGTACGTCGTACTGTTTCGTTAAGCATGTGGCCCAGTGCATCCTATTTCAACAGACATTTCTGTCAGGTTACCTTCCTTAGCCGTTGACTATCCCCAGCCTGCCTGCAAGGCAACAGGTCTGTGACTCTCGTGGTCTGGTCCCTACACTTCGATCTGTCCGACCTGGGAGACTCTGCTGGTAGTCATGCTACCTCTGGCATAGCTCTTGGGGTCATGGGGACACACAAGGCCCTCTATCTCGCCAAGATGGAGACACAGTAGAGGATCAAAGACATTGTGATCGTAACATAGGTTATCTTTTTTCTCATATATCCTAGAAGATCGTTCGATTCCCTCACTTTCCTCTTGTGGTGAAGTTACTGGGTTCCAGAATCGAACCTGTTAGCGTTACGCCCCAATCTACCACTGGTAAATGGATACCCGACTCTGTTCTTGAGTTCTTTCTTCTTCTTTGATCCTTAGCCGCCTACCGTCAAAGCAGTCAGTGGCCATTACGCCTGGTGGCGTCTTGTAGGGCAACAACAAATTGATTCCACTTTGCTCGGTCGGCGGCCATCCTTCCTACAGTGCCCCAACTCTGGTTCATTCTTTGCATCTCAGCCTCCACAGTCCTCCGCCAAGTTGTTTTTGGTCGGCCTCTCTTTCGTTTTCCTTCAGTTCTTGAATTAAGGAAGTCAAAAGGCAGCGAAGAAAAAAACTGATTATTCCACCTCTAGAAAAAGCTCAACCTATTATGGTGAAGTCTCTAACCCTTCAACCCCAGGCAGTATCTGCTACGGAACACTATTTTCATAGTTTTTTTTTAATCCTGAAAAGACGTAAGCTACGTATTTTCGTCCACCCCACAATTTAACATTTAGCAATCTACGCTTATTTTTAGACTTGTAGCCCGTAGACAACCAACGCGGATGCCCCTTCACGGCCATATTGCACCCTGTCTGATCAAATCATCGGCTCGCAGGACGAGTCAGGAACCTTGTTAAAATTATCTCAATTTCCACTGGCATCAAAGCTGTTATCCTACGGCTGTTTCCCGTAATCTGGCAGATTTATTTCATTCTAGCGTTCTTTAAGGATTTCTTCTTTCAATCCAAACCACAGGAAAAGAAAGCAAATGGTATTTGTAAATCCCATGCAAAAGACGGGTTTGCTTTAACGTGTCTCTAGTTTTCTTGTAATATTAACATTGTAATTTTTTACTACTGTTCCACGTTCTTTCATTCAGTTTCTTTTTTCGATTTGCTTTTGTAATATAAAAGGCAGTGCTATAGAAGATACTGCCGTAGGAAAATGAATTGTTAGAGATTTCATTATACTAGGTCTCAACTTTATCAGGTGAGCGTCGCCGGTTCTCTTCCTTTTTGCCTTCGCTTTAACTAATTCCAGATCAGAGATTAGCTTCGTTCCACGAACTTTTTAAATAAAATAGAAAACCAAAATGCCTCTGCTAAGTACATTTGTGGGCTGGCAATTAACAGGCTCATTCTCGCTGTCCACCCACCAATGTTAATCTCTCAGAAGAATTAAATTCAGAGATTAGCCCATTTACAGCTAGTTATTGGAGAATGATGCTACCACATTTCCGTGTCTGTTTAAAAAAATTAAATAAGTATTGAATGTAGCTATAAAGAATAAGTAATTTATATAACTTTAAAGAGATAAATTTGCCCTTTAAGTTTATTGCACTTTCCTCCCTTTCAGAGAGTGACGTTCTTAAAAGTGTATATGTTACGCCGGGTGAACTGTAGTCTTATCTGGTGATTAGACAGGCCAAAGGATTACGCAGTTATCGCTTGAGTCGCCTTTGAAAGAGACAGGCCTGTGTTGACACAACGGGGTATTGCCCATTCGTTGAATAGAGCCACAGATGGTTTGTCAAGAAGGTTGGTGGTCATATCTGTCAGTCTGGCGCACCCACATGCGTTAATTAGATTAGCGCTTCCGCTGTCCCCGGTCTGTATCATTAATACAAATAAATATGTCTGGAGAAAACATTGGCGGAAGACATTACGCCAGCAAAACATGGTCACAATATTGTGAAAGGCAGATAGGTGCAGCTGGAAACATTACCGCATGGTTTGAAAGAGGTCACGCGTTGGAATATTAAATGTAATATTTTAAAACACGTGGGGGATATTTTGAAATTAGACTCCTCAACCCAGTGCTAAAGAGATTCGATTGGTTTGATTTGAGGGACGAAAAAACAATGAAGTTCATTGGAAAATTCGGCGGAAACACAATCTGTGGTTTGAACTGAGAAGTGGAAAATATAATCTAGCGAAATCAGAGACACAGAACTCAGAGACTGCATCGCATCGTCAAGCGAACAACTCCCAGAAGCCAGTGAGACATCGGACCTAGAATTCCATACTTATAAGTGACAGATCAAAGTATTTTTGAAACTTAAAACCTTTAAAAAAAACCCGCCTTTATAAATACAAACCCTGAAAAACTTAAGGGACCAGGATTTTAAATATTAGGACTGGATACCTAAGGAATTAGATCACACGTCGTAAGAGAAACATTCACAGACCAAGTGTTTCGCAGATTCACCCGTCATAAAAGGGATTCAAAATTTCGGATTCGAGAGCATATAACCTAAACTGCTCGTGTCCATTCTAAACTGTGCGAGGAGATTGTGTATAACCCAACTAGGGTAAGTGTAACATTTATATTATAAATGCGAATTTGACATGTTTCTTGTCAAGTGGATATATATATATATATATATATATATATATATATATATATATATATATATATATATATATATATATATATATATATATATATATATATATATATATATAAGCGCCATATATATATATATATATATATATATATATATATATATATATATAGCTATATATATTATATATATTATATATATATATATATATATATATATATATATATATATATTATATATATATATATATATATATATATATATATATATATATATATATATATATATATATATATATATATATAAGAGTCTGGCAACCTCAACATACGAAAACAGTATATTCATGAACCACTACAACAAGCGCTGGTGATTGTTTCTGGCTAGTCCTGCGGAAAACCGACAGCAGAGGTGATCCCAGACTCCAAATGGTGCAGTTATGACTGATAATTACATCAGAGGCATTTTGGTTTTCTATTTTATCTAAAAAGTTCGTGGAAAAAAGCTAAATAGGAGTGAAAAGCAATCTGGAAGTGATTGAAAAATCGGTTGCACAATTTGAAAGTGACATGAAAGTGACATACAAGTGAAGTTAAATGCCATCTATACCACAAGTGCAGGATTGGTACAACAGATCTCTGCACCTGCCAACATACAACAGTGAACGGGGTGGCATATGGCAACAACTCTTCACGAAAAACTGTTTGGAGATGTTAGATATAGATATATAGATATAGATATAGAATATATATATATATATATATATATATATATATATATATATATATATATATATATATATATATATATATATATATATATATATATATATATATATATATATATATATATATATATATTCTTTAAATAAAGAAATTCGCTGAATTAACTCAGCTGGTGGCTTGAACGGGCTAAAAACCATTGCGGGCTCAAAACCAGGAGTTCATAGCTTGTAGTCAAAAAATATAACATCAAAAAGACAAAAAGCGTGGAGTTCTTGCGCTCATCATATATTTTATCCATAAGTGTCTAACTAAGAATAAAGCAGAAGTTAATTTCATGCAGAATCAGCGCCCCGCACTTTTTGTCAATTTGATGTTATGTTTTTTGACTGCGGGCTATAAACTCCTTGAAAAATTATTTTTGGGTTTTTAGAGCTGTGACAGCGCCATCTTGTCATCGCCATTTTGTCTGTCGTTCTCTACCTTTTCACTTCAACATAGCGATTTGGAAGCCATTTTAGCGTTACTCAGTTAGGATCTAAAAATAGAACATTAGTCATTCCCGCTGACAGAGCTTTTAGCAACAGCCAATCAGAGAAGAGAAGCGCTCAGACTGAACACGCCTGAGTTTGGCCGGTTGAAATCTTCTGTCATTTCAACGCTAGACGCAGAGAGAAGAAGTCGCCAAACCAGAGTGGAAATCTGAATATGCCTAGGACTTGTGAGTAGATATAGGCCTAATAATATTCTCCAACATTCTAAAGTCTTTACAGTGTTAGAAAGAATATTAGGCTGTATGTCTGCCGTTTATTTAGTATCATGTTTAATGAAATAGATAGATAGATGTGTTTCCTAAGGAGATTTCTTTTAGGACATTATATTTACGTCTGAAATGATTTATGAGTGAAAATATGCGTGGATAGATTTTACTAGTTTTAAGTCCAGATCACAGCTGTGAGAGTTTATTAGCAATTATTTCATTCATTAGACCGGGCAAGAGAAGCGAATATAGTAGGAAACTATTTCATACATGGAACTGGACAGAGATGTTATCAGGGACAGAAATTTTGATAATATTAACTTGTTGGCAAGATGGCAACCGAGGGGGGGGGGGGGCGCACGTGTTGATGACTGTGCATAAAGATGACGCATGTGAGCGATAATGATATGTTTAGTTACCACGGTTTATAGGCCTAATGGTGTTATGCTATTCTATATTTAGTGAATTGACACGTGGGTGAAAGCAGGTTAATGTAATTTTCTTCACTAATGGAAGAGATAGTTTTCGTGTTAAATTTCCTTTAGGTGATGTATTTAGTTCTAGTTTTGTTAAGTCAAGAGTTATTTTATTTTATTCTTTTATGTAAGGGTAATTTAGTGTATTTCACGATAATTGATCATAATGCTACTGTAGTGGATTACTTTGAATGAGGTTACAATAGTCATTTAGATTTATGGTGAGCGCAATGCCACTCCTTTGTGCGTAAGGCACTTGGAGACAAAGGTGTTTCTCTGTTGGCTCCTTGCGGAGCAGGGCGACACCAAAGCGGCTGAATCCAACAGAAGTCTGTACGAAGCATTTAAATGCTATGGCAGTGGTTTGTTTTTGTAGCAATGTGTTTTATATTATGCGTTCCCAATCTCATCCGTCGGCATATACGACATGCTTCAGAGTGCAGGGACGAATATTTAAGTGGGTCAGTTGCGAAGTGGTGGTTTATGCTCATTAATGAGAGTATTCGTTGTAAATATCGTTTAATATTATTTTATGTATATTTCATTATTATTTAGTTATTGTTAAGTGTCGGATATTTATGAGAGCACGTGGGTCCACTTTGGAACAAATTATGTCTCTTCTCGCTTCTGATGGAGCATGGGGCCACCAGTGTGGTTTGCCTCCGCATGAAGCATTCATTTGCTCTTGCAGTAGTGGTTTCGGTAGCAATCTGTGTTACATTGTGAGATTGCCAGCCTCATGCACAACATCACACTAGTCTCATTGGAAGACATGTACGAGAGTGGATGTGTGTGTAATAGTGGGATGTTTCAGGTGGCGTGGAAGAAGGACAGTTTGACAGGTGAGAGCATGATTTTTCTCATTATTGAACTATTTTGATTTTAACTAGTCGGTGTTTTGTTTGTTTGTTCCAGATTAGCAATTGAGCACTGGCTGGGTGTATTGTTTTGTTTGCTTTGTTATGTTTGTTCATTAGTTTGCCTTGTGGGTTAGGGTCACTGAAAGGGTTGTATGAATAAATACAGCCCCTGCCTTAGAATCAGAGTTTTATTGTTCATCGGGTCGGTTGCGAGTGTGCAAGAAAGTGATCACATATCACAATAGCATCATCATCATCTCGCCCACCCTACCACAGAGCATTAAAAGCGTGTGTTTAAAATATTTTTATATATTTTATACTTTCTTCTTTTTAGTGTTAGAAAAATTATGACATACTAAAACGTAAACAATATTTTTACTTATTGTAAATCTGGTCTAAAATTTCTTAAGCGATCCATTTCTTTTAGAGCGTTAATATTACATGGCTTTGTGCCTGTTAATTTGGTGCAATCAATTTCCTCAATTTGAAGGCCATCTAGAGTTTCCTTGATTCATAATTTTATAATTTGGATGGTTTCCCTTCATTTAGCTAGACACTTGTTTGAGTACTGCCCTGTTTTACGCATAGAAAAAAATAAAGCACGCTACGTACTCTTGAATTTTTAATTAACTTGATTATAGCCCCTGATTTGTTTACATTTCTTTACGAAAACCCTTAATTACTCCTAATGTCATAATGTAGCGAGATCTGTGAGATAATCGCTAAATTCAGTAAGATTTTAGTCCTATGATAATAAATAAACCCGCCAGTGTGTGTCTGCCTATCTGCGTCCCCAAAGCCAGTAGAGCGCTGCCTTTTGTGCAGTGGAAATGCTTATAAAATGAAAGCCGTAAAAACCTATACTATTTCCTAGTTTACTCCGTGAGACTTTATTTTTAACATAGTGTCCGATCTGCTGCACGAAACTGAGGCAAGACTTATAATTAACGATCTGCCAGAACTGCGACACCAAATTGGCGTCTGAATTAACATAATACTTTAACTTTAACGCCACTAATTAGTAGTAACTCGGACATTTTCCAGTAGTAAGAACGAAACAACTATAATAATTAACGCAAAAATTCTACCAACCGCCTTGCCAAACCCCTCTTCGCTCTGCACGCGGGACTAACACTATAACCTCTCTGTTGGAAAAGCCAGCAGATATAAACACACAGACAGTTTAAATTCTCGCCACGTAGTGTATTTCTGACGTCACCCAAACTAGTTAGTTTATTTGAAAATAAAAAAAAATGATACAGAAGGAGGGGGAAAGATGGCCGACTTGTGTAAAAGTTATAATTGACGATTAACAGTGACAAAACTGAAAATCCAAACCATAATGAAACTGACCATAAAAATCATATATTCGGGTAGCTTAGTGTCTACTGAGAAATAATATGTTTTAATATATATGGTAGTCCAATTATTAGCCAAGATATTGAAAGAATACCATATGTCTCCTAACACTAAGACGGACAGACTGTGTTCTTGCTTATTTATACATAACGTTAGTGGGGACGAAAATTTAAAAAAGAGGCATTGGAGTAATTCAAATCCTATTGGTTGGTATAAGAGTATAGGAGTAAATGGGGGGAGGTAGGAAAATGTTAACCAAAACTAAACATCTTTTTGTATTGGCATGATCAGGCGGACTGACCAATGGACTACGAGACGCATAGTCTGTTTGGAGTTTTGTTTTTGTTTTTCAAAAACTAGATTCAAAATTTGGTAGTCGCCTGATTTCATTGGCCAGCTCTAATAGATATTGGCCAAGGCTTAGAGCTCTCGTGGCCATTTGTCAAGAAATTTTTCTATCAACAAGTACGTTGAGATCAGATGTGATAACTTGTAAAATAAATAATACTAAATTCACAGTCTGGACAGGGCAGAGAAAACAGGCCATTTTTTGCCAGTCAACGTTATTTGTGACATATTTCCTTGAATTTGTGGTAAGAATGCTTTATGTATTAATATGCTTGATTAAAACTGCAAAAGTTGGATACTGCTATCGGGAAAAAAGAAGGACATGCCGGGAGCAACCATTATTGAGTCCTCACATTGAACTGTATTTGACTGTTGCATATTGTTATGATTTTGTATTAATATTATTGTATTAGAAGATGTAGTAAGCCTCTGTGTTCCATGAACACTCTTCAACATGCCTAGAGCGTTTATAATTAAGAAAAGAAAAGAAAATCATACAAGGAGATGTGGTTACTCCACGTTATTGGATTGACGAAAACTATGTAAAAGTACAATGGCGTATCTGCCATAGGGACCTGAGGTGTGGTCACAGCAAGGTGTGAGTCATATAAATTAGGGGCTGGTGCACTTGTATGCACACGAGGCTGACCACATACCATCATGTGTACATAGTGATAAGAAATTGTGATCAGATGTGAAAAGGCCAGGGTGTCTTTTATTGCAGGGTTTTATTTCCTGTTACCAGCCGGTGACAGGAAACCTGATGAGTGATTGTAAAGACAAAAGTCTCCATTCAAAAGTTTATGCTGTCAGCAGATAGCCAGAAGGAGCTTGTGTGTGCTGATCTATATATATTCTCTGCAGTGACATACTGACTTGTTATCTTCATACCAAGAATCCCAGGTGATGTGTCAACATCTGGGACATCTGGCACTTCATACAAATAAACTTGTTATTTCCAAAAATAAACAGAATTATATGGGGGTGATGAAACAACAGCTCCTCCTAACAAATGACTGAACCTGGTAGCTATTAAAGTTTAGTCTGTGAATACACCTACAGGAACAAGATAGTACCATTATACTTATAGGACAAAGAGTCCACACATTTTAGTTAAATAGTATATGTAATATATATATTTTCTTTATTTTCAAAGAGCTGTCCAAAAGAGATGGCAGGACAGGCAGATTAAATTGTACAAAGAAAATAATTCAATTTTAAAGAAAAATTTAACCACAGTCTTATTCATTCCCTTATAGTGAGTTAAAGTGTATTGTGTTTATGTACCACCATTATCATTTCACCCCTAGACACATCAGACACCTGCCACTAGAATTAAAATATACAGACCGTGTGAGATCTAGGGAGGTAGCGTTAGATTCCCTGAAAATACAGCATCATCATCTTTATAGTCAGGGGCCTACATTTGCTTGACATCACACGGTTGACACAGACACAGCCTTCTTTCTCTTTTAGGTACAACATCTTAACCTCCCCAGCAAATTACACTTGCTACACATAATTACAATATTAAATTATTAAATAATTGACTGATTATTATATTGTCATCGGGAATACACAACTATGCCAAGTTTCAGAGTTATTGCTCATCTGGAAGTGATTGAAAAATCGATTGCACAATTTGAAAGTGACATGAAAGTGACATACAAGTGAAGTTAAATGCCATCTATACCACAAGTGCAGGATTGGTACAACAGATCTCTGCACCTGCCAACATACAACAGTGAACGGTGTGGCATATGGCAACAACTCTCCACGAAAAACTGGAGATGTCAGAAACATTGAGCTGACTACTGCCTTTATTAGAGTCATTCATGTAGAAGTCTGAGAGTGAACGACGAAGAAGAAGAAACAATGGGAAGAATAGTCAAAGTATCACATGATTAGTGTGGCCGTTACTCATAGTAGACATGTGGCTGGTCAATAGGCACCAGTCTAATCATGCTAATGATTGTTTAGATCGTATTAGTGGAAATTCGTATCACTGCCCTTCAGCAGACAGGTTATGTTGATGGAGGCGATATGACTGTCTAAGCTCACAACAAAACAACAGCTCACAAACACTGATGGATGATGACTCAAGCCGGCGAGTGACTTCACACTGACAGCAATGACTACGAAAATTCAAAACGTTTATTTACAGTTTCCAAAACATATGTGTGATTGCGACTCATCTCCCTCCTGTTGCGCTATGTCTACGTCGCTGTCTATCTGCATTTAAGTGGTGTCTCTACTTGCCTAAGTTGGTCATAGCTGCAGAACCAGTGTTGTCGATAACCGTTATTCTGTCCTTGCAAAACTCTTCTACTTATCTATAATTGCTGTATTCAATAGTGGACGTTTCTTTTCCTACTCTTGTCTTGTTCGAACTCTGATAGTAGGTACTATTATGGCGTCTCTTGGAAAGACTGGCCTAAATCACCAGGGGGTGGAGATTTCTGCCTATGTCCCCATACTGACACGTTGGTAACTGTCTATAAGCTGCACTTTGCACTATACATGTTAACGCTGCTGCTTACTTCACATACCTGTTAGACTTGTAGTCTTGAAACTTGATAACGAAATCTTGAACTGGCAACATTGTATGTCTTGACTTTATATACACAAACGTGCCTAACTTCTTGAATGGTGGCGTACGAGCGGCTTGCTGGTTCGGCAAAGAACTTGGGCATAATACTGTAACCACAGCACCAACCACCTTCAGTGGCTTGTTCGCCAGAATGAACCCTTAAATAGCGCTCGCCACTTCACAACTTTAATACTTGCAATTCTCTGCAACCTACGCTAAGCACGTTCAAAATCTGACTGACTATATTATTTTCACCGATTTATTATTATTAAAATTTTCTTCCAAGCTTCTCGATTAACATCGCTCACTCGCTACTACAATTGTCTCGTGCACCTTGCTCCGTTCCCATTGTTCGGACTCACACAAAAAACTCAAAGGGACGTAATAATAATTTCTCTCCCTTTGTAAACTGTCAAAAACGCTGTCTCCCACTCTATTTGTAGTACTTTTAACAGCCTATGCAAATTTATCAAGCAATAACCACCGACATCTCCACAATTTACTAGTCAAATCAATGACCTTTCCTTAATGTATGCCACCAAAGATTTACCTCCCTTAGTCCCAAATTCAAAACCATTTAATCTTATCTCCCATATAATCAAAACTAATAGTGCGTTACCACAGTACGCAAATTTTCTAAACCAGATTTTCCTACTCGACCTTATATTTTTATTTAGACCTCAACCCCAATAACGCAATTATTTTGTCACTTGGACACCATTTTGATCTTACCAGTGAAAGTTCTCAGTACGCTACACAAGACGAATTTCAGATAAGTTTTTTCTCTTCGCTAACATATTTAATCTCAATATTATTAATAACCTATAAATTAATTGTATCTTAATTTGTGTTAATTTAGCATTAGACAGAGTGAACCAGAGGATAAATCACAATGCCACCAATGCTCAGGTCGCAATCCGGAGAGGGAAAAGCATGGGTCAAACCAGCTGAAAAGGGTAGAACACCAAACCCGACAGAAAAGAACAGGATCACTAGCCCTATAGTCAGAAATACAGAAATTGGACCCAAAATAGAAACAATAAAGGAAAATCTGAAAGGAGGCGCAATTAAAACTGCAGTAAGCAGAAACAACAAAAACGAAGACGCAGGAACCCGGACAGCAAACAAACAGACAGGACACAGGAAAGAAGACAACCACGAGACCACAAGCAAAAAAAGTCAGGAAACCAGAGGAGGAGAAAACAAAGAAACCAAAAACAGAATCAAAATAACTCAGATAGCTGGAACAGAAGCCACACTGAGATCTCTCCCGGATGACAAAATCCTGGTCATTCTAGAAGCAATAATAGGAAAAAAATATATTGACAAAGTGCAAAGACATGGAAATGGAGTAACAATCACTGTAAACAACACAGAAAAAGGCAAGGCACTGTTACATGAATTAAAAAGTAACCCAAAAGAAGCACAACTCGCACATGGGATAAAGGTAAAGATTGAATTGATCAAGGAAATTAGAAGATTCGTCATCAAAGGGGTCGACTCAAACCTAACAGAAGAGGAGATCCACACTAACATAACGAAAGAAAACCCACAAACAGAGATAGAAAAAGTAGAAAGAATCAAAACCAAAGAGCAAAAGAATACGACAGTGGTAGTGATAAGTGTAAAGGGCACAGAAATACCCAAGCAAGTCAAACTCCACCAGAGAGCCAAAATGACAGAGGTATTCATACCTAGCATTATACAATGTACAAACTGTCAAGGCTTTAGCCATACCCAACATGTGTGTAAAAGAGCGACACGGTGTAGTTTCTGTGCGGGAGCACACAGACATGTGGACTGTCCAATGGCTAAGGAGGACAAAGATTATAAACGAGAAAACAAAAACAGAAAATGTGCAAACTGCCAGGGTAACCACAGTGCCAGGTATCAGGGATGCCCAGTCTATCAAGAGACAAAACACATATTAAAAGAATCACTAGAAACAAACAAACCATTCTGGCAAATAAAAGAAAGACAGAAAACCAACAACCATCTCCAAAACTCTCAAGAAAATATCATTAAGAAACAAATAAAACAAATAACCAGTGAAATGAAAGACATAAAGGAAAAAATCCAGAAAGATGATAAAATCAAAACACCCATAAACAGTAAAGAAGATGACAACACAGAAGAGACGGAACATATCCTCATTCAAGCCAGACAGATACTAGAAGAAATGAAAACAGCACAAAAGGAAATAGAGAGAGACCTCAAAAAAATAGCACAGATAAAAGAAGCTAATGAAGAAATCCTAAAAAAAATAGAGAGAGAAAGAGCTAGGCCTATAGAAAATATGGAAAAAAAATTTAAGGAAACAGTGGAACTACACCTACCATACCTCGCAGAAAGAGTTCAGAGTATAATGGTTACTTGGAATGATGAGTTTGTAGAGAACATAAGAGGTAAAGTGCAAAACCAAAAAAAGTAGATCCCTTATCAAAAAACCTAATAAAAACAATAACATAACTAAGCTAACCATACTAAATGGGGACCAAAGACTCTAGAGCTATCAAAGTAGTCCAGTGGAACTGTAGGGGTGCCAGGAAGAACTTGATGTCTCTTATGGGACAGTATAAGGAGGCAAAACCCATCTTTGCAATACAAGAAACCCTCCTGAACCCCAAACAAAAAACTGAACTACCAAGGGTATATAACACTTAGAAATGATAGACCTGAGGGAAGAGGAGGGGGCGTGGCCTTTTTAATACATGAAGACTACAAAATATTAAATTGGGAACAATTCAACACAGAAAATATTGAAGGAATAAGTATAACATTAGACAGTGAGCCAGATAACTTAAAAATAATAAACATTTATAGCCCCAAGGGTAATATAACCGATAGGGACATTGCCACTATTAACACACAAATAGACCAAAGAACATTATTGGTAGGTGACTTTAATGCACACCATGAGGCATGGGGTAACAACAGTAATGATCCAGCAGGAAAAAGACTGTTGGACTACATTGAAAGTGCTGAGCTAATCATACTAAATGATGGCTCAGTGACAAGGGTTAACCCATGCAACAGTGGAGGAGATACAGCAATAGACATAAGTATTATAACACCAAACCTAGCCTCTACTAAATGGGAAGTACTGAATGACTCCAGCTCAGACCACTTACCCATAGAAATAAACCTAAACGACAAATATAGAACTAGTCCAAAAAGCTCGAAACCCACATTCAACCTAAAAAAGGCAAATTGGGAGTCCTTCCAATTAGAGCTAGGTAAACTAAGCATAGAACAAATTGAATCTAACAGTATAGATATATTTGCAGAAAAACTAAAAAATGAGATTTTAAAAATAGCAATAAAATATATACCAAACAGGAATATGCCTGAGCACTTAAAACCAACACAAAAAGGTAAAAATAGGAAAAGAAACAAAGATAAAAATCCAGTACCATGGTGGACAGACAGATGTTCAGAACAACTGAAATTGAGGGAGAGGGCCCTTACAAAGTATAGAAAAGCCAAAACTGAAGAGAATTACACAAACTATAAAAAAAAAATAAGAAATGAAACAAATAAAATAATATTCAGAGCTAAAGAAAAGAGTTGGAGAAAATTTTGTCAAACATTAAACCATAGGTCCCAAATAACTACAGTTTGGAGAAAACTAAAAGCAATTAAAGGAGGAAACAGCAAAAAAATTTAAAATCCCAACAATTAAAATACCAGAGAGAGCTGAAACAGATAGAGAAAAAGCCAACATACTAGCTAAATACTTTTATCAGGTTAGTTCAATAGACAGTCTAGATAAGGCAGAAATAAATAGACGAAAAACACTGCTAGAAAAATTAAAAGAAGAAAATATGGAAACCACACAGGATGCTAAGTATTTAAATGCAGATATTACAGTAGATGAAATAGAAAGAGCTTTAGCAGAAAAAACCAATACTACCTCTGGGGAAGACATTCTGAGCTATGAAATCCTCAAAAAGGTACCAAATACAACTCTAAGAGTGATTGCATCCCTCTACAACAAAATCTGGCACACGGGAAAAATACCATGTTCATGGAAGACAGCAGTAGTCATCCCCATACTAAAGCCAGATAAGGAAGCACATGATGTCAGCTCATACAGGCCAATATCGTTAACATCACATCTAGGAAAAATTCTAGAAACAATAGTCAACAGCAGACTAAAATTTCATCTCGAAAAGCATAATTTGTACAGTCCAACCCAGGCAGGCTTTAGAAGCCAACATAGTACAATAGAGCAACTGCTGAGGCTGGAACATGATGTTAAAACAGGCTTCAAAAGGAATGAAAAGACAGTAGCTATATTCCTTGATGTAGCAAGAGCATATGATGAGTGTTGGAGGGAGGGTGCACTACATAAAATCAGGAAACTAGGTATAGTAGGCAGAACCTACAATTACCTAGAAAACTTCCTGCAGGATAGATACTTCATGGTACAAATAAACAATGATAGATCTGAGGTATATGAGCAACAGAATGGAATTCCCCAGGGATCAGTAATATCACCATCAATTTTTACGATTATGGTCAACGACCTAGGCGACGAGTTTAAGGACTTAAAAAACAACCTATCTCAGTTTGCAGATGATGCTGCGATATGGAGAACGGGAAGAAATCTCCCATTCCTCTATAAAACAGTACAAAAACAAATAGATAAAGTATCTGACTGGATGAACAAGTGGGGATTTAATCTAAACGTTAAAAAAACCATAGGAATGATTTTCAGTAGAGGGCGTGTAATTAAAAACAATATAATTGACATAAGCATTAATAAGCAAAAAGTATGCACAGCAAAATCAACTAGATTTCTTGGCATGGTACTAGACCAGCAACTAAACTGGAACAAACACATAGACCTTTTAGTGCAAAGCAGTAGAGGACTTATTAATATGCTAAGATATATGAAAGGAAGTGGTTGGGGCGCCTGCAATAAGACAATGTTAACATTCTATAAATCATTTATTAGAGGCAAACTTGACTATGCCAGTGTTGTCTATGCATCAGCCGCCCCAAGCAATAAGAAGAAACTAGACACAGTCCAAAACCAGGCACTATCAATAATAGCAGGTGCCTCAAAGGGAACATCAGCAGAAGCACTAGAAGTAGCGCTAGGCATTATACCCCTGGAGCTAAGGAGAAAAGAACTGAGATTCAGCTACTGGGCAAGAGTGGCAAAAGATCCAACTCACCCGGCACATAAAACCTTTGATAGGGGTAACCAGTACATAGGCCACATTCCATTAAACCATAATAGATACCCGTCAGGGTGGAAAACAATGGATGAAGTGGATCAATACCCAGACCTGTTTAATGCGATAAACAGTAGTGCTCTGTATAAAGCAAAGATCCCACCATGGGAATTAAAAGTGCCAGAAACTGACTCCCACTTATCAAAGATCATAAATAAATCTAACGACATAATCTCAGCAAAAAGTAAAACACTAGAGTACATAGAACGGTATACAAATAATAGCCTAACTATATATACAGATGGGTCCAAAGATGAAGAAGGACAATTAGGAGCAGGAATAGCAATACCAAAATTAAAAATTTATAAAAGATACAAAGTAACAAGTAATACATCTATCTTTACAGCAGAATTAGTGGCAATCCTAAAAGCTTTAGAAATAGCTGCAGAAAATCCACCAAAAAAAGTAACCATTCTCACAGATTCCCTATCATCAGTACTAGCAATCAGAAACAGAACAGAAGGCAGCAGGCCAGACATTATAGAGGAAATACTACAGGTTAATACATATCTACAAAATATAGGATGCAGTGCAACACTAACATGGATACCATCACATGTGGGGATAGCAGGAAATGAGCTAGCAGACAAAGAAGCCAAAGGGGGGAGAACTAGCCATAACCAAATTGAAGTAGGCTTAGGGAAGTTTGAAATTAAGAGCTTAATTGCTCAAAAAATAACTAAAGAATGGATAACAGCATGGGACCTAAGTAAAAAAGCAAGACACTCATATAAAATCCTTAAAAAACCAAGCAAAAAATGTCAAATAAAAGATGAACTAAAAATACCAATTAATAAAAAATTGCTGAGACTCAAGCTGGGAACTGGATATTTCATGATAGAGGAACCCACATGTGAAGAGTGTCAAGAACCAAACACAATTAGGCACTTTCTAGTGGACTGCAAAAAATATGACCAACAGAGGCAAAACATTAAGACATACTGTAGTAACCACAAGGTAGAAATGAGTGTAGAAAATCTCATAGGCACAAAGAGCCCTTCAGAAATGCAAAAGTTAATAAAACACTATATTACAAAAACTAAAGCTAACATATAAAAATCAAATAAGGAATTGAACCAGTAGTCCAAACTGGTGAAAGACTCGCCCCAGAAACATACAGATTAACCAAATAAACCATCCAGTAAAAATCAAAAACATACTAACTTAGAAAATAGCATATATTGGAATTTTTTTTAAAAACCATGTTGAACTATAACTACAAAAGGAAAAATACCGACTAGAGATAATATAAAACAAATACAAACAAAAACATATTACAATAAAAGAAACACGTCCTGATATAACCAACAAATCCATGTACATGGTAGATGGTTGAAAGGGGCGTGCTACAAAATGAAGTAGCAAACACATTAATAAAAAAAAAAAAAAAAAAAATAACGCAATCATCAGCCATGCGCTTTCGATGATCTAATCTTCACTATTGCAGGGTCTTTTATATTTGGACATGCGCCCTAATATAACCATGTGCCCGGCACAAAGGATCAGTACAGTGACACTTATGTGTCATTAGATCTTTTGTGTGAAAACACAGAGGATCATTACAGTGACACTTGTTGTGTTGGGCGTGTTCCAATGCGACTCATGCGAGGGGAAAAAAAATGTGGACATGCGCCTGGCACAGAAGATCAGTACAGTGACACTTATGTGTCATTAGATCTTTTGTGTGAAAACACAAAGGATCATTACAGTGACACTTGTTTGTCATCGGGTCTTTTTGTGTTGGGACATGCGTTTATGTTGGGCGTGTTTAAATGCGACCTCATGCGAGGAAAAAAAAACTTTTATATTTCGAGTTACGCCCTAATATAACCATGTGCCCGGCACAAAGGATAAGTACAGTGACACATAAGTGTGTCATTAGGTCTTTTGTGTGAAAACACAGAGGATCATTACAGTGACACTTGTTTGTCATTGGGTCTTTTTGTGTTGGGACATGCGTTTATGTTGGGCGTGTTCCAATGCGACTCATGCGAGTTAAATGCGACCTCATGCGAGGAAA
This sequence comes from Oreohelix idahoensis, assembly GCA_024509875.1. Classification (NCBI taxonomy): domain Eukaryota; kingdom Metazoa; phylum Mollusca; class Gastropoda; order Stylommatophora; family Oreohelicidae; genus Oreohelix; species Oreohelix idahoensis. The sequence continues at coordinate 284,121 of JAMPIV010002608.1, read as the reverse complement.
AAAATATGCGACCTCGTGCGAGGAAAAAAAAATATTGTTCAGGCGGAGTCTGAACTTCATGCAAGTCAGACGTGTTATACTTCGCTCCGTCTACTGTGTGTTAGTTTAGGCTAACGGTGACTTTTATTATTTTTTTCCATATTTGGTTGTTTAACCAAGAAGATATTATATCATAAGATGGCAGTGCTAACTGTTCCAATTTTTCACGTTAACATGGAAGAGGACTTTGAGGGTGGAGCTTTTCACAAACCAGGTACTTTGATTACCGTTTCAAGCCCAGAGGCCAATAGAGCGTCGCATTCTCTGATAGCGAGCATACTCGCAGGGCCCGCAGGTGTGGGCACAAGTGGGATTGCCACTCTATATCGTTTTGCAGAACCATTCAAATGGTATGCTACATTGACAGCAGCGGCCCAACTTAAATACTACCAAGGCCTTCATGGAAAGAGGTTGGAGTGGACCAATCCACAAATGTCGGTGTACATTGAACACCAAGACAAAGAAAAGAATAAAGGGATCCTCCACTGGATACCGCCAACCATGAAGGCAGAGGCGGTGCAGCGAGTGGCGGCTGCGGTCTCTGGAGACAAGGATGTAGAAGTAACAAGGATAAAAACGGCCTTTGATAAATGGAATTTCATGTACAAACCCTCAACATGCCAGGTACCCCATTCCATACATCTTAAAATAGCGGGGCCGGAAGAAAAAATCCAGCGTATATGGGTGTCGCTGCCAGGCAGGAAAATCCAATGTGCCATTTGCGGGCTTGACACACACTGGGTCAGTCAGTGCCCGAGGAAGCGAGCGCCCCCCCCCCCCCCGGGGTCAAACAAGTGAGAGCTGAAGATGTAGTTGCAGACAAAACAACGGCAGAACAAAGCAAGGCATGTCAGGCAAGTGAGCTCCCCGCCCCAGAGAGTCCCCGGGCCGGTGTAGACGAGGACGGGTATACAACCGTCTCACACGACAATCGTACGGCAAAAAGGAAAATACTAACGATTCAAGCAGCAGATAGGCCTACCAAGCCAAAGGAGAGTAGGAGATACCAACCTGAAAGGGTGTCTTCGACAAAGCGCTCACCCCAAGATGTGCGACTATCGCCAAGTGCGTCCTCTGCGGGGCCCTCCTCTAGGTGGGTGTCAACACCGACATTTGACGAGCCGGAGCTGACTGTGTCCAGAAGCGGAACGCCTACATACCCCGGTAGGTCTGGGGTTTTCAAGCCAGACCAGACCCCATAAGTAGCAGTGATGGCAGAAGATAAGCTGTATCTCAACTGGGCGGCCGAGACCGAAGAAGAGACCCTGGATTCGATGATGACGCAGGCAGATCTATTCATAGAGGACCAAGAGTTCGACCCTGTGAGCGAATGCACTCCTTACAAGTTCTTTCTCCATGCACTGAGACCCTGTGCAGACGGCCCTATTCCGGTTTCAGCTATAAGAGAATGAGAAGTCCCTCTTCTTGTGCACTTACCATGGAAACGAACAGAGAGTGCGGGTGTATGGGAAAATGAACAGCCTCCTTTTGTTTCACAGAAAAGGACTTGATAACAGTGGTGTAATTTTTTTAAAGTAAAATCTGTCAACACCTATAGGTTAGAAGTGTTTTAGCACTGTGTTTTAAGAGTAGTTTTAATGTAAATATTTGCCTATGTGTTATTTCACACACACTGTATACACCAGTATACCCTTAACATGCGCACTAACTTAATTAAGCGGCCAACTCCCCCCCCCCCCCCAGGGTGGGATTGCCTGATGGCACGGGTTTGCCTGTGCTTAGTCTAAACCTGTGTGGAACGACAAATGGCCAGTCCTCAGCCACCATTTTGTCGGGCGGACCAGTTACAGCAAGTGGCAGCACGGTTTCGCTTGTGTTTGGCCCTAATCATCAGTGTGGAACGACAAGTGGCCAGCCCTCAGCCACCACTTTGTCGAGTAGATTAGTTGCGGCAAGTGGTCAGCTCTCAGCCACCACTTTGTCGAGTAGATTAGTTGCGGGAAGTGGCCAACCTACAACTTTGTCGAGCAGATCAGTTGCGACAAATGGTCAACCTTCAGCTACCATTGTGTCAAGCAGTCTAGTTATAATATCTCTCAATATCAATGGTTTGAGAAATAAACTAGAGCACGTCTTCCAACTGATACAAAAAAATAAACCGGATTTCTTATTTTTACAACAAACTGGTATTACCTCTGTTTTTCATGCCAAACAGTTGGTAACTAAATTAGGACTTAAACATGGCTGGTTCAGCTTAGGAACCAGCCATGCAGGAGTGGCTATTCTGCAGATTAGCGAGGATTGGGAAGCAGTACACAACAGAATGTACAGTTGTGGCAGAACTGTCATAATACAAATACAGAACAAATACAACAGACAGGACACATACACGCTCATTCACTCTTTGACTCCAGACCAACGCTCTGAGCGTTGCACAATTCAACGCGCCGTGCCAGAGCAACGCTCAGAGCGTGGTTTTTAGTTTATCACGAATAAACCCTAGAAATCGTCCGTTTAATGCAGTTCATATTTTAAAACTCGTAGAATGACTTCCGCTACTATTTAAACAACTAATTTGACTGCAGTTAAGCAGCACATGTGCGTGTTTTGATGTTATTATCACCATTTTTGTGATGATTCGCGTGTTTGCGTTTTTCATTGTTATTGCTAGAGAAATATGTCATGCTTTATATTTACATTTTCTAAGTCTCCTAAGTAAATAATTGTGTCAAACTACTTTGAAACATTGCTGACATTGATGATAATTGTTTGGTAGTCACAGTTTGTTGTCAAAATATGGAATCTGTGCAAAAAAGCTAGAACACTAGATTTAGTTGATGAGTGGGCGTAGTCATATTCTGGCCGATCAAAAAGCAACAAAACTAGACCTACCGTAACATCTAATCAGTAGTTCTTGGTAGAAGATGAAGCTAGTGATACTATTAAAACATTAAACAAGAGTAAAACGGTTTTTATATTTGTTTTTCTTTATTTGTTTGAAAATTACGTAATGCACGATTGCATAATTTATTTTTTTCTTACAAGGGACCACAGAAAAACTGGTGTGAATAACACTAAATGTACTAATTGTGGCCATGAGCATGTTTTTTTTTTAAACTTTGTATATGGATTAACTTGACGTTTGAAAACTAAAAAGAAAGTTTTATTGTCTACAACAGTAATTTGTCTTTGGTAAGATCGTATTCTACAGTTAACTTTTTAGTATTTTTCAATTTTACATGCAAAATGTTTTAAGTATAACAAACACACGTGTTAATACTACCAAAGACTTACATATTACAATTCTCTATCCATTTCCCTACAGTTTGGTATATAATAAGTACATGTTCACAAAAAAAGATTAACAAAAAATTTACACTAAAAGTCAGTACACTTCACCGTTTAGAATTCTTCAAAAAATAATTATAGCACAGGGTAGAAAATAATTATGGAGTCAAAGCGCAAAAAACTGACCGACCTAGTTTTTACGACGGTTTACACGACATTCTAACGAGACATTACAAGGGAACTAAAATGGTGTTAGGTGGAGACTTTAATTGTGTCTTATCCAATTTAGATCTTTCTAAAAGCTCCTTGGAAGCGCGGGGTTGGACCAATGAAAAGTCTTCACAAATACAAACTATGTTAGACGAACACGACCTCTTGGACGTCTACAGAAAAATAGAACCTCATAAACAAGCCTTTACATATCAGAACAAGACAAACCCATACTTTAGACGGGCCTCGAGACTGGAAAGAATTTATGCATCTAGTCATTGCAAAATACACAAAGCATACCATATAAAAATACCTTTAAATTTACAGACCACCAGGCAGTTTACACATCTTTAAGCACGGGACACACACACAAGTAAAGAGATCCCCGCATTGGAAATTTAATAATAATCTACTTTAAAATACTTTCTACACAGAACAAATATCTCACCTAATTCAGAGGTACATGCAAGATATTCCCACTAACAACATCGCGAAATACTGGGACATGTTAAAAAATACGATAAGAGATAGGACACAGATTTTGGCTACATTTATACACAGGAAATTTAAAAAAGAAGAGGGAATATTAGAAGAAGCAATCATTTTAACCAAACGTATAGACAACACAAACCCACACATTAATATTTTACAGGAACAGTTAGAGCAATACAAACATTACACCTACCAAGGGGCACTACTCAGGGCAAAATCAAATACTATAACACAAGAAATACCCAGTAGACAATACTTAGGGATAGAACAGAATGTACAACGCAGTAGACAGATACACGAAATCGTAGACATGAATGGACAACAGCAGACAGAAAATACTAGCATAAGCCACGCCTTTTTTGAGTATTACAAAAAATTATACACCAAAGAGGAAACCAACGTAAATACACAAGAAACATTTTTGCACTACGCAAAGCGTTTACGCGAGGAGGAGAGCAAGAAATTAGATCAAACTTTAACTTTAGACAACTTAAAAGAAGCTATTAGTACTTTTCAAAAAGATAAAACGCCCGGACCAGATGGGCTTACCGCGGAATTTTATAAGTTTTTCTTCCCCATATTAGGGCCCCTTTTAATTGTAATGTTTGAGGAAGCCTTCCAGAAAAGAGAGCTTCCGAACTGTTTAAACGAATCCTACATCACTTTAATACCCAAAGATAATACCGACAAAAAGTCAATCCAAAATTACAGACCCATTTCCCTTTTAAATACTGATTATATAATTTTGGCCAAAGCTCTCACTCTAAAGCTTAAACCGCTCATGCAAAACAAGATACACGAGGATCAGCAATGCAGTGTACACGGTAGGAATATCTGTAGACACACGCATTTTATAAGAGACTTGATCACATACACACACGACAGGCAGTGTCAAAGTGCTATATTATCTTTAGACCAGGAAAAGGCATTTGATAGAGTATCACATTCCTTTTTACACAAAAGTCTTAAAGCAAACAACATAGGAGATTACTTTAGAACATGGGTTAAAATCCTATATAAAAAACGTGAAAGTAAGATATTGGTTAACCATAGTTTAACCGAACCCTTTAAACTGTCTAGGTCTGTTAGGCAAGGGTGTCCCTTGTCACCCTTATTATATGTAATCACATTAGAACCAGTTTTGGAAAGAATAAGACAAGACACAAACATTACGGGAACCTTTGTTCCAGGTAAAGGCGAGAGGAAGTTATTAGCTTATGCTGATGACATTATATTCTTTCCAACAACAAAAGATTCTATAAAAAAGATATTAGAAGTTTTCAAAGAGTTTGGATACGCTAGTGAATCTAAACTAAATATTCATAAATCTAGTGAAATGGGAATAGGTAGATGAGCAAATAAATCAGATTTTCCTTTTCAACTAGCACAAGTTAAAAAAAAATCAAAATTTACGGAATAAATTACTCCTTTAACCCGCAAGACCCCAATGCAGAAACATGGGCAAAATTGTTAGGGGAAATTTAAAGGATGCTAGAAAGTTATAAACATAAAATGACAACTATTTTTGGAAGGAGTGTTATAGTAAATTGTTTTATTATGCCAAAGATAATATATATAGCAAATATACAGATTGTACCTAAAGGGATTGTAACAGAAATAAATAAGCTAATTAGGGCCTTCCTTTTTAAGAACACTATAGCTAGTATTAAACACCAAACACTAATACAACCAAAAAGCAAAGGGGGAATAGCCCTGCAGGATATCAATACTAAAATTAAAGCCTTAAGAATCAAATACATAGGGGAAATCATTAAATACCCAGAACTGTACCCAATAGCGTATTATTACATGGGGATTAGACTAACTAGTTTATGTAAACTCGACAATAATAAACCTCATATTTTTGGTACCCCACCACCCTTTTACAGAATATGTATACAGAATTTAGAAAAAAATGAACACCTAATAAAGCAAGACACAAAACTCATATACACACTTTTAGTTAAAGCACAAGAACCACTTTTGAGTACACGCATAAAAAGAGGTTACAACTTGTTTGTAACCGAATACACGCAGAGTTTCACAAACATTCACGCAATAGACGTTAAGCCACAAGCAGAAGAAGTCACATTCAGATTGCTGTACAATTTAACGCCCGTTGCAGACAAGCAATCATCAATAAAAGCAGGGAAAACATCACCTAAATGTAAGTTATGCAGCAACAACATAATAGAAACAGAAGACCACCTGTTTTACACATGTAAAACAGTGGTCCATACACTAAATAAATTGAAAAGATTATAACCTCCAATACACAGCAAACACTCAACATGTACCAAGCTGTTATGCTTAATACACTACCTACGATACTGAGACAGACAGAACTCAAACTGCTAACCCTATTAGCAGAATTCAGACACTTAGTTTGGACTTGTAGGAACAGGGCATTACATGACGGTAGACAATATGACAATACAATATTTTCACAAATATACGAAGGTGTGTGTGTGTGTGGGTGTGTGTGTGTGGCTGCATATACATTTCCATAAATCATCTCATGCTAGACATCATTGCCATTTGTAATTAAGCACTAGTTACCATCCGTCACATTAATCTTTACTGCCCCTATTGGCACCTTGTATATCATATGCGATTATTTTTTTAGCCTTTATTGCCAAGCAAATGTAATGTTTGTGTTTGATTAATACTAATATTGTATTATAAAAAAAAAAGTTATACTTCGCTCCCAGTATTGTTATTAATCGTGCAAATATTATTATGGAAGAAAGGCCAGGGTCAGCCTTATTATTATCAGATGTGGTGGAAGAGCATCTTTGTTCAAGTATAATGTTTTCCAGGAGCGGAATTATCAGGGAGTATTTAATTGATCGACATTGATCGTTTGTCAACCGTGTGGGTATCACTATCGAATGTCCGCACGTCGGCATTGCGTATATACAGCCGACATTGTTGTTCGACAGTTATAATTTATTCTACGACACCATATTGACTGCACGAAGATATAATATAATGTATGATGCCATAAATTGATGACTTTGTATGCGTAAATAAATGTGAATATATGTGGACTCTTAAAAAAAAAAGCAAATCATTTTTGCTAAACTCAAAATACACAAGGCTGACACGTTCTTTTCAGGACGAGACACAGTAGAAAAATCCATTAAACTACTCAAGTTTTCAGATAAGTTTTTGCTTTCTTTAAATCTATCTTTAGTTTTAGATTATTGCTGGTAATTTTAGGTGACTAGGTGACTATACCTTGTAGCGGTATGGCAGCTTGCGTACCCTGACAATCAACAGAGCTATGCTAGTGGGAGTTTTACTCCTGGTAGGTTCAACCAAGCTGGACTGGTCTGTGTGGGTAGGGGTCAGACAAAAGCTGGTACTCTGGTCCTCCAGGTTGGGGGTTTTAGCATAGGGCTGACACCCCTGTCTATGTAAAAAAAAATCGCACGTTACGGAAACAACAATAAATGGAAAAACTTTGCTGCGGGATGGACATTCGGAGTCTGTGGCTCGTATGACTGTCAGTGGTAAAAGCCGAAAGGAAGCCACTGACATGAAAACGGATGTCCTGACCGCAAAACAGGATACAAGAATAGGTTTTTGTAATGTCAGGACAATGTACGAGACAGGTAAACTAAGACAGGTCACGGCAGAAATGAGAAACTATAGAATACCATCACTAACCAAGATCTGCTTACTCGTAGCAAGCAAGAGGACATGCACACCATCATAGCTGGCAGACGCTGGAGCTGGGTTGGTCATGTCCTCAGAAGAGACCCCAATGCCATCACAAGAACAGCTATGCTTTGGACCCCTGAAGGAAAACGAAAAAGAGGCCGACCAAAATCAACCTGGCGGAGGACTGTGGAGGCTGAGATGCAGGGAATGAACCAGAGTTGGGGCACTGTACGAAGGATGGCCACCGACCGAGCAAAGTGGAATCAATTTGTTGTTGCCCTACAAGACGCCACTAGGCGTGATGGCCACTGACTGCTTTGACGGTCGGCGGCTAAGGATCAAAGAAGAAGAAGAAGGTGACTGATAGATAAATAGATTCAAGCGCAACGTGGCATTTGCTTGTGTGAGATCTGGCAGCCATCTTGATAGACATAATCAAAGTAGTGATTTCCTTTATAGTTTGATGTAAGTAGTAGATTATTGCAATTAATTTTAAGTATTAGGGGACTATTTAACTATTGCTATAAATATTTGTATAATTTAGGAATTGTAATGAATAAAATAAAATAAACCAAAAACAATAGATTACCAGAAATAATATCCAACCATCAAAATATAATTTAAGTAAAAACAAATATTTTAAAGTTACCTGGCTAAATTCGAACTCGATTTAACTGTTCAACAAGGTCTACTAGACAATTTAAAAAGTGTTTCTTAAATAATAATATTATAAAATTTATTTTTAAAAAAAGAAAGGAAAAAGCAAGGATTACACATAGCCTAACTTAAGATTAAAGCAGTGAGACTAAGGATAAACATTAAAGTTCATACAAAACCAAGCACATAATAAAAAGAGTAGTAGCAAATTAAAAGACGGAAAATGCCACCAATAACCAGAAAACAGTCCGGCGAAGGAAAAGCGTGGTCCAAGATGCCGGAAAAGGAAAAAACACCACACCTGACAGAAAAAAACAGGACCACGAACCCTGAAGTCAGAGACACAGAAATAAAGGACAGGATAGCGACAATAAGGGAAAAACAAAAATAAGCATAAACAATAAAGGCGAAAACTCAGGAACCAGGACAGCGAACAAAAAGATAGGACTCAAGAAAGATGACAACCAGGGCAACCGGAAAAACACAACCAAAAGAAGTCATGAAACCAGAGGAGAAAACAAAGAAGACTCCATACGAAAGAAAAACCCCCCAAAAAGTGAAAATAACACAAATAGCTGGAACAGAAGCCACGCTTCGATCTCTCCCGGACGACAAAATCCTGGTGATCCTGGAAAAAGTAATTGACAAAAAAGCCATTGCCAAAATACAAAAACACAACAGTGGAATAATGATAACACTAAATGTAACAGAAAAAACCAAAAATTTACTACAAGAACTACAGGACAAACCAAAAATGATCCAACTGGGCCACAACATCCAAATAGAAATAGAAATTGCAAAAGAAACCAGAAAATGTGTTGTTAAAGGTATAAACCCAACGCTGTCAGGTGAGGACGTTTTAAAGGACCTGCAAGCAAAACCCAGAATTAAAGCTGGTACACGTGGAACGAATTACAGTGAAAGGGAGTATAGTAACCCCAGTGATAGTAATAACAACAGAAGGGAGGGATCCTCCCAAGACAGTACTATTTGGGAAAGCAAATAAAAGCACAAAAGCCTTCATTCCCCCAGTTTTGCAGTGCTCCAACTGCATGAAGTTTGGCCATGGTCGACACAGTTACAGAGGGAAGGCAATATGTAGGTTTTGTGCCGGTTCGCACCGTTTTACCCAGTGCGAAAAGGCTAAGTCAGATACTGACTATAAAGAGGATAATGCAAACATAAAATGCATTAACTGCAAAGGGAACCACAGCGCCAGGTTCCAGGGCTGCCCAGTATATCAGCAGACCGAAAAAGCACTGAAAGAATCTATTACAGCCAAAACCCCTTTCAAAACGGTCATTAAAGAATTAAAGGAAAACAATTCTTATACGAGAACTAAAGTTATAACAGAAATTAAGAGTGTGCAAGAGGAAGTCAAAATGATTAAATCACAGTTGGCAAAAGAAAATAAGGACCAGGTAGAAAGTAACAAAACAGTACCAAAAAACCAGTCGGATGATTCAACTACATCCTCGGAAGGTACGAATGCACTGAAATGTGCAGAGGCAATGCTACAAGAAATGAAAGCCATACAACACCAAATTGCCCAGGATGTAGTTAAATTGTCAGCACTGAAAGAAGAAAATGAAATGATGCTAGTTAAACTATCTGAACTGAAAGAGGATAATGAAATTGCACAAAAAAGGATAGAAAATCAGAGACAAGAGATTAACATAGACAGCGAAGCATTAAAAAAGGAAAGTGACAAACAAAAGCAAGAAGCTAAATGGAAAGAATGGGTAACAAAAACTGTTAAGCACTTAGAGAGGGTTTTGATAGAGGAAAGAACAGAAGAATCGTCACAAACCCAAGTATTGAAAAAAGTCTTTAATTACATAAAAGAATCAACAAGAAGAGTAGGCCTTATGCCTCAAGCAACGGATATGGCCAATACAAACTAAGAAGCAAACTAATAGTTCTAACACAAAACAAAAGGGATACTAGTTAACTTTTAAATTCAATAATAAAGGATATAGAATTATACAGTGGAATTGTAGGGGTATCAAAAAGAATTTTGCACCCCTACTTGCAGAGACAGGAGGAACTACCGCTATATATGCTGTTCAAGAGACCCATTTAAACCCAAATAGTAGATATAGTTGTAATGGCTTTAAGATACTTAGGCACGATAGGAAAGAAGGTAGAGGAGGGGGTGTCGCAGTCTTAGTTAGCGAAACATTTAAAATTATAGACTGGGAAGTATTTGATACAACCAACATAAAAGGTATGCAGGTAACTATAGCAGCTGAACCAAACAATCTAACAATCCTAAATGTATATGCTAAAGATGGCACAATTAAAGATGAAGAAATACTAGCCATAAGCACTAAACTAGGCTCCAAAACATAGTAGGCGATTTTAATTCCCATCATTATGCTTGGGGTGGACAATGTAGCAAAATCTGCGAGAATAAACGCTCAATTCAGTACGATTTTTGGCATAACATGATAATAAATACATTAGCCCGCATGTGTCTGACGGTTGGCATCTTCGACGCCAGCAGCGCTGCTTTTTGCACAGTGCTAAGCCTATAGACCGATTTCACGGTAATAGTCTGACACGCTTTTAGTTTCGTTTTCGAGAAACACTACTAATATTTAACATTTGCCCGATCTGCTGCATACACTTTGTAGTCTAGCCTTATAATTAACTATTGGCGGAAGCGTGCCGCAAAATAACTATCTGAATTAACGCTTTCTGTCAACTGTAACGCAAAAATTTAGTAGGAATCCTTACATTCTTTGGTAGTATTACACGATACAATACTAATTAGTAACGCAAATTCTTAACCCGCCACGTCTACACCCCGCTTCGCGGACACAGTCTGCAATGCATATACACACGCTGTGGAAAAGCCAGCCAAGACAAAACCACGCAGACAATTTTATTTTCCTCCTAGTGGTAGCATTTCTGACGTAACTAAAACAAGTTAGTTATTTGCAAAAAATACATGCTAGCGAGGTGAGGGAAAGGAAAGATGGCGGACTTGTGTAAAATTTTATTTGACGATTGACGATGACATAAATTGGAAATTTTAAACCATTATGAAGTTCCCCATAAAAATTATATGGTAGTATGACGTAGAGTTCGCTGAGTAAGAATGTACTTTAAATAATATGATAGTCCTAGAATTAGAGAAGTTATTGAAGAAATACTAATATCTACGGACACTCGACCAGACAGACTGGCGTTCCTGCTTATGTTTTTTTGTAACGTTAGGGGGACGCGAGCTTGAAAAAGAGGCAGGGAGGTACATTCAAATTCGCTTGGGTAAAAAGAGTATGAATGGGAAAGGGGAGCGGTAGGAAAAATGTAATCCTAAACGAAACATCTTTTTGTATTGGGCATGACAAAAGCAGACTGGCCAATCGACCACCAGACGCAGAAATTGTTCGAAATTATTTTGGTTTTTCATTCAAACTGCTTTTGAATTCAAGTAGTCGAACGTTTCGATTGGCCAGTGCTAGTAAATATTAGCAAAAGACTTTGACTATTCATTGCCAGTTGAACTAAAAATTTATTCAGATGCGCTGTGAAACAGCTGTGTTAATTCTAAACTTAAATAAAGAATAAATTCACAGTCTGTGCAGTTCGGAGAAAGCTGAGGCCATTTCTTCACACAGTCAGCGTCATTTGTTTATATATTTCTTGATTGTGGTAAGGATATTTTATTAAATTTAATATGTTTGGTCCAACTACAAAGTTAGATACTGCTATTGGGAAAAAGTGAAGGACATGCCGGGAGCAGACATTGTTGAGTCCTCACATTAAACGGTATCTAACTGATGTATGTTGTTATGATTATGTTGTCATATTATTGTATTAAAATAGATTAGTAAGCCTATGTGTTCAATGAACACTGTTTAACATGCCTGAAGCAAATATATTTGAAAAGAAAAGAAGAGAAGATCATATCAAAGGAAATGTGGTTACTCCACATTATTGTATTGAGGAAAAGTATGTGAACGTACAGTGGAGTATCTGCTATAAGGACCTGAGGTGTGGTCACAGCAAGGTGTGAGTCCTGTACAATTCGGGGCTAGTACACTTGTAAGGCACGTGAGGCTGACCCCATACCCACGTAGGAAATTAAGTGTTAGAATAAGTGATCAGAGATAAAAGGCCAGGGTGTAATTTTGTTGCAGAGGGTCTATGTTCCTGTTGCCGGCTGGTGACAGGAAACCTGCTGAGTACTAATAAACGCCACCCAGTCTCCAACCAGACTTATATGCTGTCGAAGATAACAGTAGGAGCTTTGGCGAGTGGTGAAATTGAAACTTTCTGCAACTACACATTGAAATATCTTACAACAAGGACTCCCAGGTGATGTGTTAGACATCTGGGGCATCTCTGACATTTTCTTGTGTTTCAAAACAATACACAGGACATTTATGGGGGTAGGATGAACTACAGCCCTCATCTACAGTGACTCTCCCTTTATATGAATAAAGTGAATTCTTTTAATATTTCCTACAGGAAAGACATATATATAAATACATAATAACTTTTTAGTTATTGGGCAAATTGTCCCAAAATTTTAATTGTTCTTTTCTGTAAACTATCTTGTTCTTATTTTCAAAGACCTGTCCACAAGCTATGAATGGACAGGCAAAATAAATTGTAAAGAAGATTTGTTAAAGAAAAACTTAACTACTAGTTTATTATCTTCTTCATAGAAACTTAAAGTGTTTGACTGTTGTGTACCATCATTTCATTTCTCCCCTAGACACTAGGTACACCATACACCATACACTAGAGCCAGAATAGTGACCGTGTGAGTCCTAGGGAGGTAGCGGTAGGTTCTCTGCACATAATTCATCATCATCATTTATAGAGTCAGAGACCTACATGTGCTTGACCTCACACGGTTAAAGCAGACATCTTTTCATTCTTTTAGGATACCATCATAACCTCCCCAGCAAAATCAACTTTGCTACAGACAACATGCAGACAATGCAGGGAAGTGCCTACTTAAATTCATAGAAAACAATGACCTGATAATACTAAATGATGGAACTACAACTAGAATTAATCCACAAGCTAACAGGGCAGACTAAGCAATAGACATAAGTATAGCAACTAACAACCTAGCGAATGTAAATTGGGAAGTGTTACAAGACACAAACTCAGATCATCTGCCCATTGTAATTACCATGCATGAAAAAGTCATTCCAAACCCAGAACGAGAGAAACCGACTTTCAACTATAAAAAAGCAAACTGGGAAGCCTTCCAATCAGACCTGGAGGTGATGGAATATAACGACATGGAAACAGATGATACTGACTTGTGGGCAGAAACACTGACCAATGAATTCTGAAAATAGCAATAAAATATATACCAAATAAAAAAATGCCACAGCACCTAAAACCAATAAATAACATTAACAAGAAAAGAAACACTTAGTGGAATAAAGAACCAGTTGCCTGGTGGAATAAAAGCTGTGCAGAAATTCATGAGAGAAGAAAAAGGGCATTGCAAAAATATAGAAATAACAGAACAGAAGAAAACTATGATGAGTATAAACATATTAGGAAGAAATCTAACAGAATAATATTTAAAGCCAAAGAAACTAACTGGAAGGAGTTTTGTCAGTATGGGAGTATGGAAAAAGCTTAAGGCAATCAAAGGGAACAATAAGAAAACAATAATGCCAACAATCAAACTACTGTACCAAAGAGAGCAGAAACAGATAAAGAAAAAGCTAATGCCCTTGCTGAGTATTTCTATAAAGTCAGTGTCAAAAGTAGTCTTGGACAGGAAGAAAATGACAGGAGAGAAAGACTTAGGATACAGTTTTCAAAAGAACTACCAGAACAGATAGATGAAACAAACTACACTGTTCAAAAATAGAAACGCATAGCTATCCGAGGGCGCGTTTTTATGAGTTTGTAAGTAAAATTTGGTGCTAGGGTATATAAAAACCAGCCTCAAATGTTCTTTACAGTGTCAAATGCACGTGTTGACCTGAATTGCGTTCGTTTTTGTAATCGTTACAACGCAGTGGTCAATAGTGTTTATGACGCAATTTTTGACCACAGCTCATGTTGCGCGCACGTGAAAGCAACAAAATTTGGGGTGAACACTATTCACTGATTACGCAACTGAAACCCTATAAAAGGATAACGCTACACACACAAAATTCAGTTCATTTTCAAGCAGACATTTATGGCGTCTCTATCGATAAATTTAAGGAACATTGCTATTGGCTGACTGCATGCAGGAAAAAGTCAAAGTCAGGTTGCCAGGCATCTAGACGTGCATCAGAGTACCATCAGTCGACTTTGGCACCGGTTCCATGCCACTGGCTCAGTTGAAGACCGGCATCGCAGTTACTTACGCGCCGCCATCGTCAAAATCGACTTCTTTGGGTCAACCAGCATCGTTCCTGGGCAGCTGACAATCAATGGAGACGTGTCTGGTTTAGTGACGAATCTTTCTTTTTGTTGCAGCGTCATGATAGACTGCGTAGGGTCTACCGTAGGCGAAATGAACGTTTTGCCCAAAATTGCGTTGATGAAGCTCTGCCGCACGGTGGTGGAGGTGCAATGGTGTGGGGAATGATCAGTTATAACGGAAGGAGTCAATTGGTGCACATTGAAGGAGGCTTGAATGCGCAACGATACGTCAATGAAATTCTTCGACCCCATGTCCTTCCACTTTTGGCTGCCCAAAGGTCTGTGTTTCAACAGGACAACGCCAGACCCCATTGTGCACGATTGACCACGCAGTTCCTGACTGCCAACAACATTCACACCCTTCCCTGGCCATCCCTGTCTCCAGACATGAGTCCGATTGAGCACCTGTGGAATGAGCTGCATAGACGTGTTTGTCGCCGAGACGTTGCTCCAGCCAATCGTCGTGATCTGTTCCAGGCACTCCAGGAAGAGTGGGCAGCAATCCCACAGGCTCACATCAGACGTCTGATCGCATCCATGCCCAGGAGATGCCAGTCGCTGATTGATGCAAGAGGAGGCCACACACCATACTAACGGGAAAGCCCGTACGCCAAAAAACTTTCGTGACCCAGATGCAAAACAACTGTCAATTGATTGGGTGAACCCTAAGGTATTCTTGTGTGCAATTTGGACAATTAACTCATTAAATTAAAAAAAGTTAAAGAATGTCAAAATTATGGCTATTTGTGTGCCTTCAGTAGCTATGCGTTTCTTTTTTTTTAACAGTATATTACATTATAACTCAATTGCAATAGCCGTTCAGATCAGTGTTGCAACAGCTGGGTATTTTTGGCTTCCGTCTGGGTTTCTGGGTATTTTTTTTCCCAAATCTGCATTAATCTGGGTATATTTGACAATTGACATTTACAATGTATGTATATTCTGTGCACTGAGCATTATACATTATATTTATATTATAATTAAATGTAAAAAATTATGTGCTATATATTTTTTATTCCACTTAAATTTAATTCTTGTTCTTAACCACATCAATGATGTTGTTTTTTTACTCGTTTACATCAACTATCTATTTCCTCGCTAACTAAAATGGTTGAACCAGGCGAGAATGGATCAGAACACCTGTTAACGCTCCACCTGCAAACTAGCACAGGTCCCATCACCCTTGTCAGTGTGTATGCTCCTACTCTGTACTCTGTCTCAGAAGCTAAAGATGAGTTCTACGAGAATCTAGCAGCAGTCATCAAAAGCATACCTAGGCAAGAACAGCTTGTTCTCCTTGGTGACTTTAACACTAGAGTGGGTGCCGATAATGTTTCATGGCCTTCATGTCTGGGCAGGTTTGGTATTGGCAAGATGAATGAAAATGGACAACGGCTGTTAGAGTTGTGTGTCCACCATGACCTCTGCGTGACCAACACCTACTTTCAGACAAAACCCCAGCACAAGGTGTCATGGAGACACCCACGATCCAAGCACTGGCACCAACTGGACGTGATTCTCGTCAGAAGGCCACTTCTCAGGTCTGTGCTCTCCACGCGCTCGTACCATAGTGCAGACTGTGATACAGATCACTCCTTGGTTTGCTGCAAAATCAGAGCACAACCAAGAAAACTCTATCGTGTCAGACATGAAGGGAAACCACGCATCGATACCAGCAAGATGTCAGACCCTGTCATGATCGCTCAATTTACTGCGACCTTCAAGAAAGTGCTCAGTAGCCCTCAGCATGGTGATACTATTACAGAGAACTGGGAGCATCTACGGAACACCATTCAAAGTACTGCACTTGCCACCTTTGGTAAGAAAACGACAAAGTCAAATGACTGGTTTGATGCTTCATCAGATGTTGGGGCACCTGTCATTGAAGCTACGCGCAGTGCTATGAATGAATACAAACGTTCACCGAGTGCTAGAACCCTACAGATCCTGAAGGCTACGAGAAGCAAAGCTCAACAAACTGCTCGACGCTGTGCAAATGACTATTGGCTCCAGCTCAGTGAGAGCATCCAGATCGCAGCGCAAACAGGCAACATTAAACAAATGTATGACGGTATAAAGAAAGCACTTGGCCCCCCAAAAAGTAAGACGGCATCGCTAAAAACCATCAGCGGAGAGAAGCTAACCGATAAGGGTAAGCAGATGGAGAGGTGGGTCGAGCACTACTCTGAGCTTTATGCTAGAGAAAATACCGTTACGCCTGCAGCCCTTGATGCTGTCAAATGTCTGCCAACTATGGAGGAGCTGGATGCCGAACCAACATTAGAATAACTCAGCAAGGCCATTGATAGCTTGGCCTCTGGCAAAGCACCTGTCAGTGATGGGATTCCTCCTGATTTAATCAAATGCTGTAAGAGCACGCTATTACATCCACTACATAGGATGCTGTGCTAGTGTTGGGAAGAGACAACTATTCCTCAAGACATGCGAGATGCCAAGATTGTAACACTGTATAAAAATAAAGGAGACAGAAGTGATTGCAATAACTACAGATGCATCTCTCTTCTTAGTATTGTTGGTAAGGTTTGCCAAAGTCATCTTATTGCGACTACACAAGTTAGCTGAGCGCATATATCCAGAGTGACAGTGTGGATTCCGAGCTGGTAGATCAACAACAGACATGATCTTCTCTCTCCGCCAGCTTCAGGAAAAATCAAGAGAGCAGAAAAGGTCTTTATATGTCGCCTTTATAGACCTCACAAAAGCATTTGACCTCGTTAGTAGGGATGGACTCTTCAAAATCCTCCTGAAAATAGGCTGCCCTTCTAAAATGCTGGAAATGATAAAGTCATTCCATGACGACATGAAGGGAACAGTCCAATATGCTGGAAGCACGTCACAGCCCTTTGACTTACGAAGTGGCGTTAAACAAGGCTGGGTTCTAGCTCCTACCCTCTTCGGGATCTTCTTTGCCTTACTCTTGAAACATGCATTCAGAGATGCAATTGAAAGAATATGCCTTAACACTAGGTCAGATGGCCATCTGTTTAATCCTCCAAGACTGAAGGCAAAAAGAAAAATCAGAAGGGTCACTATAAGAGACTTGTTGTTCGCTGATGATGCTGCAGTCGTCACTCAAAGCCAACAGGAGCTTCAGAACTTGATGAATCGCTTCCCTAAAGCATGCAAGGACTTTGGCCTCACAATAAGTCTAAAGAAAACAAATGTGCTGAGTCAAGATGCGGGTGCTGCACCAGTTATCACTATCGATAACTATGAATTGGCAGTGGTGCACCACTTCACATACCTAGGGTCTACCATCAATGACAAACTCTCACTACTTACAG
The DNA here is from genome assembly GCA_024509875.1 of Oreohelix idahoensis. Classification (NCBI taxonomy): domain Eukaryota; kingdom Metazoa; phylum Mollusca; class Gastropoda; order Stylommatophora; family Oreohelicidae; genus Oreohelix; species Oreohelix idahoensis. Next base: position 266,104 of record JAMPIV010002608.1, on the reverse strand, counting down.
AAATCGACAGCCGCATTGGCAAAGCTGCAGCTACCTTTGCCCGCCTCACATCGCGTGTTTGGGGAAACTCCAAACTCACAATGAAGACCAAAGCTGCGGTATATAATGCCTGCGTCACCAGCACAGTCCTCAACAAGCAGAGGAGGAGAGAAAATAAGCAGCTGAGGGCTGTCACTGAGGGGCGCATTCCCATAGTCAGTTGTGACTGAAGGGGCTATTATTATTATTATATTCTGTGCACTGAGCATTATACATTATATTTATATTATAATTAAATGTAAAACATTATGTGCTATATATTTTTTATTCCACTTAAATTTAATTCTTGTTCTTAACCACATCAATGATGTTGTTTTTTTACTCGTTTACATCAGCTATCTATTTCCTCTTATTCTGTTAATGGTAGTCATCTACAAAACTCAGTCATTTTTGCGATGTGTTTTAAAATATTCTTTTTAAATTTTAGACTTAAGCAGATAAACAGCTGTAGCCGTGTACATAGTTGTTCCTTTGGAAACAGGCTATAAAAACCAGATTAGCATATAAATTTCTACTTTCCTAGAAACAGATTTTAATTAGGCTAAGCTTCGCTTGTAGAGTCGCGTTAGTCACGTGATTTTTAACCAATCGTAAGGCTCAGTATTATTCAGCTCAGAAAAATTTAGAAGAGACGCGGTTTTCCCCAGCAGCCTAGTTAGTTGGAAGGTACGCGTCTAGCTAGTAAGACAAGCAAGTTTGTGCTCATAACGCAGTGGTTTTACTGCATGAAAGTTTATTCAAGTTGAAGAATTAGAAATTCCAGGGATAATGGCATGTTCTCTTCAAAGTGCATTTTTGTGTATTTAAACTCTATATTCGAAGTCTGTAAGTAGGAACTAATTACTATACAATTATTGACATGTCGAAATCGAATGATTGTTGCAGATTTAGAAAGGAAACAATGGCTGAAAGATTTCTTTTCAAATGTACATGCAGGATTGATTTGTTTTGATGAAGCAATAACATATCAGGAGTAGATCTTCACACCTTAACATCTCAACTTGTTGCCCAGTGACCAGTCCTCTATAAAAGAGCAGAAGCGAAGATGGATCAATTAATGGAAAATTTCCAGCAACTTGGGGTAGAACAGCAGCAGCAATAGGAAAACAGATTCGCTCAAGCACAACCACTGCAGCCCCAGGACAGACAAAATATGGAAGGACCAACAATAATAGCGCTACGGCAAATTACTGAAACCCTACAGAAAAATGACAACTACGCGAAATTCACACAGGTTAGATCCATTGTTCAGCCGTTCGATGGAAACAAGAAAAAATTCAGAAGATGGTTGTCCGACATGGAAAAATTTGCGGCACTAGCAGAGGCAACAACGGATGAAGAGAAAAAGAAAATCGCTCTGTTAGGTTCTGATTCGTACGTGACTGATTTTTTAAGAAGGAGGTCCCAGCAGTACCCCACAGAAACCTACGAGTCCCTAAAAAAAGAGCTCACCCAGAGATATGGGGAAATCATAGACAAAATGCATGCTTGGTCAGTCCTTAGAAGCATGAAACAGGAAAGAGATGAATCGGTACAACTTTTTGGAGATAGATTCCTCAATATGGCAGAAGAGGCGTTTTGCGGAGAAATCCCTACCACACCTGATGTAGAAATACAGTTAGTGGGGATATTTGCCGATGGCCTTAGAGCAGAAAATATCAGAAGGCATCTCATTAGAAAAGACACCAAGACTATTGCTGAAACAATCCAAGCAGCAATACAGGAGGAAAATCTTCACCGAAGGTTCCAACAAAGAGTAGATAGGGAACCCCGACCAGAATATAGGGACTATAATGAGCATGAGCCTATGGAAGTTGACCATGCCAGGAGGCAATGGACTCGCCCACGACAACGAGATGATAGGCCTCGCAATTATAGACCCCCCACACAGAGGCAAAACGACGTCAATAATGTCAATACAAACGGATGCTTCACATGCGGTAGGCTCGGACATGGTTACAAGCCCTGTAGAGCAAATTACAATAATGCACCATTCAGAAGAGGAGGTTATCAACCACAACAACCCGCATCACCCCCACGTGATTACACCAGAAATCAGTATACCAGAGGCACACCTCAACCCCTCATGCGTCAGGGAAACGGCCGCGCCACTCACTAAACAGGACCGTTAGTGAGGGCAACAATCACAGAAAATGGTCCAAAACAAAAGAAACAGCACAGAACAGAAATTGTCAAGTGGGCCCATCCAGAAAAATACAATATGAAGAAATGCTGCATGATGGAACTAAAATACATCCGGACCCCAGTTCCTGCATCATGGCTATACAGGGCCAACAATATAGAGCACTGGTAGATACAGGAGCATCCATCAGCCTTATTAGGTTCCAGCTGTTCAAGAGGATCCAACACTTAGTACGATTTCAACCGTCCAAAACACACCTAGCCTCAGTCACGGGACAAAGACTAAATTCAGTTGGGACAGCATGGCTTAAATTTTCCTTAGGCGAAACAAATTTTGAACACCCATTTGTCATTACTAAAGGAATGTCTAGAAATCTTATCCTAGGGAGGGATTTTTTTAACAAACACAAAGTTCGAATATACTATGACCTCCAGAAAATCAAAGTCAACAATACACACATAGATCTCCAGGACGATATCCACATAGCGTCTTTGGTAAGGCTTACAGCTCCCATAACGGTGGCTCCAAACTCCCTGGTCATAGCAAAAGGCAGAGTAAAAAATTCTGACTACATAACACCAGGGCAATCAATCCAAATACAGCCCCTAGCAGAAGAAAGCATTATTGATGACCCATTGTTGCAAATTACAGAGGGAATCGCTGAAGTCTCGAAGGTTAGAGATTTCCCCATCATGATATTGAATATGTCAGGAAAAACTACCACTATAAATAGAGGCACAATTGTAGCACAAGTGGATACGTCAACGTTAAGACAAACCAAAACCAATAGAGACCATTCACAAATTGTCTTAACCACTCCCACTGGACATAATGCACGAAATCGCAGTAAAAATAACAATAGTACACGGAAAGTAAACAGTTATGAGGCTTATGCAGAAAAAGACAGCAATATCAGTCACAGTTATGTTACACCACAGCATACCCTACCCAGATGGCAGAAACGAACCAGTCCATACATAAGAAGAGAAAGGCCACAGTATGAAAATGACTATAATTACTCATTCTTGCGCCCCAGCACACCACGAGAAAAGATGAAGTGCTGTATATCACAGAGTAACAGAGAAACAGAGACTGTCTTGCCAGGAGGATATCCGAAGCGACAAGACAGAGATACATGCCCCATGTAGTATCAATATAACTCAAAAACAGGTGGATATGATAAAGTCCCAAAACCAATTAAATGTTCCGAAGAAAAGGAAGAATTCTTATACGACTTCACCACAGGAGGATACTATAGCAGCAAAGTTGGAAATAGAAAGAATGAAAAATTTTCGCCCAGGGAAAGAAGACAGCCCTATAGCACAAACGGAAGAAATACAGTAACGTACGCGGATAAGCGCAGTTACGGCAGAAATAATCAGAAAAAATGGCACAACAACGACTACCCCAGAAATAATACAGGAAACGTATATACAGTAAATGCAGTGACAAATGGAAATGCACACAGCACATGGCAGAAGAAACAATACCAAGCACAGCCCAATGAACGGCAAAGAAATACGCAAAAGAAAGCCACATACCAGGAGCAGAGATTTTCACAAGATGCAAGAAAAATGCCCCAATACTATGGGAAGGAAACGGAGGCATCAAGACAGACCAGAAATACAGTGGCAGATCATAAACACAGAGAGAGAATAGCTCAGTTACTTGCAACCCTGAATGCCACAGAAGATAATGAGCCACGTTTGAAAACGTTTGTAGAAAAGCACCAAGATGTATTCGCACTAAACGACATGGAATTGGGCAGAACTAACACTGTCACAATGGACATTCAAACAACTACCGAGGAGCCAATACATATGAAACCCTATCATACACCCTTGAAAAACAGAGAACTAGTGGAAAGGTCTATAAATGAAATGCTACAGGCAGGAATCATCGAAAGATCCCGCTCCCAATGGTCCTCACCCATAGTGATCGTAACAAAGAAAGATGGCTCCAGTCGCTTTTGCTGCGACTATCGTGCCCTTAACAAAATCACAAAAGTCATTTCCTACCCCCTCCCCAGGATAGACGATCTACTTGCGACGCTAGGAAAGTCTACATACTTTACCACACTTGATGCAAGGTCAGGCTTTTGGTGCATCCCCATGACACCTGAGGCAAAACAGAAATCCACATTCTGTTCACATATAGGAAGCTTTTGTTGGAATGTTATGCCATTTGGTCTAAAAGGATCGCCAGCAACATATATGTCACTCATGGATGAAGTGTTAAAGGGTCTACATCTATTTGCCCTGGCATACATAGACGATATCCTGATACATACCGCAGGCACGATGGAAGACCACCTCCGCACGGTTGAAACAGTGTTTGATAGACTCAGGCATCACCAAATAAAGTTAAAACTGTCGAAGTGCGAGTTTCTAAAGACAGAAACAAAATATTTAGGCTTTGTCATCAATAGACATGGCATCAGACCTGATGAAGATAAAGTCAAAGCCATAAGAGAAATGCCTAGCCCCAAGACGGTGAGACAAACACGCTCATTTATTGGTACAGTGGGTTACTATAGGCGCCACATCATCAATTTCTCCAGAGCAGCAGAGCCTTTGATAGCCCTTACCCGCAAGTATGCACGCTTCAAATGGACAGAAGACTGCCAGAGATCCTTTGAGTATAAAAAAAATGCCCTAACCACTATCCCACTGCTTGGACATCCAGACATTTCTCAGCCCATGATACTATACGCCGATGCCTCAGATAACGCAATTGGTGCATGTTTGGTACAACCAGTACTAGAAGATGAAACACCCATCCTACCAAACATTCCCAATGAGAAACCCATTGCATTCCTATCCCACGCATTGTCAAAGTCACAAAAACGGTGGACCACCACTGAGAAAGAAGCATATGCTATTCACTATGCAGTACAAAAGTTTGACTTTTATGTCAGAGGAACTAAACTCATTATAAGAACTGATCATCAACCTTTGGTTAACTGGCTCACCAAAACACAAGAACAGCCAAAGAAGTTACAGACATGGGCAATGAATTTGCAGTCCTACGACACCACTATCGAACATATCCCAGGCGAAATGAACACCTGTGCAGACCTCTTATCCAGGATTAAATATGATGATGAAACTGAAGTGAAAACACATAGAGTCAAAAATGAAGACACATCCTCAGAGATTGACGATAATGCAAAAGAAATTAATGAAATTACTTCATCAAGTCGAAGAAGTACCTCAGATTCTGCCACTCAAGTAGAAGAAGAAAGTCAAGATATGTTTGACATGAGAGTAGAACAAGCGAAAGATGCAGAAATTGTTAAGCTGCTCACATACGTGAAGGAAAACCCAACAAAAAGTAAAGATTTTACAGTACACCCAACGGATGGAGCTCTATACTATATTGATAGTAAACAAGAAGGGACACTAAGAAAAGTCATTCCAGCACATCTAGTCCCAGAAGTATTGCTACAGTTTCATGATAACAACGGGCACATGGGAACAGACAAAACAATTGATGTTATAAAGAAAAGGTATTATTGGCAAACCTTCTACAAAGACATTACAGAGTACGTGGCCACTTGCAAAACATGTAAATTGCGGAACATGAAGCCACATTTAATTCCCCTTCAAGAAATGCAACCTTCCCATTACCCCATGCAAACAGTAAGCATTGACTTATCAGGTCCTTACCCACTCACCCAATCAGGCAACAAATACCTCCTGCACATAGTTGACCAATACTCTGTTTGGCCAGAAAGTTACCCACTCAGTGATGCCACATCGCAGTCCATCACGCAAATTTTTTTTACAAGAATTCATTCCCAGGCATGGCTGTCCAAAACGAATCATTTCAGACAACGGTAAACAGTTTATCCGTAACCCATTTAAAGCCACCTTACACCAGCTGAATATTGAGCATACTACAACCACTTATTATTGCCCAAATGCAAATGGCAGAAATGAACGCATGCACGCCACCCTACATGATATTATTAGCAAATATATCAAGGGGAACCACCAATACTGGGACCTATACATTAACCAAGCTCTTGAAGCCATCCGAGTAAACGTGAACGATACCACAGGAATGTCACCCTTTTTCATGCTATACGGAAGAGAACCAAACTTTCCGTTAGACAACCTACTTCGCCCACAAAGAAAATACATGGGAGAAGACCCCGTCGAAATAATCCTTCAAGAAAAGTATAAAGCTCACCAGATTGCACAAAGAAATACGCAGAAGGCATTTCACAAGAAACAGAAACAACATGATAAATCAGCCAAGCTACCAACGTACAAAATAGGAGACAGAGTATACTACAAGAAACATGTACGCAGTTCAAAATTCGATGACCGATGGTTAGATGGCTACAAAATCATGAAACAAACTACGCCCGTAAACTTCATTATCTGGAATGAAGAGAAACACCACCAAACAAAAGCTCACGTAAAACAACTCAAAATTGATAATCACCGACCCGTTCCGCCTCTGACGACAAATACAAGACCAGTCAGAAAGGCCACCCTAAATTATAATCCATCCAGTACAGATTCGTCTGACATATCAGAGTCAGAGACGACAGACTCTGAATTTTACCAAGACGACCACATACCCAGACCACCTACAGATGAAATACAACGAGCAAGACAACAAAGGAATTCATCAGAAAGTGAAGAGGACATCCCACCACTTGAATTGCGTAATAGACTACAAGACAGAGACCTGCGCATTAGAAACGAAGAAATCAGGCCACAGACGTCACACGATGACAACAACAAAGCAACTTATATCCACACTCAAACTTACTCCCGCAGTGATAAATCGTCAGCTGATACCTATCACACCCCCAGTTCAGGCAGTTATAGTTTTAACACTAGTGAAAACCAAACACTGCTATACCACAAGAACAAGATTGGTCGTTCAGAACAATCAGATCCTGAAGAAACTATACCCAAGCAGATTGTTGAACCATATACCAGCAATCTTTATGGAGACGAAACAGAACAAGACATGAGAGAAGACAGTGTCGGCCCCGGCACAGCTTTGTCAGACCCCAACGAACAACATGACAGAGAAATGGTAGAACTATATGAACAAGAGACAGACATTGATACAGCCAGTTCTATTGAAACCAGTGATGCGGACAGCACATTATTTATACCAGTCAGCTCCAGGGTCAAACGCGCCTATACAGCAGGGTCAGATGACTCACCTCCTGTCGTTAAATGCATGAAATTGCCACAAAATGAAATCAGACGAAAAATATTGAAGAAACGCTATCGTGTTTCAAAGCCCAGCCGAGAAGTGTTAGCCTCATCTCAACTAGTCAAAAACAACAGTGTGCAAATTACTGCGCCCACTGTAAACGGTGCTAACGTACAGCACAACCAGGTCAGAAGAAAAATCAAGGCGAAACATATACCTGCCTCAAAACTAACAGATGTTCCAGCCATACAAACCCTAACCACAGGGAAACCATCACCGCAATCAAAAGATGTTAAGCCATCACCGCATTCGTCAATGTCCTCAGTGCCCCAACAATCAGCAAATGCAGTGTCGTCGCCTATCACACCCGTCATCACTGCTACTCAGTATGATGCTCGCCTAACCAGTCGAGACATTGCAAAGTTAGAGATGGCAGCACAACTAAAGGACTTATTACTGAAACTTTGATAAAACACGCCCAGGTGTTTTATGTGTTCGCCACTCCGAACACGGTCAACGCATATGTGAAAAAACCTTTTTAACAATGTACTAATTTTCCCATGTACTCTATTTTCAGTTTTTGACAGTTCAAATGACTTGCTTCCAGACTAAGATGTCAAAGCCTCACTGAGAAAGTTATATTTTTTTCCAGCCTTAGAATACTGATGCCCAGAGAACAAACCAAGACCAGCACACGGAGGATTTTCATTAGATAGTATAGTTTTGTGAAATAAAAATGACAAAACAATTGATAACACACGGTGTTACGAGTTTACAGACACTATTTAGTTACAGACATTTTCTTAATATTTAGAATGTTACACAACCTTACCTATAACACCTGTGTCACACTATTCTGTTGTAACATTCATCTCTACTTTTGAACTGATCATATTCCACGCTTCATTCACCAGACTTCTTGTCCTTGCAGTTCCAGAGTTCTGTAATTTCGCATCTTAGTGCATTTTCATGCAGACACCTTACACCAGTAGTTTTTCTTACCTCATACTAATGTTTCTTTGATCTCAATTATGCTAAACTCCTTGATATCTATCACCCTGTCAATCATACTGTTCCTACTATGACATCTGTTAACAGCATATAATTCATACCCAAAACTAGTATTGCATGTTATGCTATCTTTCTCCACAGGATTATTTATTTTTCCAATGTACATTATTATTTTAGACCCAGATGTATACTGAAGCACATTAAAAACGCACCACCTGTATAATCCAGGAACAGAGTGTGAAATGTAAATTATAAGTGTGTACAAGTTTACATATTTGGAATCTTTATTCATTTTCCTATGAATCCATGCTGGTCATTAATTTGTACATTTGATTGTTATGAAATTCATTGCATTCTGTGCAGGCAAGGGAGAAAACCAAAAATACAAAAAATGCACGTGCGTTATCCTGCTGGAGAAGCTGCAAGTCTGGATAAATTGTGAACGCAGGAGCAACCAGTGCATCCAGAACCTCATCTCGATATGTCACAGCATTAACATTTCCACGGAAGACGTGAAGAGGCAAGGGATGGTGAAAACTGAATCCTCCCCAAATGTGAATACTGCCACCTCGAAATCGGTTGACACAGCAATCCGCAAAGCGCTCTTCACACCGTCGCTAAATCCGCATACGTCCATCTGCAAAGGATATGTTGAATCTGTTCTCGTCTGTGAATAGGACAGCATTCCACTGCAGTCTAGTCCATCTGATATGTTGCTCTGGCCATTGCAGGCGCTGCTAACGATGTCTGTGAGTCAAGTTTGGCCCAACATAAGGTCGTCTTGCAGTAAGGCCTGTATCTCTGAGTCGTCGTATGACTGTCATTCGAGAGACTTGCCCATGTCTACCCACTATTGCTCTTGCTGTTTGACTTGCCGGGAGAGTCAATTCCTTAGGTGACTCAGCACAATATGACGATCTTGCGCAGGGGTAGTAACTCGTGGTTGGCCACTCCGAAGTCTATCCCGGGCACTGCCAGTGGTTCCGTAACGTTCATTGAGACGTACGATAGTGCTGTGGTGGCAATTCATCCTTCTGGCAATGGCCCGCGAGCTCATTCCGGTCTCCAACATACCAATGGCTCGTTGGCGGTCGTTTTCAGATAGTCGTGGCATTTCAAGCACATGTACTGGGTGTTTTGTCTCAACGGCCTTTTTATACCGAGTATACTGCCACAACGCGTACACATTTTCAGGGTCATAGCTGTTGAGAATCGTGTTGCACGTGTAACTTTCATCGTTTTCATGTAGTCTGTACACACACCCATGGGTTGAATCTTGCACTTTCCATTCCAGCAGCCATTCGCTCTCTACCTCATGGCAAACACGGGGAAAATCCATTCCCACACTTTTTTTTGCCAGCTTCTCGGCATCAGTATATATAATAGTGGTGCGTTTTTAATGTGCTTCAGTATATATTAGTACTGTCAAGATTTTAAACATTCTCCAAGATTCCATATCCCAACCTTGACTCTCTATAGTAAGATTTTCTTCACTCCACTGTTACAACATCTTTAACTTACTATTTTTCCTTTCCACTATATTGAGACGACATTCTAGACTTGTGATCTTTTCAATCCCAATCATATTCATTCCTTGGAATTACAATCATGTTGTAATCAGGAGATCCTTGATGTACCCTTTCCTCGCCACTTATTGACAACAGACACTGCTACAATATTCATTCTGTTCTAACCTAAACTATTACTTGCAGCCCTATTGGTTAGGATTTACTATTAGGAATATTGATAGTATCTCTAGTGTTTAGTGAATTGATTTTTATCATTCTTTCGTACTTGTGATACAAATAGAAAAGAAAAGAAATCACAAGAAAAGAAAAGAAATCACAAGAAAAGAAAAGAAATCACAAGAAAAGAAAAGAAATCACAAGAAAACAGAAAAGAAATGGAAAAGAGAAATGGAAAAAGAAATGAAAAAGAAAAAAAATGAAAAGAGACAAAACATAACAGAAAAAGGAGAAGAGAAAAACAATTAGAATGTTTTTTATAAGATGTATTATATGTTTATATGCCACCCTCACACATTTTGATGATGATAAGCCAATATTGTAAAACATTGACTGCCCTGAGGTTAGCAGCCGACACAAAAGAAAAGAAAAAGAGAAAATAAATCACCATTTCAGAGCGAGAAATTAGTTTTTACTCCTACTGCCCATTACCAGTCATACCCCCACCAGCATGATCTCTGATACTCCAGCAGTATTTTGTTGATACTGCCTATGACAAGTACCCCAATGACATTTGCGCATGCTGATTTTTTGCAAATGAAAAATCCTTTGAGAGCATTAGTATATGCTAACCCCAGATTGAACACATTACACCTATTTGTTGATGATGCCTTTGCCCATGTTAAAGAAATAGCATTTGCACATGCTGACTTAGCAAATGAAATACCCCTCTACAGCATTTGTATATGCTGAACCCACATTGAACACCCATTACCGGATGATAGCCACTGATGGCACACGAGAGAATGAAGCAACTGTTTAATGATGATGAAGATGCCATTTTATATTATGGTGAAACTTTATGTTGTCACAGCTGAGATTTTGTTGTAACGTTTATGCACAAAATCCCCCACATTAACATTGGAGGAGCAATAATTTTAGTCTTTCGTGGTTACGAGATAAGACAAGGATATAATAGAATATTTGATGAATACCATGGACATGGAACAAATCAGAGCAGATGATTACTGCACATATGAGGACCATATTTGAAGTCATTATTGAAGGATTATCAGTAGACAAGAGACAAATAGATTATGATAATCCCATGGAACCACAGGTACTAAGGACACAAAATGGAGATTAAATAATGGAGCAAAAAAAATAATGACTTAATAATTACTACGCCCAGAGGTAAGGGAAATAGAGATACATCCGCATTTTTGGAGAAGATATCTCTTTGATTTTTGCTCATTGCCTTTGTAATATGAACACTGTTGTATAACAAATGACTATTCCTTATCACGAATTACAGAATGTTGTAAGATAGTTGAAATAAATTGACAATGTACTATACTCACAACATACCCAGCATTACAGGAGAAAAATACATGATTGATGAAATTGGACGTACTGAGATCTGCTCACCCCGAGGATATTGAAAAAAAAAATAATAATGTTATCCCAAGGACAGACATGTCACAGATATATCATGAAGATATTATGACATAAGAAAAGAATACCTAGATTGGAAATGCAGCAAACTTGGTCAAGGACACCAAGAAATAGACCCCCGCCCCACACTTAAGATTAACTGACGGATGAGATTTTTGAATTATAAGTACCATAAGTCACCCATCTGGCTGTAGTCAGCGGATGTTACAGGCACCACATAACTCTGACTCACCTTCGACCAGCGAAGGCAGAGTTGGTGTCGAAATTTTGCACATATGTAAAAAGACATGTTTTTGTTCATGTTTTGGTAAAGTCTAGACATTTGTGTTAATGGTTCCATAAATGATTAGTTGATATATTGTTGATAAATATTCGCAGATATAGTACATGGACAATTAATAAGGATGTATTTCCAGTACAGAATAAGAGGAATAGGAAGGATCCACATTTTAAATATTGGAGCACCATGAGCGATGAATTGGACTTATAAAGAAAATGGAAATGGTACACTGTATGCAAGGATAACCAGAAATAATATGGATAAATAGTAGTCAGAGTACCAGGAACTTTGTCTTATAAGGATATTGTAGATTCCTCACGATCAATTGAATATTTTTTTCTTCCTTTCTATGTCACATTTTTTTTGAGTGATGACCCCAACATTTTTTTTCTCATCTCATATTGTCAAAGGTTCTTACATCTCAGTTGATTGTTCCATAAATCATTGTTTGATGTGTTTTTGATAAATGTATTGCTAGATAAGGTACATAGGGAGTTACTAAGGATGAATTCTCAAGATAACAGGAGGACCAGAATAGATACAATGATATTGGAACACCATAAATGATACATTGGTGTTATAAAAAAAAAAAAAAGGAGACAATTAAACTGTATACAAGGATGCCTTGAGAGTGACAACATGGATACATATTGTCAAGAGTATAAGCAGTTGTCTTAACAGAGAAAATAAAGTAATACGGAACCCAACGTAGAAAATTCATGATGATTTGAAACTATATTTTCCTTTTCCCTTATATTTCATAATATGATAGTAACATATTCGTCTGTTGGTTGCTGAATAATTAGATGTTTGAAAATTGATGTATGGTAAGTCAAAGAAGATCTTTGAAAAAAAATATAAATAATATTTCTAGGGAAGAGTTCACAGAAAAAATACTGTGTTGACAGAAAAGAAGGAATGATTAGAAATAACTGACTAACGGACAGGATCACCACCAGACGTACGGATATTGGAGACAAACATCACATATTTAAAAAAAAAAAAAAAAAAAAAGGAATGTAATATAGAACATTCTTTACAGTGATGGACTTGGAACGAATTTATACACTTACCATTTGGAAAATGTCTATAACAAGGAAACACAAATAAATAAATAAGGATAAGCCATGAGGTTTTAATGCTTTTATTGTGAAAAATGATTACTTATAAAAATGATGCTGGTTATATTATCGTCTGATGAAATATGCATATTATGTCTAGAGATGTTTTCTACATGTAATAATGAGCAAGTGGCTCATTTACTAGAAAAAAAAAGGAAATGATGAATACCCATGAAAACATTGGCTATTCTATGAAAGTGGATTGCCATTACCATAGGAATTGGAGATTTTGGACATTTCTTGGAATATTGCAGAGTACTTGGAAAATAGAATAAATAAGTACGCCAGGAAAAAAAAAGATTTTTTAAGTACTTGCAGACTTATATATGGAGCAAATAACAGGAAAAGAAAAGAGATAACACCCCCCACCATATCTAAGAGAATGTAATCAACTATATTTTTGAATGAAATGTAATAGATTATGATAATGCAGCCAAGTTCTGCAAATAAGATATTTTAGTGTTCATTTCCCAGTGTTGCCACTCGTCACATTCTTTTTGGTGCTGACCTTATGATTGTTTTTAGGATTTTGTTGGTCAGTGTTGCCAATTTGTAAATTTGGTTGAAATATGTATTGATGTGAAAGATAGTTTGCAATTTTTTGGAGATGATGTCCATCTATAAGGCCCCTTTATAGACGACAGTCCCATATAGACATAGGAGCTCAGATGTAGGAATTTCATTAAATTTTCTGAAATATTTTTGGACTTAGAAAAAATTTTTTGAACTTTAAATTTTTCTGAAAATTTTTTTTTGAACTTAGAAATTTTTGGGGATGAATTTTTGTTATTGATAGTACTCAAATGTCTCCCTACGGGATACATTTGCGGAGCCCCGGGATCTATATGTAGCCGTGTACATAGTTGTTCCTTTGGAAACAGGCTATAAAAACCAGATTAGCATATAAATTTCTACTTTCCTAGAAACAGATTTTAATTAGGCTAAGCTTCGCTTGTAGAGTCGCGTTAGTCACGTGATTTTTAACCAATCGTAAGGCTCAGTATTATTCAGCTCAGAAAAATTTAGAAGAGACGCGGTTTTCCCCAGCAGCCTAGTTAGTTGGAAGGTACGCGTCTAGCTAGTAAGACAAGCAAGTTTGTGCTCATAACGCAGTGGTTTTACTGCATGAAAGTTTATTCAAGTTGAAGAATTAGAAATTCCAGGGATGATGGCATGTTCTCTTCAAAGTGCATTTTTGTGTATTTAAACTCTATATTCGAAGTCTGTAAGTAGGAACTAATTACTATACAATTATTGACATGTCGAAATCGAATGATTGTTGCAGATTTAGAAAGGAAACAATGGCTGAAAGATTTCTTTTCAAATGTACATGCAGGATTGATTTGTTTTGATGAAGCAATAACATATCAGGAGGAGATATGGCAATTTTATATCCTGAAGAAGCAGAGTAATCCCTATTGAACTACTGGCATGAACTTACTTGAAAATATGGCATTATGAACAAGAAAGAATTTCCTAAGAATAGAACCAGAATGGTTATAATGAAGTTAGAAACTCATACAGTGGGATTTTGAAAAGAGATATGCTCTGAAGAATAATTGTCATATGTGTCTTATGAAGTTTTGCCATGTCGACTTGTAATTACGTTAAAATTAAATAAAAGTCACGTTTATACTAAAGGCAGGTCGTCACTCATTTGCTTTGCCATACATTCATGAGAGGAAGGAAGGAAATATAAATGAACCATAACTGCTCTTGCTGGTAAATCATATAAATAAAACACATCTGCTCTAATACAACACCTTAGAGGATAGTCCCCGAACCTGGTAAAATCCCGTAAGACTGTAAGGGAGAAATTGCGAACTCTAGCGGTCAAGCTAGTAAATCTAGATCTAACACTCTCTGCAATAAAACAGCAACCCCCAATTCCCTACCCGGCCACACAGCATATTGGTTTTTTTTTGGTCAAAACATAATTAAAATTAAGATTATAAAATGAGTGATGATGAAGGTACGTTAGGTAGTTGTAGCAGCATGACAACACGCACACCACCTCGTAAAAGAGTGAAGTCATGGTATCAGGAGGCTTTTTGTGAGGAACGGCTAACAGACAGCGATCTGAAGGATTGGATAAAGCCGGACTCTGGCAATCGCTGTGCTGCGATTTGTACGGTCTGTTCCTGTACATTAACTAATGTCAACAAAACAGCTTTATTGACACATAAAAGCACACAGAAGCACATGAAAAACTTCGAAGCCAAAAGCAAAACTCTGAACATCAACAATTTTTTTCATCAAACTAAAAGAGCCCTGTCTCCAAGACAAAATTGCTAAAGCGGAGATACTGTTATCGGCTTTCATGACAGAACATAATGCTCCGTTTTCGCAAGCTGATCTTTTGATTGAATGTTGCAAGCAGATGTTTCCAGACAGCACAACTGCTCAAAAAATTTCAGTCAAGCGCACCAAGGCTGCCTATGTGTTATATTGGGGTGTTAATAACATCATTTTTATATAATTGTGAATATTTGGTAATAAAAAATAAAATACAAATGAAGAAATAAATAAAAACTGGTAGCACACAGCTAATTTGTGCTAAAGGTGCACTAAAAGATCGTGTAAGCATCGGCAATCCCCGTGTATGTGAGGCACAAAATAATCTGGGTATTTCTGGGTTTTTTAAAGAAGAAAATCTGGGTTTATCTCTAGAACTTGAGTGGCAACCTTGGTTCAGACCTAAAGGTCTTTTATATTTGGACATGCGCCCTAATATAACCGACTAGGTTGAACGGGACGCGCCTCGCCAAAACTTTATTAAAAAAAACAAAAACTATTACATTATGTTCATGCTCAGGAATACTGACTTGTCACTTTTGTGTTGCAAAGTCCACACAAGCAAACTGTAAAATAGAATTATTCTTCATTCCAAGAGTATCATAAAGTCTGTATGAGCATATTATACATTCTACCTTGGCGAGATTAAACTGAGAGATCCAAAATGTAACCTTCTCTGGAAGCTGGTGTGACTTTATCAGCTTGATCCAACAAAAAGTTACCAAGCACTTAAATAAATTAAACCCCCTCACAAGACCATATTTCTTTTTCTTCACTACCGTTCAATTCCCCAGGAAGCATAGGCCTTCAACAATGTGACAGGTTATGAGAATAGACTACAGTTAATCCGTCCGCTTGCTTCCCATCGTCGCCCCTCAATACGCTCAAACCTGGTTTCCCACCTTTGCTTCCCTCATTAGTATGCACGGTTGTTACGCTAAAGCCATGTCTTTTTCGCTATCGTCCAACTCATACTTTAGCCACGCCTATTTTTCTTGTTTCTTGCGCTGAAGAGGGGCTAACTAGATTCGTAACTGTCATCCCTTGTAAAGGGGACGAACCAAGTGCGTTTGCCCGAAGCTTGATGGAAACGCAGAGCTGTCAAAATTACGTCATACTGTCAGTGAGCGGTCCCCAGAAACACGGGCAAGGCAGCGTCTTTTGAAGTTCCTTATAGCTCGACAATCGCTGAGATCAAAACTCTTTTGTTGTCGATTTCACCGGGTAGCAGAGTGAACGGAGAAATCCTTTATCTTGGAAGAAAACCTCCGCTAATTTCCCTGAGTACACAAGACGCGATTTTCGTCATCGCCCAGCGAAACAACGCTATTCTTGTATATATGCCCAATCTCTTAAAACTCAAATATCAGTCGCTCCAGAAAATTTTTGAAATATATCTAGCTCGAATATCATAAGAGCCATAGTACAAAGTGGATTACTCAGATTTTCGTGGAGATAGTTTAATTTTTCTGTTTTTGAGGTAATATAAATATTAGCATTTGTGTGATTTCGTGTGCTATGTTTATCATCAAATTCACTGAAATTTCTAGGTGCTTAAATGGTGTATTCAATAACGCATAGCTATTTTATTCCAGATGGTTTAATTAACTAATAAGACGCTAGATGATTGATAATTGACGAAATACAATTTACTTCTATCCATATGTGTGTAATTTTATAAATGACTAGTGTTCATTTCACGTGTTAAAAGCGAGAAGATAAGCTAGACACTTGCGGTTTTTAATTTAATTTAATAACGGAGTGGTTAAGAGGTCTTACCTTCACGCGTGTTAGGCTAGGAAATTTATCTTGTGATTGAATGTTTGTATCTTTTCCTAAAATCTAGGCCTATCAAAAACCCAGCGAACTAGCGGTCTTATGAACTTATGAACTTATGGTCTTATGGTCCTATGATCTTATAATCTTATAAGCATCCAGAGATATTACAATATTGTTAAGTCTTCGTGCTGTGACCTGTGCGGTCCATTTTCTTCATTACACGAGAGAGACCAAACTAGAAGCAATAATTGTAATCTTAACTAAGGTGACCAGACGTCCCGGTTTTTCCGGGACAGTCCCGGTTTTCGACCATTTTTGATAATTTGTCCCGACTTTTTTGGATGCAATCCGGGACGCCAATTTGTCCCGGTTTAGGACGAATTTGCCAATTTGGCATAAATCTCACAGATTAAAAAAAAAATTATTATTCCGTGGCTGACTTGAGGGAATTTTTAATTATTAGTGAACTGGCGCCGAAACAGCACAAGAGGTTGTCAAGACCGCGAATTAGTTTTGTAGTTCCAATGTGATATTCGCAGTTATTTGAAATTTTAGGTAGTGGTAAAGTACCAAGATTTTGCGTACGGTATACGTTTATTTAATTTAAACGGTGAACTATTTGTGCATATTTTGTTATTGTTGTAAGAAAATGGTACCAAAGCGTAAATGCAGTTTCAATGAAGATTTACAAAAGGAATATCCGTTTATTAAAAAGAGTACATCAAACTTCAATGTACGATGCAATATATGTGCCTCCGGGTTTTCGATAAGCCATAGTAGACGTGGTGATATTAAGAACCACATAAGCAGTGAGAAACATGAGAGCCGTTGTTACAGCTGCATGAAGCTCGTCGTTAACCACTTTCTTCAGAGCTGATAAAATTGGTGACCAAGAAGAGCAATTAGCTGCTACAGAAGGCGCCTTTGCATACCATACAGTGCTACACAATTATACTTTCAGGTCTATGGATTGCACATCAAAATTACTTCAGGTTACTTTAGAGCCAAAATTTGCATGTGCACGTACGAAAACAGAAGCCATTATTCGAAATGTCTTGGCACCCCATATTCTAAATGAGTTAAGGTGTGACCTAGAAAAGTCTATATTTATTTCTGTACTGACAGATGCATCCAACCACAAAGAATTCAAGATTTTTCCTTTGCTTGTCAGATACTTTGATCACAGTAATGGAGTGAAAATTAAAATATTAGAGTTAAAGTCATTGCCAGGTGAAACATTTGATATTGTAAGTAGTTTTCTTAATGACTGCATAACTGAAAATGGTTTAGACAGGAAAGTAGTTGGATTATGCGCAGACAACACAAATTCCAATTTTGGAGGTGCTGAAAGGAAAGGACAGAACAATGTTTTCAAAAAACTGCAAGAAAAACTTGGACATGGTCTTATAGGAGTTGGGTGTGCAGGTCATATTTTCCACAACACTGTTCGAGCCGCTGCAGATGTACTGCCTGTTGATGTCGAGCTGATTATTGCTAAAATGTTTCTACTCTTCAAATCATACACAGTACGAGTTGAAAGACTCAAGGTGTTTTGCCAGTTTGTGGAAACAGACTTCCAGATGATCTTAGGTTATGCTCAGACTAGGTGGCTTGCTCTGCTGCCTGCTGTTGAAAGGGTTCTTCAGATGTTCCTGCCTCTAAAATCATATTTTCAATCTCAAGACAGATGCCCAGTTTTTATAGAGACATTCTTTGAAAATCCTCTATCTGAGGCATGGCTTGTTTTTGTTCACAGTCAGGTCTCCCCATTCCACGAAGCAGTGCAAAAAATAGAGGGACAGACAGTCATTGTGTTTGAAGTCATTGACAGCATCAACTGGTTGAAAACTATTTTGAAGTCCAAACTGGAAGAATGTTTCTTGCCATCAAGAGTTAAGCTAATCCTTGAAAAGCTGGAAATGGAAGGACTTCCAAAGGAGGATGTGAAAAAGTTTTATGCTAGCGTTTCTTCGTTCTATGAAACAGCTTTCAATTATTTGAATAAATGGGCTGCAAAAAATTTTCAAGACCTAGAATCCTACAGCTGGGTAACGCTGAACAGAATACCAATTTGGGCAGATATTGAGTTATCATCATAACTAGTGATTCAAACATTACCTTCAGCCCACTTTACAGAAACTGAAATTTATGACGAATATGTCTATATGAAGCAGTTTGTTACTTCTCAGAAAATTAATGAAAGGAGTGCCAAAAAAACATTGCCACCACAACGTTGGATTGAAATGGTTTCCCACTTCAAAAACAATAATGTGACATTTTCAAATATTTTGAAGTTGGCAGAGTTTTTTTTTCTGTCTACCTGGAATAAATGCTGCCACAGAAAGATTGTTTTCTTTGATGAACAGCTTATGGGCAAGTGATAAAACACAGCTAGGTGTTGAAACTTTGAAAGCTATGTTGACAACCAAAGTGAACTGTGAAGAAACATGTGTCGAGTTTTTTAAGATGCTGCTTGCAAAGAAGGACCTATTGATAAAAATCCACTCATCTGAAAAGTACAGTAACTCAGCTTCACCTTAAGTAAGGATTATTTATGTTTTTCTCTCTTATTAGTTTAAGTAGTTAAACTTATACAGTAAAATGTATGTTATTCAATGTTATTCAAATGTATATATAAAATGTACATTATTTTTAATTGACATGAACTTGATTTTTCCGGGACATGTCCCGACTTTTGACATTTTCTTTAACTTTTTGTCCCGATTTTTTTGCATTGTAATAGGTCAAATCTACTATTTTGTCCCGGATTAGGGTTTTGAAAATATGGTCACCTTATCTTAACTGGACCAGAAAAGTACCAAATTTTCATTTGTATCAATTTCATCAGCCAGCTGTGGCAGAATAGATATATTTATCTGACAACTGACAGTAGTTTTTCACGGGGATTATACTCAAGAGAACTCACTGTTCAGACTCGGCCATCAACTCAGAGTACAGCCAATAATTACTATCATTAAGCATTTTCATAAAGTAACAGAGTGTCTCAGCAACCAGAAGCTAGACAGCACAGGAACAATTTATATATATTTTTTCTATGTAGGTGACCATCACGAATAATTCTTACTCCAACCAATTGTGGGCATTGATGCATGATTTATCCAGGAACCAATTAACTCACCAACTTTAGCGACTACCTTGAAATTTGCAGTCAGCACCAAGGCTAGTCTGGGGCTGTATTTGGCAAAAATAATCTGACACTGAATAGTCTCAGTACTTGCTAGTGTTTATTTCCACGGAATACCTGCGTCAACTATTGGGTAAGCGAATATGAGTGTGGCCACAGAATGAATGAGTGAAAGAATAGAAAGAGATAGACATATTTTCCTGTTTCCATCTGTATACTAATCTTTTTTTTTTTTAACTTTCTCACTAACTTGATTATTTACGGGATAGTTAAGTAGGGACTGGCTCTTTGCCTTTAGTGACTATTCCATTACCCTTATTGTTTACCTTTGACCTTTTGGGGTTATCAACTTCTGTGGGGATTCTTTCTCTGACAGAGGGGCGGGAAATATTGGAGTATTTCTCATTTTTGTCTTAAACCATTTTTTTAAATATGTACATGCTTGATGTTGTGAAGATTTCTTAAGTTAAATAAACTTAATAAAACTTAACTTATAGTGTTGTTCGAACCCCTGCCCATATATATTATCCATAGTTTTCACGTTTGTGCGTATTCGTCGCGTAATTTGTGTCTGTGTGTGAGGTGTAACTTATTTCTGTTATATAAGGAGTGAAAGTTCGTCTGATTACACTATAGTCGTATAAGATAGGCTGGAGTAGAGAAACTACTCAATCCAGAGACTGAACTTTCTCTTACACTATCACCACCCCTTGTGAAAAATCTATTTTCTTACACCTTTATTCTCACACATTTTCCACTATCACCTCCGCTCAGATCGGATCATAAAAATCAATAAACCTATCTTAATAAAATTACGACATAATGGGTAGCTCGTTCCAGGATCTGATCTAAAGTCTGAGTCTAGTAATTGGAAAAACAACGATCAGAAAGTTACAGACTTTCATAAATGAGTGCTTTCGTAGAATAGAAAGGTTGAAGTGGTACGACACGATCACTAATGTGGAACTGATGGAAAGAATCAAACCCCAGTCCAACAGGATGTGTGAAGAAGACGCTGGCATTAAATAGTACAGTAGTTCTCAACGTGGGTCAAAAGCGCCCCCCCCCCACCATTCCAACCCATGGTCATGCTATATTTGTAGGGGGCCACAGTAAGATGATAAAGTACCTTTTTGCAGCTAACAGCGACTATGAGGTTTAGAAGGGGGCTATTGCGAGCACATCATGGGGCGAAGCAATCTTGATAACGTTATATTTAGAGGGACTGCTGCGTAACATGCTGAGCCTCACTGATACACTCTAGATTTGCTGGTTTCTCACTGAATGTAATTAAACGTTAATGTTATTAGTCTGTTTACACCCACTGTTGCGAGTGTAGTGGTTTGGTCTATATCATCGCCACACAGGCTAATTCAATATATGTGTGCTGCTGACCTGTCAATGTGTCTGGAATGTTGACCTGGGTGTGTGTTGATATGTTCGCACACCACAGTACGTACATAAGGGTACATGCAGGAGTCAAAAAGGGTTGCAAACGTCTAGAACAGTTCGATACTGTTTATTCCGTACAACACAGACACGATGACATAAATGACACACATTCGACAGCAAAACACGAATCATATAATTTCCACATTGCATTAAATATATATAATACGGCCTGTCCACATCCTGGCCTAAACAGTACTTCAACACGCACTAAAGCCTGCATCATCCGGCAGCTTCATTAATCTTCACAATATGGCCTATAAAAGTACTTCAATACATAGCGAAGCCTGCATCACCCGGCAGCTTCATTAATCTTCACAATATGGCCGACAAAAGTACTTCAATACATAGCAAAGCCTGCATCACACGGCAGCTTCAATAATCTTCAAAATATGGCCTACAAAAGTACTTCAATACATAGCAAAGCCTGCATCACACGGCAGCTATAATAATCTTCAAAATATGGCCTACAAAAGTACCTTAATACACAGCGAAGCCTGCATCTCCCAGCAGCTTCATTAATCTTCACAATATGGCCGACAAAAGTACTTCAATACATAGCAAAGCCTGCATCACACGGCAGCTATAATAATCTTCAAATGGCCTAAACAAATCTTCACTGCAGTGTATCACATAGGCTGTACACACAGCGAAATATATAAGTCGACATTTTCTCAAATCCTACGTAGGCATACATTATCCAAAAAACACTGGGACTCGACCTACACGGTCCACGCCCAAAACACAACTCCCTCAATCACACACTAGTCCCGCCAAAAAACCCGTCACGAGATTCGGTTGTCTTGAACACCGTTCTCGATAACACATGCAGACTAGCGAGCTATTCACATGACTCAAAACAGTACAGAATAAATACATTAAACAGCGTTCACACGCTTATCTGTACTCTGTCACCCGAAAATAGGAAAAGATAATTCTATCCTAAAGTCAAACAAGTATCCGCTTAATCAAGCGTTGCAACTCGAAATTTAATTTGTCTAAAAAACCATTCTAAAGATTACTTCCCCTTCCATAAGTTCCACTTGCAACAGTTACCACCCGCTCAGGGAAAAAAAATGATTCTATCATTTTTTTTGAAAAAATTAACTCCCAAAAACGAAAAATTTAGAAGACAATTAAGCTGTAACGTATGCCTACAAAAATATCTTATTTTAAATCAAAATTAGATATTTACAAGAAATATCAGCATTAAAGTGAAAAGTAGCAATTAAAGCATACAGCATAATCAGCTAAGTATAAAAAGTAATTAGCTAAATATACAAATATGATCAGTTCCAAAATTAAGTTACGTATATTTAGTACAAACCAAACCGAAAACAATCAATCGAAAGAGAAAACACAAGATCAATCAAAAGAAGAATGATCTGTAAAAAAAGGAAAGTAAGAACTCAACAATACTATATACTCATAATTAAGTTGGACAATTACATGTAAAATAAATACAACTATCATAAGTAGATATGTTATATCAAGTCATATAACCACTCCAACAATACAAAGAATAGAGGTATAAGTGTTGAAAGAAGACAAAGTATACAAATAGAATCAAGTAAAACGAAGATGAGGTACGAAAGTATAAACAAGATATGAAATCCATACCGAAAAGACAACAGAAAAGAAGGAATGAATTGAAGAATAGTTACCAAAGACAGATAGAAAGCAAAGGCACGAACGCAAAGAAAGTCAATAACAGTATATACTAATAACTGTTTTGATCAGATAACCTATTCAACAATAAATATATAAACATGATCGAAAGGCACAACACAAAATATCAAAGTATATCTATACTAATACCACCAAAAATAATTTATAACTAAACAAAACCTAATAAGTAATTTAACTAAGTTATAAGAGTTATACAAAACTAACATAAATAAATTATAGGCATCGAACAAACAAGTAATAGCATTACTATAACTAATACGACCAACGCACAATCAAGCGCTAAAATAAAAAATACATCATAATAAAAAACAACTTTTTACAAGAACTAATCAAACTACATATCAATGATATCACGAAGTCAAATGCTGGGCACACCCAACAAAAAATTACAATGCCAAAAAAAAAAAAATCATTTTTTTCAACAGTACCGTTGTAGCGGGAGGTTATTTAAAAGTATATATTATGTAAGAGTATGCCAGTAAAGAGTTCTGACCTTACAAGTAATACCCCAGTCTTAGAAATAAGCACTGGTGTATTGTTATCATAAAAATAGTCAGACTGTAAAAACCCTGGTCCAGTTGGTAAGAAGTAGTACCAGGATTTAAGGTGTCTCCTCCCTATGACTATCTTATGATTACTTATATGCTAGGGGATAAGTAAAATGTACATTCACTGAACCCACAAAATGGAAGAAGTGAATAAATCCTCAGGTACAGTTAAAATAGTTTAATAATTACACTAATATTCTATTTCTACTAGTTGGAAAAGAGTATACACATATATATAAAAATATTCACACAATTACTATTATTGTCTGTTTAGACTTCAAGATCTTAAATAATAAAGTTACTGAAATCACTGTTATTAGTCCTTTGAATTTAAGGATAACTGTCATCAGTTGACTGAGTTTCTGTATGGTTAATTATTGTTTTGAACTATTGGCTGTTTCACATGTATAGGTGGTCAGTGTCAAACAGGACACTTATCTTTCCAACTTGGTACTGCTGAAACTGTCCTTTGCTGATATCAGACTTGGTAGGCCCAACAGTAGGGATGCCAATGACCAGTTGAAGTTCACTCTTTGGGGTCCTGCACTTTTGTGGGATTGCCTCGGATGAACTGCACCGGCTTCTGATACTGGACAGTCTGGTTTGAGTTATTTCATGGAACCTGCAACATATCAGCCTTGGCTAGTATCTGGCTAGACTTGTAGCTGACTAGCACAGATGTCAGACCAGTCAGTCATCAGATGTCACCGTTATACAATCATAGTAAGCAAGGACATCATTTCAGTGATATAGCATTAATATTAACATGTCAATTAAGTGTAACTGACTAGCACATAAGTCAGACAAGTCAGTCATCAGGTGTCAAAGTTATACAGTCATAGCAAGTAACATCATTTCAATGATACAGAATTAATATTAACCTATCAGTAATAAACATCATCTGGTTTATTCCGCTCCTATACATCCCTTCATATGCTATAACTTGATCCTTCCAAATCATATCAAGTACAAATTCAAATACTGATGCTATCCTTAGCATCTACACAAAAGTAATACATAAATAAAGAAAGTGAGTGACCACGTGATCAGGTTGCTTTCTACTGAAACTGGCTATAGAACACTCCAGTTTACCAGCTGTAAATGGGTACAAAGTTGTGCGCTCGAACTAGGGAAGGCAAAGGCAGCGAGGAAGGGGACTAGTCACCTTAGCCTCGTAACTGGGATCTTCCATGATGAAGTTTCTAACACTTCATTTCCCTATGACAATCTCTGCCATGGGACTGCCTTTATCTTCGTAAGCGATAAAGCAATATGATAAATATATCTTCATTAGGCTGTGGGGCTATTTGTGATTAATTTTTGTACAAGCAACAATCATCCACAATGTACATGTTAGATCATATTAAAAATACAATACATATTATCAATGACTATTTTACAGGCACATTTTGTGAATTCTATATGAACCTGAAATAACAAATATTATACACGGTAGTTATCATAATTTCGCTTACCCTCAGACTTCAGATACTGGACTTAAAAATGTTTCTGGCGATCCGCTCACAATTCATGGATAGTGGCGAAACTCTGTCTCCAGTCTGGCTCAAACCTCTTTCGTTGTGTATCTCTCTCAGTTTACCGATCCGCTACTTATACGCAAAGCGCGGACGTATCGGAGAGTACCGACGTCACAGCCTAAACCTAACCTGAAAAATCCTTCCCGAACAGTGATTTCGGCCGATCTGTGCGTCGACTGAAATTTTGCCTTTATCATTCTCGGCATATATAATATCCATATTGTTCCATCTTATCTAGTTTTATACAGCTGATAAAACTCTATCTTCCTATCCATGTAAATTCCCAAACTGTTATTTGTTGATTTTAATATTTAGAACAGAAGTGGGTTTACATGCTTTTAGCGTAACTGTGGGCAGCCGAAATACGCATATATCTCCGTAAATGAGAACTTCCTACCGTTCCATCTTATATGCAGTTATACACCATCCTTCCCTGTACTGAAATGTAAAATCCTTTTCATACGGATTCCCTTCTGTTTTATTTATCGTTGGCGATTTCCTCTGTCCGATACACATTTCGCTGATACGCCGCCATTTTGAAAGCGGTCACTCGATCGTAGATGGGTTTATAAATCTAACTGAACTCATTTGCAATGACTTGAAACCAATTTTGCGACATAGCTCCCCCATATTTTAAGCTGGATGATATCTAGCTTAACTATTGGGTACAAGACAATTGCAAATCGACCATTCCGAGGTTAGTTTTCCTTCCTTCTATCCTCCTTAAGCTCTGTGGGATGACGACTTAAGAAAATCTGCGCCCACATTCTGTTTTCCAAGAATATATTCATCCTTTACTATCTCTCTCCTTCCTGTTCGGCTTTTCATCCAGGCTCTTACTGCTGGTGAAACGGGGTCGGTAGGTTTCCCATGAAGTTTACCGCCCTCTTTTCGTTGATAGTTGGATGTGGTTTTCCCTCGCAAATCCGTAGGTGTTTGATTTTCGCTACGTGATTTGTTCCTTTTTTCCAGCGCATGGGGTTCAGACTGCCATTGAACCTGTGTGGGATGTTTCCTTTCCCCTCCCGTGCAAATCTCGGGAGTACCCCTGATTGCTGGTTTGCTTGTAGATTTTTGATGAAGACTCTTCCGTCGACTTTCTGAATCTACATAGGTGCACTCTGGACAGGAATTTACATACTGATTTATGTCTTCCGTAATACCTGGCCAGTAGAACTGGGTGGCTATTCTTTGTTTTGTGGCACCATTACCCAGGTGTTCACTCAAAGTTGATATGTGTCCCCAGCCTATAACCTTATTCCTATAGGTGGATGGTACAACGATTTGACCATGACTTTTCGTCCCTCTTCCAGCTTTCCTGTACAAGAGTCCATGTTCCATATAGAAATGTCCTTTCCTTGGAGCTTTATGTGTTTTTGATAATTTGCCAAAACAAGGCTTCAACGTGCTGTCTGCTTCTTGAGCCCGTTTCATTTCAGTTGAATGAAATTTTACGTTGGTGTCCCTCTCTATGTTCCTGGAGTCAGCCTTGGTCTGGATTCCTGCCATAACCATAGGGTCTCCTAAGAAAACATATTTACGCCCCAACATTAGGGGGTAAAAGGGATCATCTATCACAGCTGCATTTATCTCCCCTTCCACATAGCGACAACTGACATGAATCTTTGCTATGGGTAATGTAAGGGGTGATGTTCCTTTTAGTGGCCCTTGAATCTCTACTGTTTCTGTGGTGATTTGTTCAGGGCACACCAGAGATGCACACACGACTGCGTCATAGGACAAACCGGTGTCATACATTCCTGTGACTTGTTTGCCATTCACAGTCACTATCTCCTGGGTAGGTGGGTGATGGAGGCTATTCTGACTCACAGTCAGTTCCTTCCTAACAGAAGTCCTCACCTGTAAACATGCAGCATGATGAAGGGGTTTTTTCCTCCCACATTCATCAGTGTTGTGGTTGCTCATCTTACAAAATTTGCACCACTTACCTCCCTGTTTGTAGGGTTTATTTTCCTGAGTCTGAGGGTTCTTGTCCTTATTATCAAATCTTTGCTTGTAACTGTGTGGTTGATCCATCTGGTCAAAATCGGTATTCTGCGGTGGTGGCTTATATCCTTCTACCTGCTTCCTTTTTGTTCCTATCAATTCAGCTTGAGCTGCTTGGTATCTCTCTGCACATTTCAAAATGTCTTCCAGCCTCTCTGCTCCTTGTTCCATAAGGAATTTCCTCATTTCTTGAGACATGGAATCTTTCACTTGCTCTAACATAACCATTTCTTTCAGATCCTCGTATGTTTTCTGATACTTACCTAAACTACTCCATTTCAACAAATACGTTTCTAGCCTAGCTGAGAACTGGTTATATGTTTCTCCAGGTAGAGGTTTAGAAGTTCTAAATTTCTTCCTATATGCCTCAGAGTTCTTTTCATACCGGATCAGTAAGGCTTGCTTTAGTATCTCATAATTTTCCTGATCTTCTTTGGGGAGTTTCAGAAACACATCATATGCAATACCTCTCAATCCCTGGGATAACTTTAGACTCCATTTTTCCTTTTCCAGTCCATAGGTAGAGGCTAGCCTTTCATACCTATCCAGGTACGACTCTATTGCGTCCTCCTTTTCAACAAATGGATCTAGGTGGAAGTTCATGGCCCCATTTGCTGTGTTCTGAAAAGAGCTATTCGCAGAATGAGGTGAGCTATTACCATGGGTGATAGTCCCAGCCTGAAGTTAAAGATCAAGCTGTCTCATTTTCAGCTCATGGTCTCTCTCTGCTTGTAACCTCCTTTCTTCTCTCTCAGCTTCTAATTTCTTGGCTTCTCTCTCTGCTTCCAATTCTAATTTCTTGGCTTCTCTCTCAGCTTCTAGTTTCTTTGTTTCTCTCTCCGCTTCTAATTCTAATTTCTTGGCTTCTCTCTCTGCTTCTAATTTCTTGGCTTCTCTCTCTGCTTCTAATTTCTTGGCTTCTCTTTCTGCTTCCAATTTCTTGGCTTCTCTTTCTGCTTCCAATTTCTTGGCTTCTCTTTCTGCTTCCAATTTCTTGGCTTCTCTTTCTGCTTCCAATTGCTTTGCTTCTCTCTCGGTGTACTTTTCACATTCCGTCGTGACATACCGGATCAGAACGTCACCATCCATGCCAAGCTCTTTTCCCACCTGCAGTGTAGCAGACCTAAATTTGACCAAGTCAGCCATGATGTATCTGTAGTCTAGTAGGGCAAGCGATCTTACTCAAACTAATTTACTACAATATAATTAATTTATTTAAAATTAAAGTTAATTAAACTGACTTCACCATATATGAAACAGCTTTCTTTATCTGTACTCAATGGTACTCCTAAAAAATTATTTATTTCCTACTATGTTAACTCTTTCCAAAAATATTTGTTCAAAAAAGACAATTTCCTACACAGCAGAAATAGAAAGATGGCTCAGGAATATCAAAGATATATCCCGCAGACGAGCCCCCACTGTAGCGGGAGGTTATTTAAAAGTATATATTATGTAAGAGTATGCCAGTAAAGAGTTCTGACCTTACAAGTAATACCCCAGTCTTAGAAATAAGCACTGGTGTATTGTTATCATAAAAATAGTCAGACTGTAAAAAACCCTGGTCCAGTTGGTAAGAAGTAGTACCAGGATTTAAGGTGTCTCCTCCCTATGACTATCTTATGATTACTTATATGCTAGGGGATAAGTAAAATGTACATTCACTGAACCCACAAAATGGAAGAAGTGAATAAATCCTCAGGTACAGTTAAAATAGTTTAATAATTACACTAATATTCTATTTCTACTAGTTGGAAAAGAGTATACACATATATATAAAAATATTCACACAATTACTATTATTGTCTGTTTAGACTTCAAGATCTTAAATAATAAAGTTACTGAAATCACTGTTATTAGTCCTTTGAATTTAAGGATAACTGTCATCAGTTGACTGAGTTTCTGTATGGTTAATTATTGTTTTGAACTATTGGCTGTTTCACATGTATAGGTGGTCAGTGTCAAACAGGACACTTATCTTTCCAACTTGGTACTGCTGAAACTGTCCTTTGCTGATATCAGACTTGGTAGGCCCAACAGTAGGGATGCCAATGACCAGTTGAAGTTCACTCTTTGGGGTCCTGCACTTTTGTGGGATTGCCTCGGATGAACTGCACCGGCTTCTGATACTGGACAGTCTGGTTTGAGTTATTTCATGGAACCTGCAACATATCAGCCTTGGCTAGTATCTGGCTAGACTTGTAGCTGACTAGCACAGATGTCAGACCAGTCAGTCATCAGATGTCACCGTTATACAATCATAGTAAGCAAGGACATCATTTCAGTGATATAGCATTAATATTAACATGTCAATTAAGTGTAACTGACTAGCACATAAGTCAGACAAGTCAGTCATCAGGTGTCAAAGTTATACAGTCATAGCAAGTAACATCATTTCAATGATACAGAATTAATATTAACCTATCAGTAATAAACATCATCTGGTTTATTCCGCTCCTATACATCCCTTCATATGCTATAACTTGATCCTTCCAAATCATATCAAGTACAAATTCAAATACTGATGCTATCCTTAGCATCTACACAAAAGTAATACATAAATAAAGAAAGTGAGTGACCACGTGATCAGGTTGCTTTCTACTGAAACTGGCTATAGAACACTCCAGTTTACCAGCTGTAAATGGGTACAAAGTTGTGCGCTCGAACTAGGGAAGGCAAAGGCAGCGAGGAAGGGGACTAGTCACCTTAGCCTCGTAACTGGGATCTTCCATGATGAAGTTTCTAACACTTCATTTCCCTATGACAATCTCTGCCATGGGACTGCCTTTATCTTCGTAAGCGATAAAGCAATATGATAAATATATCTTCATTAGGCTGTGGGGCTATTTGTGATTAATTTTTGTACAAGCAACAATCATCCACAATGTACATGTTAGATCATATTAAAAATACAATACATATTATCAATGACTATTTTACAGGCACATTTTGTGAATTCTATATGAACCTGAAATAACAAATATTATACACGGTAGTTATCATAATTTCGCTTACCCTCAGACTTCAGATACTGGACTTAAAAATGTTTCTGGCGATCCGCTCACAATTCATGGATAGTGGCGAAACTCTGTCTCCAGTCTGGCTCAAACCTCTTTCGTTGTGTATCTCTCTCAGTTTACCGATCCGCTACTTATACGCAAAGCGCGGACGTATCGGAGAGTACCGACGTCACAGCTTAAACCTAACCTGAAAAATCCTTCCCGAACAGTGATTTCGGCCGATCTGTGCGTCGACTGAAATTTTGCCTTTATCATTCTCGGCATATATAATATCCATATTGTTCCATCTTATCTAGTTTTATACAGCTGATAAAACTCTATCTTCCTATCCATGTAAATTCCCAAACTGTTATTTGTTGATTTTAATATTTAGAACAGAAGTGGGTTTACATGCTTTTAGCGTAACTGTGGGCAGCCGAAATACGCATATATCTCCGTAAATGAGAACTTCCTACCGTTCCATCTTATATGCAGTTATACACCATCCTTCCCTGTACTGAAATGTAAAATCCTTTTCATACGGATTCCCTTCTGTTGTTATTTATCGTTGGCGATTTCCTCTGTCCGATACACATTTCGCTGATACGCCGCCATTTTGAAAGCGGTCACTCGATCGTAGATGGGTTTATAAATCTAACTGAACTCATTTGCAATGACTTGAAACCAATTTTGCGACAACCGTACAAACATATTTTTTTTTTAATGATAAATTACATAAAAACATTGTTTAATCTTTAAGTAATTCAGTAATTCTTTAAGTAAAACCTAATAATGAAATCAATATTTTAACAAAATGAGTGAAATATAAAACAAAAATCCTATCTCGAAGAAACCTTTAAATCAACACATGTAAATTTAATCTATCCTTTAAGTTCTTTCTGCTGACAATTACGTTCAGCTCAGTAAAATGCTATTTAGCTATAACTCTATCTCTTACTCAAATCGATAAGATATACATTATAAATAAATCTACACTTTGTTGCTAATATGAAATATAAAAAAGGTTCTATAAAAATATCTACAAAAAATAATTTTTTTTTAAAAATAATCTGCTAAGAAAATAATCTACATGTCTGACTGGCAAGAAAATCAAGTTCTGGAAAATCGAAGTTTCACAAAAAGTTAACAAATCCAAATACAAGATCATGTATGATACATGCAAGCTATTTTCAAAATTACATTTCACAACATACCAGATAATACACATCTTCTCTGTATGTTCTATATATTAATTAATCATGACATCAAAACATAAGAAAAATATAAATTAAGTGAATAACGAACACTCAGGACTATCTAAAAGTAACCACTACATCAACACAATAAATGAGTTTGTGCAATCTCATCATGTACAAAACTATCCTAAACAACACAGTTGCAAAAATTCTAAGTTGAACAGAGTAGTATAAAGGATAATAATTACATACTACACATTATCAACACAATAATATATAAATAGCATAAAAATGTATTAATACATCATCAAAATACAGACATATAAATAACAATAAAAAAAATTATGGCAATCAAATGATGCATAGAAATAATCATGACAACAAAATTATATGTTATTTCAAAACAACAACATGTCATGTACTAATATAGAATACAAAAATATTTACTATCTTCACATAAAAAAAAATAAATCAGACGCGAAGTCTCCCACTCTCTTGTAAACATGCTTGACCTTCAGAAAGCAACCATCAGATTTTAGTTTGACGCTGACAGGTTTCGGTTGACTACTCGAGCGGAAAGTTGACTCACATTTCTGACCGTCAATATGTCACAGAAGCCTTGACCCTTATCGTAACGTAGCTTCTGTCAACAAATACAAATGAAAATTTCCATTTTACTCAATAGTGAAATTTAATGAGAAAAACGTAGAAATCACATTTACAATTACCCAGTACCGGCTTGTGTAAAAACCCGGTCTCTTCACGATGTCACTAGCTCTCTCTATCACATGTAGATATCATAGAATTCTTGGGGACAACATGACCGACCTTGAATGTCGCCGCTGTCTTACGCTGAAACAAAGTCTCACATTCACAACAACAAGTAGAGCAATCAATAGTATTCAAGCATCCACTGTTATTTTTACTCTGTTTACTTTGATTATAAATGACTCTAGGCTCATGTTGAACAAAATTAGCACAATTGCGCTTATTATTTGTTCTATGATCACAATACTTATTATTACCGTTGTCTTGTTTACAAATAATGACTTTAGTCGTTTGTTGAGGAACATTATTCTGGTGATGTAAAACAACATTTGAAAAGCCATTATCTCTATTATACTTTCCAACATTCTTACAATCAAAACTTTGAGATTTGTTAAATTGTCTACAGTATCTAGGAGAAGGAAAATTATTATTTACTGATCTCCCTTGGTAATGTTTAATCTTGGGGTTATCTCTCTTACTAGAACTGTTTTTCTTTTCCCCTATGGGAATATATTTACCAATAGTTTCAAACTGACTGTGCTGAGTTTGATAACTGCCAGAAACAATAGTATCTCTATTGTTCCGCATATGGGTTTCATCTTTGGAACAAGTAGTAATAGCCTCTACACCCGCTATTAATTTCTGAGTATTCCCAGTAGTAGAGAAATATTTGCTCTTATGAGTCTTGACTTGAAATTTATCACCCTTCTTTTCCTGACCAACAGAACTGGTTGTTACACAAGAATCTTTGTTGGTCTGACGCCAAGAATTGTTACTGGAACTATCAGTAATATTAGAACTAGGAAAGTTGTATTTCCCACGATAAGATCTATATTTACTATGTATGACCTCTCTCTGAGCTACTTTCTGTCTATCATTGTCAACATTGACAGAAGACTTCATATTGTTTTTCAAAACCATATCTAGTAAGCCATATATTCTGTCCCTGCTTCCGCAATTTCATTATCTTTAAGTGAAATCGTTTCACTTAACCTTTTATTTAACTCCTTAACAGCCAAAACTTTGTCGCTTTCTTCTGCTAGCAAATTTTCAATTTTAGCGACCTTCTCTTTCTCCATAGTTAACTCTTCTAATTTCACCTTTTCATCCTTTTCTTTGCTTGCTCTCCTCTGTCGCGCTAGTTTCCTCAATCTCATCTTTTGAACCTCTTCTATCTGTGGCTGAAGTCGAGCCACTTGAGCCTGAAGTCCTTGGATTTGAGCAGCTTGTGCCTTTAACTCATTCATATTCTCCGAGGATACATTACTCTTTTCTTTCAGTTGGCGACTGAGACTATCATTGTCATCCAACACATCCTGAAGCATATCTTTATAAGTCTTCTCACAGTCATTTCTCTCAACCTTCAATTTCTCATACATCTCTTTCTGTTCTTGAAGTTCCCCCGTGAGATTACCTATCTGAGCTTCCAAGTCTTGGACTTTGCTTAAAGCTGAGTTTAATGTAGCTTGTGCACTAGAAAGTTCTGAGTTTGATTCAAGTATCTCACTTTTAAGCTTATACACAGTTGCCTGTAGTTCGCTCTCTTTAGCAACACCTTCTAGGAAATTCTCCCTTTGCTGTAGAGCACTTTGTTTGTTTACTTTTGCTTGTTTCTCAATTCTCAATTCCCTTTCCTGCTCATCAGATGTATGGTTGTGGATTATTTTGAGCATGCTTTGCATTATATGCCCGTGTTCAAGTTCAATATACTGTTGCACAAACACACGAAGGTGCCGTAGCAAATTCACCAAATCCTTGGCCATTACCAAAGTGCAAACAAACTTAAAGTTGTGTTCAGCAAATAACTCCAGGGATGTTGACACATTAATCAAAAAATCATCCATTATCCATTCTCCAAGTCGTGCACCTCTCAATCCCTTACCATCTCTACCTACCACCAATGCAGACTCCAACACAGGCCTTATATCTGTAGGGTACATATCACGATCCATGGTGATTCACTTACTTAATCAACTATATATAGTAATCACTTATAGTTATGACAAATTACTGTCGCAAAAGGTTTGACAATTACCCTTCCAGCTGACAAAGTTAACTATTTGTCAAGAAATGAGCGTATTCCTCAATTCTGTATCACCAATTCCTTTTTATAGCACCTTTATCAAGTCACATCATTATCAGGAAAATCGACATATGTCAACAGCCATTAACACCTATGCATCAAATCTTAATCATATGTCAAATTAGACATAAACAACAATAATAACAAAATGAGCAATTAGGGAGGCCTAGCGACATATATGAAGTGACACAATTTACACAAGACACAATCACTTATCTGTCAATGATCCCGCTTCTTTTCCGCCACAACACTGGGTATCACATAGATTGATAAAACCTCCACTGCGGGAAAGCACTGCAACTTGATTCGTTTCTCTTCAGGTAATTTCGTCAATATGATATGTGCTTAACAATGCACAAGTTGACAGGAACCATAATACAGCACACACTGCAACTCTTGACTCTTCTGTAGTCTGAAATGCACACGGCAACTCCGTGTATTATAACGTCTTGAACTTGTGATGGTGACCACTGGCACAGGTAACCCGAATATTGCAGAAATCTGTCACAACCCGTACAAATGCTGGTACAAATACTGTCCAAGTCTAATTGAACTTCCTTGACCACTGCAGACGTTGTTGTAGTCTATAGGCACGAAATAGGCCGTCAATTGCTACTGGTGTAAAGTTGCCTTCTACCACGAATAGAGCGTGCGTCGTTTCTCAAATGCGCCACCCAGGCAGATAATATTTAGGTCACAGTTCTGAAGTACACCAGATTCAAGCCACGCCTACATAAGGCTAATTATAACAAAGTCAAGTGTTCTACACTCTTGTCACGTGAAAGTCATATGTATTATTTCCACCTTGTAGTGACTGATCCTCTAGATATGTTATGGTCTGGTGGACAAAATTTGATTCACTTTATCCTCTTGTTTCAAGTACATATCACTGTAGAGGTAACAATTTCTTAATCGTATACGCCACTCAGGCACATCTTAAATGATATCCAATGTTACGAAAACTACGCCACTTAGGCTATCGACGCGAATAGTCGTAGATGTCAGATCCTGTTGACTGAAAACCACCATAAATGTAACAAAAGTGGTTTCAGTCTGAAATGTTATCACTGTTATTACTGGCCATAAATGTACTCGCATTCGCTAGCACAACACGACATCATTATAACATAATTTCCCGGGCATTAAATATATATAATACGGCCTGTCCACATCCTGGCCTAAACAGTACTTCAACACGCACTAAAGCCTGCATCATCCGGCAGCTTCATTAATCTTCACAATATGGCCTACAAAAGTACTTCAATACATAGCGAAGCCTGCATCACCCGGCAGCTTCATTAATCTTCACAATATGGCCGACAAAAGTACTTCAATACATAGCAAAGCCTGCATCACACGGCAGCTTCAATAATCTTCAAAATATGGCCTACAAAAGTACTTCAATACATAGCAAAGCCTGCATCACACGGCAGCTATAATAATCTTCAAAATATGGCCTACAAAAGTACCTTAATACACAGCGAAGCCTGCATCTCCCGGCAGCTTCATTAATCTTCACAATATGGCCGACAAAAGTACTTCAATACATAGCAAAGCCTGCATCACACGGCAGCTATAATAATCTTCAAATGGCCTAAACAAATCTTCACTGCAGTGTATCACATAGGCTGTACACACAGCGAAATATATAAGTCGACATTTTCTCAAATCCTACGTAGGCATACATTATCCAAAAAACACTGGGACTCGACCTACACGGTCCACGCCCAAAACACAACTCCCTCAATCACACACTAGTCCCGCCAAAAAACCCGTCACGAGATTCGGTTGTCTTGAACACCGTTCTCGATAACACATGCAGACTAGCGAGCTATTCACATGACTCAAAACAGTACAGAATAAATACATTAAACAGCGTTCACACGCTTATCTGTACTCTGTCACCCGAAAATAGGAAAAGATAATTCTATCCTAAAGTCAAACAAGTATCCGCTTAATCAAGCGTTGCAACTCGAAATTTAATTTGTCTAAAAAACCATTCTAAAGATTACTTCCCCTTCCATAAGTTCCACTTGCAACACTCACCAAAACTCTTAAACTAAAGTCGTTAGCTGTGACAAAGTAACATATCGAGAGATGACGTAAAGAAGAGTCTGTGTCTACGCTAGAACTGTCCGAAAGCGTGGCTTGGTCGACTTAATAAATGTGTTGAAGAATCTACTTGTAAAAAGTGTTAATGAGTCTAGATTGGACCCAAAAATCAAGTGTGTATTTATAATTCAATGTGGTGAAACCACTTCGTCAGGATATGTTGAATCCATAAGTATTGAATAACCAAGATGGCCAGAAATATAGTTAGAGATTGTATCTCTAGATATACTAGATGTTTTCAAGGTTAGTATAACCTACATATATAAATATAAACATTTGTGAAAAAGTACAATGTGTCAGGAAGGATCATAAGAGAATATATTTTAGCGGTTACAGAAATAAGTGTACAAGAAAGCACAGGACTTTAACATTACGGATTTGATGTAAAAATCAAATGTGTCGAGAACGACCATAAAAGAATAAAGTTAGCGGACAAAGAAATAAGCGTGCAAGAAAGCACAGGAATAGATTATTACGAGTATTAGAACAAAATTATAAAAGCAGGAAATTGTACAGATATGGTATATTAAAGGAATCGATTTTTGCCAGTGACTAACTGTTAAATTATGTTGGAGAAACAAGTAATTCATGTGAGTTTTTCTGTATGAATAAAATGAAAGTCGTTTACACATATGTCTTTGAACACTCTATGGAAAATTCAGATTCATGATTTGTTCATTATGACAGTTGAGAGTTTTTTTCAGTTAATGGACATGAATACATATTCAAATATGAACGATTCTGCAGAAGTGAAGTAAGCCAGTTCCATATCACAAGTTAAACAAAATATTAATACGTTTGGCGTTACAGTAAGAAAATTTTTTTCATTGAGTCAACTTATCATCAGGGAGCCGCTGTAGCATAGTGGTTAGTGCACTGGCTTCCTAGCTCAGTGGTCTATGGTTCGATCCCCAGATGAGGTGGGATTTTTTTAAGCCGCAAACGGCTCCTAGGTCGACCCAGCCCCAACTGGGTACCAGAGCAACTCTGGGAAGGTTAAGGCGGCCGGCGTGATGCTGACTACATCACCCCTAGTGTGCCGATGGTCAAGAAAATATGGGCCTAACACCATATTCCCAATATGCCTCAATAGGCGTGAAACGGGATCCTTTACCTTCCTTTACTTTACCAACTTATCAGAACAAAAATTTAAAACAACCCTAGACATTAACAGGAGACCATAAAGTTTACTCTTAACATGGGCCATGAGCAAACAAAGGTTGAGAACCTCTGGAATAGTACACGCTGATAAAACCAGTTGATGGCATTACAAGGTAGTCTCTTGCCCAGAATCCTCAAGGAAAGACAAGTAAGGGGAGACGCCAGGAAAATAACACGAAGAAGAGTATGAGTCACGGACTTGACGGGTATAAAGAAGACACTGAAATAATGAGTATCATTCGAGGGAATGGATGGTCCGTGCTCCACTGACAGCTGACAGGTAATTTAAGTACTTTAACCTTTTCAAAACTATCGGTACCACTCATAGACACAAGCGAAATGACAGGTTTTGGAAATCAAATACACCCTTCATTTTCCCAAGGAGCGGAGGCCTTCAAGAAACTTATGCCAAGTCTTCCTGTCACGTGTTTTCAGCTGCCCTTTTCTTCTTCATGCCCTTCATGTATGTCACCAGTTCTCTTCTCCATGTGTTCCCTTGTTGCCTGTTACCCCGTGGACTCCAGAACAAGGACTGCCTGATAATGTTATTAAGAGGTTTCCTCAATGTGTGTCCTATCTATCTTCAGTGGCGTCCACAGGTTTCCTCAATGTGTGTCCTATCAATCTTCAGCGTCTTCTTCTCATCTTTTGTTTCACTGGCACTTACTTGTCTGGTTCTTGTCCGGTTCTTAGTCATTAGTTCCACATCAGTGATCTTATTATTTCACTTCAATTCTTCTATTTTACGCAAGCATCCATTTTTTTAAAGTGGCTTGCAAAATACCGTTGTATAATATCTGCAGATACGGAGCGAAGGATTCAGGCTTTCGAGCATAAATGTTATAGAAGAATTTTGCGCATTTGCTATAAAGAGCACAAAACAAATGTCTATGTTAGAGAGAAGATAAACACCTATGCAGGCCACCAAGAACCACTTTTGTCAATAGTGAAACGTCGAAAGCTTGCCTGTTTTGGACATGTAACTCGTCATGACTCCCTTTCGAAAACGATCCTCCAGGGAACAGTCGAAGGTAAACGGAGAAGAGGAAGGCAAAGAAAGTCCTGGGCTGATAACATCAAAGAATGGGCACGACACGGTTTTTCCACACTTGTACGCATTGCTGAGAATAGAGAGCAGTGGAGGACCCTGTCTGCTGATGCTTCCACCATGGCACCCCTACGACCCATGACGGGTTATGGGTTGAGATGAGATGATGAATCCTAATCAAACATTACATCTTCAAGAACGTCTTCAGAAGAAGGGATGGACACGAGAACCTCAAAGGTCGGACAATATTAATTTAAAATAAGAAACGCGAAGAATAGAAATTATACAATATGAACAATGACAGTCACTAAGTACCGAAACTGTCGACTTTGCACTCGAGGGACTATCTATAAGTGGGTTGGCGTCCTGTCGATCATGAACTACCGGTAGATCCCAAGGCATAATTTTGGTATAGCTTTAGGTGACAGAGAGGGAAATAAACATTTAACCTAGGTAAATACCCCCTGCAGACCCAAGTAGAACAGTCCCAACTAAGATGGTTTGGCCATGTCTGCAGAATGGGAGAAGATCGGCTATCACGACAATCATGGGAAACAAAGAGCCAGGGATCCAGACCCCCAGGACGACCCAGAGTCCGCTGGTAGGACAACATTAGACAATCTTTGAAGGATCGAGAACTAGAATGGAACCAGGCCAGGAGGAAGACAGCCGATGGGATAGTCTGGCGCTCTCTCTTCCAAATCTCTACACCTCATGGTAGAAGGGGAAAGACTAAGTAAGTAAGTAAATGTTGGACTAGACATTTATAACACATAAGGAAGGGAAACCACGAGGCCTGTAAACAGTAAATTAATATGAAACAAATATAAAGGTATGTTATAAGGCACTCGTAGGAAATAAAGAAGTAGAACACCAGACAACAGAAAAACAACAGACATGAGTGGCTTACCCAGGATTTGAACCCTGGAACCTTCCGTGCGACAACACCGCCTAGCTATGCAAGCGAATCACACTGTCCTCCCTGCCATCTACGCATCCCCAAAAAAGGATGTTTCAATGACAGGTCATTAGTGCGAACCTCTATACATAACACCGGAAGTTTACCATGGGCAGTTCAGCCTATCAATGACGCAATCACTTCTGTTGTTCCCCTATATATCAGTATTGGTCAGTCCAACAAGACAAAGACCTTAATACTGTGTCCAGTATGATAGTAGACCTAGAACAGTAAGAACAGGACAG
This sequence comes from Oreohelix idahoensis, assembly GCA_024509875.1. Taxonomy (NCBI): domain Eukaryota; kingdom Metazoa; phylum Mollusca; class Gastropoda; order Stylommatophora; family Oreohelicidae; genus Oreohelix; species Oreohelix idahoensis. Next base: position 226,166 of record JAMPIV010002608.1, on the reverse strand, counting down.
AGGGTAGGTTTGGTATTGTATAAACATTTATAACACATAAGGAAGGGAAACCACGAGACCTGTAAACAGTAAATTAATATGAAACAAATATAAAGGTATGTTATAAGGCACTCGTAGGAAATAAAGAAGTAGAACACCAGACAACAGAAAAACAACAGACATGAGTGGCTTACCCAGGATTTGAACCCTGGACCTTCCGTGCGACAACACCGCCTAGCTATGCAAGCGAATCACACTGTCCTCCCTGCCATCTACGCATCCCCCAAAAAGGATGTTTCAATGACAGGTCATTAGTGCGAATCTCTATACATAACACCGGAAGTTTACCATGGGCAGTTCAGCCTATTAATGACGCAATCACTTCTGTTGTTCCCCTATATATCAGTATTGGTCAGTCCAACAAGACAAAGACCGTAATACTGTGTCCCAGGTTTAACAGTTCTTTCGCCACATTCCCAGTGAAAACCTGCAAGCTGGTTTATTTAAATTCACTCTTTTTTTTCGTAAACTGTAAGACAGAAAGTGATCTTTACTTTAAAGTGAAGTTAACATTCGGTAACCTATTTAGTTTTAATTTTCTACCGCCCTGTTGGTGAGATTGCTGGATGCAGATCGTGCGGCAGAGATTAAAGTTACATATAGGCTGGACTTATTCCAGATTCCACATACTATGAAACCTATAACATACATTCTTTTTTTTTTTTTTTTTTTTCGTACGCCCGCTAATACTCGAATCGAAATCTCAGGTTATTTTTAATGTCTAACCTGACATTGTGTACAACATCAGCAGTTATGGGCTATTATGAAAAATATGGGATTTCCAAACCACCTCATACAACTCATCGCACTGCTGTACCAAGAACAACAGGCAGCCGTAAGAATAGAGGGGGAAACATCAGAATGGTTTGAAGTACAGAAAGGAGTAAGACAAGGCTGTACCCTTTCCCCTTACCTGTTTAACATTTATGCCGAGAATATCATGAGAAACGTAAGAGATGACCAAGAACACACAGAGTTTGACTCATTTAACATCGGCGGGTACCAGATCCCGGAAATCAGATATGCTGACGACACAGTCCTCCTATCGACCAACCCAGAAGGACTTGAACAATTACTTCTGTCCACCAAAAAACACAGCGAGGCCCAGAATCTATACCTAAACACCA
>JAMPIV010002608.1:142500-220000 GCA_024509875.1 Oreohelix idahoensis | reverse complement strand
CTTGGTGGCCAAGACCATTAAAGTGTATGGCAACTGCTGTGGATTTTTGCTGAGAGATGTCATTCAAGTGCTGGCTGAATCTGTCTCCAAGTGGTTTGCCAGTTTAATCAGTCTTGGCGGAACTGGGGCTTATTTTGCCAAAACCCAACACTGGATTTGTTACGTGTATCATGAAGATATGTTCCAGATGTTGTGAAACAACGATTAGGTAAGCGAGACTGAATGTGGCCACAGTTTGTCTGAAGCGAGAGAAAGAAGGAGTTAATAATTCTTCTATTGTATAATCATTGTACTCACTTTGTTTTTCCTTTTTTTCTGTTTGCTAATACTGTTATTTTCAGGATAGATTAATTAGAAACTCTGTTCTTGACAGTATAGTCAAATTCTATACCATAGCGAAAATCTTTTGATCTTTCGGGGTTAATAACTATTTCTAACAGGATCTTGTCTCAACAGAGGGGATTGCACTTATGGGTTTATTTCTTTATTATTTCTGTAACCTATGATTTTTCTATGGCTATTGATACTGGATGTTGTGAAGTTTTTTTGTGATAAATAAATTTAACAAAAAACTTAATTACCTGTGTTGGTCAGCTCGGCCGAATATTCATACTCCATTTACTATAGTTTCAATTTTGTGCGTCTGGTTGTCGTCACTTATCTGTGTGTGTATGTATGTGAGTGGTTAATAGTGTATATGTTTATATATACGGAAAAGTAAATTGTCTGATAGACAAATTACAGTCGCAAAGATAGGCTGGACTAGAGTATCTTCTCAATCCAGGGACAGATTCTACCTTTCATCAATCACTCGTGAAATCTATTTCTTTACCTTATCTCTCACTGAGTTACCACCTTTTTCAGTTCTATTCAGACGGGACCAGAATCTATCTTAAATACCTATCCAAAATCTACGACAGGAAGTCAAGTCAAGCGTCTTCAAGACCTGTCTGCTGAAGTGTCTAACGTCGTCTGCTGGCAACTTGGACCTCAAACTTGTACCGCAAACTTATATCACAAACTGAAAGCAGACAAACGTCTCTGCTAATTATTGGGTCTCCTGACTTAGTCATCAGGTGACCCCCCGCTTCAGTCCACCATTTTATCTTTCTCAGACATTTTACACTCCTTGAGCGTTAATTTTAACCCCAGTGAATTGAATGAGAGTGCTGTTAGACAGCAGAAGAACGAACGTATTTCGTGGCATTGACCATCTGTGCACAAAGCCTAGCCAACCCTTCGTTTGAAATGATGTTATGGAGTACTGTATTTTTATTTTCAACGCGTCCAGTTTTCTTCTCCATGTATCATTTGCGTTCATTTATGAGGAGTTCCTAGGGTTGTATTTTCAATTCGCGCCAGTCTTCTTTTCTCTGTAAAATTAATTGTGTTCATTTAATTCATTAGGCGTTGAGTTCATAATCATTAGGTTGGGTTAATTTTTTCAGACGTTAGGAGAAATTCCGTACACCCTCACTTACTCTGGTTAATTGTAGGGGTGGGGGCAGAAGCACGACCCAGGTTCAACGCTAGAACCAATCAAATTTATTCTGGTAACTAGAACTTTCAGTAGTGTTATCTAACGTTACGGAATGAGTAGCTCGTGAGCAAAATATACACTGAGTCATTGGGTTGTTTACGATATCATTGGCTGAGGTCCGATTTAATTTATGGACAGTAATATAATAGGTCAATAGGTTAGCAGAAAGCGGTTCTAGAGAGAGAGACGCCACGCGATGACTCATCGCGTCTGATATGTCATCATAATATTTTACTGTATATGTAGCATCAAAATCTTTTAGCGCTCTCTCTGGTCTCAAAATTTTCCTGCCGTGAAAACAACGCCTTATCTTCTGCTCAGCGAGTCATCGGCTGCTCAGCGTGAGAAATTCGGTATTTGGGTATGTGTATAACGTATTAGCGAGTAGATAGTTTTCCTGTAAAATATTAGCACGATAGAGTAAGTTTTCTTCTGGGAGTTTATTTAAGTTTTATTAGTTGGAAGTAGAGATGGCTACTGTGTATGTGTCGAAACATGCTTCGAAACAGCATCGAGTCCGAAAGTTCGACACACAGCCTGCTTGTTGTTTCGAAACAGTTTCAGTTCTTGTCTGCCTCGCTGTTTTGCAGAGACACACTGTCTCACTGTCTCACCTTCCGTGGGTGTTTGTAAAATTTGAATCAACCGTTCGGAACATTAGTATGTAATATCAAACATGTCATATTTTTCAGGGATGTGTTATGATGACTTGATTTTACAAGTGATATTATTTTTGCTGAGAAGTTATAGACACTGGAAATTTTGTCAGTGCTGCAGTTGTCAATGTTTTAGGCACTATGTTAAAGTTGAAAGTGTCCGTGTGTTCGTATAAATGTAATGGATACTTTCTTAGCTCTGCTGATAACTGTGTACTCGGTGTGGATTTGAATCATTGTCTACCAAAACTAGCTTACTCTAGTTTGATATCATGTGTTATTATTACTGTTATTATTATTGTTTTTTTTTATTTTCACATATACTGCAGCTATCATCATATCTCCGTTTTATTTCATCATAATGAAGACTTGTTAAAAATATTGAATTGTGGTCACACGAAACGACATAGATTTTCACACACGACAGTAGCGCGCAAGAAAAAACAGAGGAGATTGTCTCACACAGTTCATGTATAGTAATGTATACTGTCTTTTAGAGACTTTTCTCCCCGATACGGGCAATAGTGCCGTTGTGTCGAAACAGTGTGTCGACACAGTTTAAATCACCGAGCCCACTGTCTCGAAACAGCGGAGTGTGTCGATTTGCCCACCTCTAGTTGGAAGTGCCATCAATTGCTTTCTTATAGAAATAATAAAAATGTAAGTTGTGCATATAGTTTTTCAATGAATAATAATAGCAGTATCTATGATTTGTATAGCGGCTTTGAGATATTAACTGTGTGAGGGTAAGCGCTAAGATAAACGGGTGTTCTGTAATATGTGATATGAGGACTGTGAAAACCGCATTTTGATTATGAAAATTTGTAGTATATATACGCGAGCGTAAGTTGTGTATTTAATTACTTGTGTTAGTGTCTTGGGGTCAGAGGACAAAAGGTTGAGATGGGATTTAATATTATCTAGATAGTGTGTGTGTATATATATATATATATATATATATATATATATATATATATATATATATATATATATATATATATATATATATATATATATTGTGTTAATTGATACCTTCCCGGGTCAGTTTGTAAGAAATAGGGCCGGGGCCGATTCAGCCATTCTACCTCTTTCTTTAGACCATATGTTATTCATTATTGAGAAAATCCTTTCAACAGGTGCAGATGTGCCTGGCAGGCTGAAAATGTATTCTATAATTTGGACAAGATTGGGCAATGAAATGTTCTTTTCTTTGAAATGACTGAATAGTTGTGTCCACTTTTCTTCGCAACTTATATTTTTCCAAATGTGATAGCTTGTGGTGAATGAAATGTTGTGACGCCTGAGGGCCAGACTAGCGCAACAGATTTACGTCAGCCTGTGTCTGGTAGTTCCCATAACCGACAGGTATTAAGTGGGAGAGGGGGCAGAGATAGGAGGGACTGCAAATTAGTTTGACTCTTGGGTAGGAATATTTGTTTATCGCTTGTGCGTAACTTGTGTAGGGGAGATGTATTAAGTTAGGGGAAAGAGGGGAGTAGAGGTAAAGGTGTTTATTTGTTAGAGATGAGAATATTTTGACGTGTTGTATAGTTGTTATTTTTTCGTTTTACAGCATTTTCACGGCACACAGGTAGGGGTTGTAAACTGCCCCTACAACTTACCACTGTAATTTGCCTTCAAATGAACCGAGGGCTCAAGACATCGCCATAGGTGAAGAGAACTGGTGACGCGGAAATACCGGCACCCAGTACGTCTGCACCAGAGAAAGAAAGAAAGAAATGCTCAGGCAGTGAAGCACATACTTCAGCGGGAACGGGTTTTCTTAAAATCCGGAGCTCTTAGCTCGTTATAGCACACTAAATAGGCGCGTGGCCTGGTGTTGTTTTTTGTACAGCCATAATAAAGCCGTTTGTCCTAAACCCGAAAAGGTTAACAGGGCAGTGGACAGAGGTTTCATCAGCAGCGAAGCTTCTACATCCCGAGTCAAGAACATCGTTATCTATACCTAAGACATCAGCATCTGTAGTTTGGAAAGGAGAAAGGGAAATCATTCTTTTCCGAATGCTGACCAGATAAGGGGCGTGAAGGAGACGCCACTCAGCAGAAGACGGTAGTGTCAGAGAGACACCGGGCAGCAGCAGAGGAGAGAGAGAAGTTAGAGAGTCAGATAGAAAGACTTAAAGGACAGCCTCTGAGTTAGCACTGAACAGTCAGTTAACGGATCAGGGCTGGTGGTACAGTTGTTAGTTGTGTAGGCCATCAAATAGTGCATTAAGGCTGTGTAGACATTGAGTTATATGTCTGCAGCAGGACAGTGTGTTAGAATTAATAATAATAGGATAGATTTTGTATAATCCTTAATTCGTTTTTCCATGAAGGTTGAAAAAGAGGGGGTAATTGTTTGTTTATAGTGTCTGTCAGTTTACTTGTTCTGTTTCAGGTTTGTGCAACCTCGCACGTTATTTATTTTGCTGTGTTATTGATTTTGTTGCTTTAATAAACTATAAAATATACACTGGATCAGTTTTTCTATAACTATACTGTACTTATATGCTTGTCTGTATAGTGTGTCTGTGGACTTTTAGTGAAACTTTATCTCCTTTATGGTAGTCAGAGGTGGTGAGCCAGTAGCTATTACCATAGTCACAAGTGGCGAGGGAGATTCAATCTCGGTTCTCACCCTCGGAGCTATAAGCCTCATCTTCCACATTCACTGTCATTCTCATCTAAATCTATCTTCTCAGACTTTCTCATATCAGTGTTGTGTCTCTATATTCAGACTAATTCTAAACTTAAATCCACTTCGTGACAAAGGGGTAAGTCTTATATGTATATTTAACATGTATAAATATGTTTATTTATGCAAACGTTGTGCATGATGTCGACAATCTCATCATGTAAGATAAATTGTCACGTAAAACACCACTGTAAGAGCTGGTGACAGCTTTGTACGGGTTTGCTCACAAGGGACCAATGGTAGAGGTGGCTCCATGCTCCAAAGGGTGCAGGAAGAGGAATTTATAATGATAATGTAACAATAAAGTACATTTAGTATATGTCAACATTGCATTGACCGAATGTTTGTATACTATTTTCTGATTGATTTACATTCTATCGCTCTCTTAAAATACACTTTCAGCTGCCCTGGCGCTCTCATCTTTAGTGTTCATTAGATGTTGGGCTCATAGGGAACTCTCTGATGCAGATGAGCTGGTTGGTGAATAGGGCAGCTCTCTTGATTTCTACATCAGGAGATAAAGATTTAGGGGAGATGTTATCTGTTTTTTCTCTCTAGTATCTGATAGTCATTGCTGGACACCAATTCTGAGAGACAGTTCCAGAAGACATTCAGAAGCGGTAGACTTTTGAGATCTACGCGTAAAACTAGCGTAACCCCAGGCGCCACTCGATTATTAACGTGTGGAGAAAAATCAGGAATCAACTGAGATCTCGCATCACTAAAAGCAGGTTCCAGCAACAACTCAGCTTAAAAGAAAAGAGCTAAGTGGAACTAAACAGACACTCCTAATTGCGTTCTTCGCGATCTACTAGCATCGTAACTAATAAAAAAACTCTTTTAAATTTTAAGATATATAAGCTTAAACAATATATACGTACATATATATATATATATATATATATATATATATATATATATATATATATATATATATATATAGGCTTACCATACGTCCCGGTTTGACCGAGACTGTCCCGGTTTGAAGGTATGGTCCCGGCGTCCCGGCCAGTTTGTCATTTTGTCCCGGTTGTTTGAAAAAAATTAAAAAGTGCCGAATATACACGAAGTCAAAAAGTGCCGCCTCGGAAAATGGCAATTAGGCAACACGAAAACCCAACTTTAACACTGGCCTAGTATGCAGCGTCGCAAGTCAGTTGCGCAGCTGCCGCGCATGCGCAGTCTTAGTTGAGTTCTGTCAGATTGCATAGGTAATTTACTCGAGTCGGTGTTTGTTTTCGGCTTGTTGTTTGCAATTATTTAGTACTGTACATTAAATTAATTTAACCCCCAAAATGCCAAAAAGAAACTGTATATTTACGGATGAATTAAGAAAATTTTTAATAGCTGCTAAAGAAGCAACTTTTGCATTTCATGTTGTTATTCACAATCGCAGCTTCAAGTCTGCCGATTGCTCATCTAAATTGATATCAAAGTTTTTTTAAACAAAGTTTAGACTAGCCAGAACAAAATGTGAAGCTGTCATTGTTAATGTCATTGAGCCACTGTTGTTTCAGCAACTTTGTGAAGATTTAAACAAAACAAATTTTGTGACAATATCAATTGATGCTTCCAACAGGAAAGAAATTAAAACTGTGCCATGTGTTGTGCGGTATTTTGTACCAGATTGTGGAGTAAAAGTTAAACTTTTAACTTTCAATCAGTTCCCGGTGAAACTGCAGAAATATTGACAAACTATTTAATGTCAGTTATCAAAAACCATAATGTAACACAAAAAAATTATTTGATTTTGGGCAGATAACTGCAATACCAATTTTGGAGGTGTAAAACGGAGAGGAGAAAACAATATTTACAGTCGAGTGACGAAGGAACTAGGAAGAAATTTTGTTGGCATTGGTTGCGGTGCTCACATCGTTCACAACTGTCTTCAAACTGCAGTTGCAGTGGTCAAAATTTATAAATATTTCCACATTTATACGGTTCGAGTAACTCAACAAAAAGAGTTCTGTGAATTTGAAGATGTCGAGTATAAAAAGGTTCTTCAACATGGCAATACCCGTTTTCTTTCGCTACTTCCAGCTATCGACAGAATACTTGAAATCTATGAGGGATTGAAATCATATTTTATTTCACAAGAACACTGTCCAGTGTTGATAAAACAGTTCTTTGATAACGATTGTGGTGAAATGTATTTGTGGTTTGTGCAAGGGCAACTCACATTGTTTAACAAATCTACCTTGATTATGGAAAGTACAAAAGCAAGTGCAACTGATATTGTTAGTGAACTTAGAAAATTGAAAACAAATCTTGAGGAAAGGCGAGATAATAAATTTATACCTCAAGAAGCAAAAAAGCTTTTTAGAATACTGGAAAATAATGGAAGTATTAATATTAATACAATCCTACAAGAGTTTACACAATTTTATGTACGATGTCTTTCTTACATTGAGCTATGGGAAAACCGTTTTGGAGGAGCAGAATCTTTTATTTGGATAAACAACAATGAATTAACATGGTCTGAAATTGAAGTATCAGGTGAAAAAAATTAATGAAACTCTTGCAAATAGTGCAATAAACTTGGATGAACTGTTTGATGAAGTGGTGATTGCAAAAGGTTTTTGGTCTGCAAGCTATGACATTTGGAAAAATACAAGTTGCGAAGAAAAGTGGACACAACTATTCAGTCATTTCAAAGAAAAGAACATTTCATTGCCCAATCTTGTCCAAATTATAGAATACATTTTCAACCTGCCAGGCACATCTGCACCTGTTGAAAGGATATTCTCAGTAATGAATAACATATGGTCTGAAGAAAGAGGTAGAATGGCTGAATCAACTGTAAAAGCTTTATTGCGCTGCAAAGTTAATTGTGAACTAAATTGTAGGGAATTTTTCGGCGCGATTAAAAATAACAAAGAATTTTTATATTAATAACTTTTTAATAATAAGTTATGTTCAGTTAAGAGTAATTAAAAATTATTAATAAATAATTGCTGTTTTTTGTTAACCACTCCATTACTTAGCCTTTTTGAATCATAAGCATTAGCTGAATATACTTCTCTCTTTCTAAAATCGCATAGAAGGCGCTCACTTTCTGTTTCAAGCAAACTTTCCAAATTGTCCCGGTTTGAGAAAAAATATTATGTAAGTCTCTCTCTCTCTCTCTCTCTCTCTCTCTCTCTCTCTCTCTCTCTCTCTCTATATATATATATATATATATATATATATATATATATATATATATATATATATATATGTATATATATATATATATATATATATATATATATATATATATATTATATATATATATATATATATATATATATATATATATATATATATATATTTGTGTTTTGCTGACTTTCTGTCAGCTCGAAGCTTATCGTCACCAGTCTATTGTCATTATTTGACACATAATAATCTTGCAGAAGAGCGGCGGGGATGAAAATTTTACATACGCTGAGATAACTCAGATTTTGTAGTTGAAATCCTTAAAACCCTGCAAGACTCCCTAAATAGGAACTCAGTCCTTCTATTCATTTCACTGCCAAAAGTAATTCTTGAACACAGGTTACTACTACCTTTTAGAAATCATTTAACTCTCTGACCATCATTCGTGGGCCACTAAGGCAGACAAAGGGAGACAACGTCCAAACAAGCTGCTCATGGAGTAGATTATTAGAGGTAAAAGAAAAACACTGTAGACAGCTAAGACATACATTGAAAATGTCTGAGGGAGGTTTGACAAACTAGACGAAGACAATGTCAAGTTTCTGGGTGTCACTGAGGAGACACAGACAGACAATGTCAAGTTCCGGTGTGTCACTGAGGAGACACAGACAGACAATGTCAAGTTCTTGGGTGTCACTGAGGAGACACAGACAGACAATGTCAAGTTCTTGGGTGTCACTGAGGAGACACAGACAGACAATGTCAAGTTCCTGGGTGTCACTGAGGAGACACAGACAGAGAATGTCAAGTTCCGGTGTGTCACTGAGGAGACACAGACAGACAATGTCAAGTTCCTGGGTGTCACTGAGGAGACACAGACAGACAACGTCAAGTTTCTGGGTGTCACTGAGGAGACACAGACAGACAATGTCAAGTTCCTGTGTGTCACTGAGGAGACACAGACAGACAATGTCAAGTTCCTGTGTGTCACTGAAGAGACACAGACAGACAATGTCAAGTTCCTGTGTGTCACTGAGGAGACACACAGACAGAATAGGACTCGCACTTCCTTATTCATGTCGTAAGGGACGACTAAAATGAGTTTGTGCCTGGGGCAGGCAAACATCGCTGCACTAAGAGATGAATGCCTTGGTGCAGGCTTCCAGCTAGGGGAGCTGATGTAGTGGTAGTTTCGTGCTTGATTGGTTGCGAAAAGAAAAATGAAACGAGATGAATATATGCATGAGTGAGTGAGTGGATCAGTGAATGAATGAATGAGTGAGTGAGTCAATGAATGAATAGGTTAATGAATGAATGAGTGAGTGAGTCAATGAATGAATGAGTGAGTGAGTAGTGAGTCAATGAATTAATGAATGAATTAATGAATGACTGATTGAGTGAATTAATTAATTACTGAGTGAGTAAATGAATGAATGAGTACATGAATAAATAAGTGAATGAATGAATGTATGAGTTTATGAAGGAATGAGTGCGTAAGTCAATGAATGAATGAGTGAGTGAGTGAATGAGTGAGTCAGTGAATGAATGAATGACTGATTGAGTGAATGAATTAATTACTGACTGAATAAATGAGTGAATGAGTACATGAATGAATAAGTGAATGAATGAATGAATTCGAAGATAATGAAAAGAGAGAAGAGAGACACTGAAACGCATGCTCACGTGGGAAAAGATTGAGTGATTACTCGATAGAGGAAAATCAGAGCGAAAATAACTACATGGATTGACGCCCTGATATGGGAGGACATTATCAAAAAAACTTACAGGCAACGCCAGAAACAGAGGGTTGTGGAAAGAAATCACTGCATACGCCAACCCGCCTATTATTAGTTTGATTGCGCCTGATGTGCTAGTAAATATGACAATAACTTGCCCTTTATTTCCTACATTCATGATCATCATCATAGCCCTTGAGCTCCAAATGGAGCATAGGCGTTCAGCAAACTTGTGCCAAGTAGTTCTATTTTGTGCCATCAGCTCGAGGTCTTTTCGTGTTCTCTTCATAGTTTTCATGTCTGTCCTGGGACCGAAGACGCAGCAACAGTGAAGAATGCAGTCAGCGACCCATTGCTTGACTGCTTGCGTCAGGCTCAGCGAACCAGAGCTGACCAAGACCCTACTCCACCTCCAAGTGGTGGTCCTGGAAACAGGCTGCATCACTGCAGTCTTGCTGAGAGAGTAGGGATCGAAGAGGGAAGGCTAACCCGGTCCCCAAACATGCCATGCTGAAACCGGATATGTCTGGCCGAAAGGCGCAAATATCGCAGCTTTGCTGTAAACGACGACACAAAGTAACAAACGTCCTTTTCAGGACGAACGCGGAAGCAAAAGAAGAAATTTCTGTCCTCAGTTCTCGTTTTCGTGTTTTCTTTGGTAGCTCTTTACCTCTTTAACCCCGGGATTGCAAAACAAGCACTGCTTTGTCATTGTTGTAGAGCTGCGCACGATCTTTGAAGACTTCGGGTGTTCCCGATAGAGGTTTCCTTCAATTATCCTTGCGCAGACTTTATGACAGAAGTCAAATGCGTTGTGAAGGATGACGTCAGAGTGAAAGTGTGACTTCAGTTAGAGAGTGGTCTTTGGTCGGGCTCGTGGAAGGACAAGATGTCCATTTTGGTTGTGTGTAGAATTCATATTATTCAGGATTTGTGTACTTCTGAAGCAGGTTGGCCTCTCAGGTATACGTAGGGATTGTGATAAACGAGCGCAAAGGCCTTTTTGCTCCATCTTTTCCTACATTTTTCATATTGTATTTTCTCCGACATTTGCTCTTTCATCCCATATTTGCGACCCACATTTGCTATTTCATCGTTGTGATTACTCGCGACCGGTATCTAGAGAACCACATTTGTTCTTTCATCGGGGGAAATAAAGTCCTTTGATTGAGTCCACATGCCTGACATTATCGTTTGAAGCCCACATTGCATCGTGATAAATCTGGTAAAAACACATCTGGTCATCCTAATCAAACATCTGGGCATGCTGTAATTTCTGTGACACCACATTAGACGCCCAGATTGGCCAGGGGAAAACGTCTCATGCTGTAATGGTGTTATCTTTGGTCGGCCGCGGTTCAGACAAGCGTTGGTTTACCACATTGGACGCCCACCTTGGCCAGGTGAACAATAAACAATCAGAGGTCAAACTACACCCACGTTTGGACTGACAGGAGACAAGAGCGATCCTGTGAATGAGTGACCAGAGGGGCCATTAAGGATTGGTTGGTATGGGCGGAGCTAGATGTCGGATCCAGAAACCCATATTGGACTGGCAGAAATATAATCTACTGCGTAGCTTGCAAGAGGAAGGAGTCCAGTTTTTTACATTGTGAGGAAGAGATTAAACCCAAAAACGCATAGTCTAATACACGTGTTTATTCAGAGTGGATGATAATTCAGTTCTGTGATTAATTGTGTTCTTAAAGGATTTTGCGAAGGGAAAAGAAGGTTAGTAGATCTTATACTTATTAATACATTTTCTTATTTTTGTTTATTTTAACCTCACAGCTAAAATGTGCGGAAGATAAAGTTTCAAATAATTCTTGGCATAACTGATTAATAAAATCAGAAGATTTTCCTAGAAGATGATAGGATGATAGGAGGTAATTAATAGTTCATATTTCACCTTTATCATCATCATCACAGTCTCCCATGCGCACACACTCTCATGCACAAGATATTTAACCTCAATAGAATTGAACTCAGAGAGAGAGATGATTAATGAGCAGTAGTTTAAATGAAAGTCAACCAGTGATGTTAAATGTGAAAAACTTACGAAGACTTGTGTGTGTCTTCAGTTCATCAGAAGTCTGAGTCTACACGCAACGTGTCTGACGTCTAACCAGAAATAAGTTATCAAAAACGGACATTTGGCTAGCAGAATTCGCCATAGGACATCTTTCATTCCTCAATTAAAAAGGAATATTGTCTCACCCACAAGTCAGAAGGTGGACGCAGCATTTTTCGTCACCATATACTGCTTGCTCACAAGTTCAATACCTCGTTATCACAAGTTCAATACAGAGTCATCATAAATTCAAATCACTCGAAAGATCATTATTATCTGAAGTCAAGCAAAAGAGCTCAAAAGAGGAATCGCATATTTATAGCAAGTGCAACACCCTCTTAAGCGCATTCTATGAAGCAGACTATATATATATATATATATATATATATATATATATATATATATATATATATATATATATATATATATATATATATATATATATATATATATATATATATATATATATATATATATGAATCACGACTACATATGCAAGGTTATGAGTCTACATATCACTAACATTTCGTGAAGATATCCAGTCTGACCAGTACCCTCGGGAGATTAGACAACAGACTTTTTGTTCATATGACAACTATTAACTGTTGATCCACACTACAGAGATATACTCAAACAGTGAAGGAATATACATAGATATCTCGTCAGCGTTCTCCGTACGACAACAGTATTCATCAGAACGTCCTCGGCTTAGAGATACCCCACTCGACATAACGTATAACAACTTGGGACATTTTATGCATACATGTGAATCCTCATATCTAGGAGAAGCATTTAGAGACACATGGACTGTGTAGAGTACTCACCATTTTGGTAACACGTATCATATCACATCATCATTTCACTTTACACCAGTTCATTCTTAATTAACTATTACTTAATTAACTGTAATTTTATTATCTCATCTGTGTGTTTTGTGTGAATCGTCTTTCACCATCATCCCGTTCTAATCATTACTAACCCTATATGTGTGGATATTTCATTAATAAACCCAACGATCGTTTGATCATTATCTAGTTTGTTAATGTATCTCTCGTGCTGTCGGTGTTACATATTCACCTATAGGAACCTTTCTCTACTCAGATGAGGTTGGGGGCTTTTTCTTTACGGGATCTAAGGGCAGAAGCTAAGGTCGTGGGGAAACAGAACTCTTTCCATAATTAATTAGAAAACACTGTTTAGTGGAAAGCATTCGCATTCCTGTCTTCTTGTCCCTATCTCGAATAGGTCTTTTTTTCTTTCTTAACGAGCCAATTTCTAGAGACCTTATATCTAATATCTCATAGACTATTCCTGGCAAAAGCTACTGTCGTAGTTGCCCCAGTGACTCACCACACGACAGGGATCATAGTTAAAGTTTGCGCAGAAATATTATATCTGCAGTTTATATTAGACAAGGCCGACAACGGAAATATAGGCAGTAAGAATGAAAAGGGCAACGACTGAAGATGCCAGACGTGGAATGTCAGAGAGTGAAGCCTGAATTGATATGTACTCAGTTCGTTCTGTTACATTTAATTATATGGAATAAACATTTGGATAATCCTGGCCTGGTTTATTCCTTGAATCCATGCTGTGTAAATCTGTACGTCAGTCTATCCTGTGAGAAGTGTCATACATCAACGATCAGGGCTTCACAACAGTCATGTTGTATTGCTATCAACAAGTTTCCTAAATGTGTGTCCTATTCATCGCCAGTAGCTTCTTCTCATCCTTGTACGACTGGCACTTCTGGTTTTTGTTATCAGTTCCACATTGATGACCTTTTCGTACCACTTCAAACCTTCTATTCTACGCAAAAAATTTTCTTGGCTGGTTTGTTGCTGTTGTTGTTGTTTTTTTTTCTCCCTGTTTTAGAACCGCACAGTTGGAATGCCTAGACGTTTGAGTTGAACATTCTGATTTCTGTGCTGGACTTCATTCATGCATTGCTAAATTCATTACACTTCCAGCCTTCTTTTCTTGTGCCATCCATGGAAGGTCTTCCTATGCGCCATTTATCCCCTTTGTGTTTATATTTAATTTCCTTCCTCGTGTGGTTTATTGGACTCTGTTCCCCCCCCCCCTCTCTCTCTCTCTCTCTCTCTCTCTCTCTCTCTATATATATATATATATATATATATATATATATATATATATATATATATATATATATATATATATATATATATATATACATACAGTATATATTTTTCTTCTTACGCTGCGGTTTTCAGAACAATAACTACCTTGTAATATTGTCCGCTGGTTTTTTTTTCTTTCTGAACATGTATCTTATCCAACTCCATCGTCTTCTCATAACGTCGTGTTCCAGTGGTATTTGGCACCACATTTATTTCGCAATAAAGAAATGGTATGAGTCTTCTATTTCACACTTCCCTTAGCGCACACATGCAAAACCGTTGTATGCCGTGTCATCGCACCAAGAAAATAAACCGCGCTATTCGTTCGTTCGTGTCCCATCTCAGAATATTGCAAAACGGGGATACTAAATTGAACGGAGACGGAACAAGAAAATCCCAGGGGAATCAGAGCCAAATGAAATCACAGTCGCGCGATAAAAATATTAAGATATTGTATATCTGACCATGTCCGTGGTTCGTAAATATTCACGACCACGAATGTGAGATAAAAGCATGGAGAAAATCTGGCACAAGTTGTATTTTTGTTTTTGTTTTTTTTGTTTTTAAGAATGAGCAAAACATTCAAGACATGGACGAATTTGAGAGAGACTGTAATAGATCGCGCGGAAGCGTTACGGTGGGGAGGGGGAGGGGGGGATAAGTGTGGAGAGTGTCTACGATTTAAACTATTGTTTGTTCATTTTTTGGCTATAGCTCCGTATTATTGTTTTTCAGTATTCTTCAGTTTTTAATTATGTTTCTTCTACTACTTCTCCTCGCCAAGTGGCAGGGTGGTCAGGGTTCTTACTTCTGGAGGCAAAAACTACCATGTTCGAAAGGAAATGGAGCCACCCTCCAGTCTACCAAACTGTCAATATGCACTTGACTCTTCTTGTTAGTTAGGGAAAGCAAAGGCAACAATGAAGGGACGAGATCACACCACTTTGTAAAGTTGAGATCTTTAATTATTACAGAGTGAAGTGCAGACGTATAAATCAGTTATTTAAAAAATATAATACAGCAGAGCTACTTAAGTAATTTTTTACTGAATAATTCAGTTGGGTACTCAGAAACAAGAAAATATATTTTTATCTTCATAGAAGGGTCGGTGTAGAGTGTCAAGGCTATGCTAAGGCTGGCCACTACTGTAGCATAAACGTGTTGTTGTGCATTGGCCACTGTTGAATGAACCTGTCATGTAGACCTTGAGTGGGAGTGTCAAGTAACGCGAATGGTGTAGTAGTTCGGTGTAACAGACCTCTTGGTAATAACTCTCACACACTCTCATGTAATGCAATGACGACTTGAACTGCCTCTGACATTTCAATAGTTTAATGAAGGGACGCAAACTGGACAGCACGGATACAGTCATGGACACATGTTGACATACATTCATTGGTTATTTGCATCGTGGATGATACATTCATGTAGTAGTGAAATATCTTTCAACCCAAGGTGGTATTCACTGTTCTGGTAACTAATCGCCGTATCCTCTACTGACTGAACGCGTCAATGAGGATCGGTAAACATACAAAAGTCATTGGCCGAACCTTCATTTCATAGCTAAGTTCTAAAGCTGAAATATGTCCAATGTTTGTATAACACTCATGGAACACGATAGTGGGTTTTCACCTCATAACAAGATCTCGATACCACTGCCCGATAGTAGGATACATAATCTGTTCTCTTGACAGTGATCAAAAAATATGATGACAGGAATATAACATGGCCGCCTTCCTGAGTTGTCGCTCACTCACTCGTAGGAAGGTAGATATAAGCCAAAGTTACTTTATAATGTGCATATAAATAATTTCATAAAGTTTTCCATACAGCTCTACAGTAATCAAGTTAATTCACGTAGACATAACTGCTGTAGGAAAGCCTGTCATCTTCGTCGATACAAAACACAACCCTAGCGATACGAAGCACAATGTTCCATCTAGGTCTAATCGACTCGAGATCATCAAAATTAGGGTCTGGCATAACTGGAGTCCGAATCACACATATGAGGAGGATCTCTGGCAAATAGACTCTTGCAGAGACATAAACTTCTCCTAGAAAAACAACTATGAATCACTGTTAAACCTTAAACAGTGCCAGCCCTGGAAAAAGCACTCAGCCATTTCTTGGCGACATTATCGGAACTCTTCACAACCCAGTAGGACTATGAAAACCTGCGCTAGATTCTGGCAGAAAGAATATAGTCCGACCTGAACATACAAAGGTATACAATATACGACTGAATCTTCTTTCACTAGACAAGTAGTACACATGAATTCAGGCCATAAACATAACAAGCAAAATTAATCTATTTTCTGGCCCAAACAAATAAGAACGGACATGAATACAATATCCATGCGCCGAATCAATCAAGAAAGATCACTCATATAATCAAAAGTGCAAATAAATCATGAATTATCTAGCTTTACCAGTGGAAGCATTTTCATACACAAATGAATGCAAATATATATTTTCCATATTAAATAGCCATATCGTATTTTTGTAATATGTGCGTCAAAATATGCACGCAACAGATTACCACACCCCTCGGGGAAAAAATGGTACTTTTTTTTGAAATACATCTAGGAGCAACATACAATAGGCTCACAACGCACCAATAACAATGCGAAGATGATAAGCATTGAGAATATATTTCATGAACTTAGAGAAAGTATTTCTCTAAGTATAAATATTTCCAGAGAGGTGTCACCAACGCATACTACAATACTTGCAATGCCACACTTTCTACATCAGTTTATACATAAATTTCATCTTAGATACCTTAACATCATGATCATCAAAGACGAAAAAACATTGAAAGACCAGCGGTGAATAAACATCAGTGAACCGCTAAGTAGTGTTACAATCAATATATGATATATTTCATATGTGTACACATTTCAACATAGGAACAACAGTAGCAAAGTTAGGCATATAATTTAACAGTTATGAATCATGTGGGCATCTAGACAAAATATCTGCCATCACATTTTCTGACCCACGGATAGCTCGCACCGAAAAATGAAACGGCTGCAGAGCAATCGCGTATCGCGTTGATCTCGCGCTCTTCAGATTTTTACTCTGAATAGCCGTAAGAGCTTTCTGGTCAGTTTCCACAATGAAATGCGCGACAAGAAGAAATCTTTGCAGTTTAAGGATTGACCAAACCATAGCCAATAATTCACGGTCTAGGACCGAGTAATTCTTCTCTGCGGCATTTAATTTTCGAGAAATATACATCACAGGATGTAGAGTTCCAGAGTACTCTTGCATTAGTGCTGCTCCAATCCCTGTGGATGAAGCGTCACTACGAAGAATAAATGTCTTATCCTTAGAAGGCAATACTAGGATAGGTGAAGTAGAAAACATAGTTTTAACTTTATCCAAAGAGGATTGACATTCTTGAGTCCAATGGACTACATTAGGAGACCCTTTCTTTAGCAAGGAAGAAAGAGGTGACATAATGGAGGACAGATTCGGAATGAATCGTCCATAAAATTGTATTAGACCTAAGAGACTTCGCACTTGCTTTTTAGTCTTAGGAATAGAAATGTTAAGTATCTTACTTGTATTATGGTCCTCTGTTTTTAGGAAACCATGACCAACACGGTGACCTAAGAAAGATATTTCGCTAAAACCAATACACGCTTTCGATGGTTTCGCTGTCAGGTTATGCTCGCGTAAGATAGACAATAATTCATTTATCCCATTATAGTGATCGTTCCAAGTATCACTGAAAAGACAGATGTCATCAAGATATGCAATGACATCTGAGCGATGAGATAGGATTCGACGCATCATGCGTACAAATGTTGCAGGGGCGTTCATAAGGCCGAAAGGCATAAAATTCCATTGGAATAGACCCCTAGGTGTCGAAAAAGCAGTAAACGGTTTGGCGTGTTCGGATAATGGAACTTGCCAATATCCCTTAGACAAATCGAGTTTAGTAAAGAAATGAGAATTCGATAGTCTGGTAAGTAGCTCTTCAAGTAAAGGCATAGGTTCAGCATCAAATTTCGTCACTTGATTCAATTTGCGATAATCAACGCAAAGACGTATGTTGTTGTCTTTTTTTCGCACGATAACCATCGGTGAAGAATATGCTGATGTGGATGGTTCAATAATTTTTAACTCTATCATTTCATCCAACTCTTTTTCTACCTGTGCTTGAAAATGTATCGGGATAGGATACGGTCTGACTCTTATAGGATTATGGTCAGTAAGAATAATGTCATGTTGAATGACATCAGTTTGACCAGGAATGTCAGTAAGGACATCCTGAAATTGTTCTAACATAGTAGAAACTTGTTTCTGTTCTCCTGGAGATAATTCGGGAGAAATCGCAACATCTTTCCATGATTCATTAGAGTGAAGCGGAATCATTGGAAAAGGTAGATTTACATCTGAGAAACTCGTTTCCTCATCCTGTATTACTGACAGTGATGAGTAATGTCCATGTTGGACTGGAAAATCGTCCGTTGCCTGGAAAACAGGTTGTAAATAATCCGGACGTTCATGGAATTCAGTGAGCATGTTGATGTGGAAGGTTTTATGCTTCCCGTCAATATCGACGATATAGTCAACATCGGAAACTTTTGATATTATATCGTACGGACCTTTCTAAGAAATAAGAAGTCTGTTTTCTCTACAAGGTAGCAGGACCAATACTTTGTCACCTGGACAGAGTTGTCGCAAGCGTCTGGTCTTATTGGCAAATTGCCTTGACTTCTGTTTCGCAAATTCAGAAGAAGCAGTTGCCAATTTGCATGCTTCAATAATCTTGTGTCTAAGTGCAATGACATATTCATAAGAGGATTTTGTGTCATCGACAATATTATCAGCAGTTATGAGATCATGAAGTAAGGACATAGGACCTCGCGGTTTCGCGCCGAAGACAAGTTCAAAAGGAGAAAATCCTGTATGTTCGTTGGCGACCTCTCTATATGCAAAGAGAGCCGCGGGTAAAACCCTATCCCAATCCTGAGGATGATCCTCAGTTATCTTACCTAGTAGGTTTTTCAGAGTTCAATTCAGACGTTCCACCATCCCATTGGACATAGGATGATAAATACTACTCAGAGATCTCTCTATCTTTAGAGTCGACATCACTTGAGACATGGTATCCGATATAAGTTGGCTACCATGGTCCGATAATATTTCTGCTGGAAATCCCAGACGAGAAAATATTAACCAAAGAGCATCTGCAATATCAGCAGTAGTTATGCTCTTTAGAGGAACAGCCTCTGGCCAACATGTGCACATATCCACATACGTAAAAATAAATTGGTGTCCTCTAGCAGACTTTATCTTAAATGGACCAATGATGTCTATCGCCATTTTTTGAAATGGTCGAATGGGAATGTCTGCAGCCTGAATAGGTGCAGCATGGCGTGGACCTCTGGATTTAACCTCTTGACATACTTTACAAGATCGACAATAGATTCGTATGTCCTTATTCACAGCAGGCCAAAAGAAAGATGCAAGAACTCTAGATTTAGTACGGGAAAAACCCATATGTCCAGCACACTGAGAATCATGAGCGTGCTGTAAGATTTTAACTCATATTTTTGGGCACAAGAATTTGAGAATGAATGGATTTAGCGGAGTCTTGTACCATACGTACAAGTACGCCATTCCTCATCGTAATCCAAGATTTACGATTTGTATCCTTATTAGGATCACCTTTTTTTGTCAGAGTAAAGAATTTCTTTAGAGTAGGATCATCTTCCTGCTGTTTTATAAAGGAAACATGCGAAATCTCCAAGAGATCACCTTGGTTCTGGTCATCATTATCTCCAGAAGGCGAAGATTGCGGCATGTTTAGAGCTTGAGCTATAGTGACTACAGCATTTGCAGTATGCATATTATCACTTTCCCACTCGGCAATTTGTTGCGGAGTGCATTCTTTCGCACCATGAATGCGACCGACGATAAGATCAGCGATCGGATTCGGCAGCAGACATGCGTGCACATCTCCTGTAAAGAAGGGAGAAGAGATGTTGATAATGGCAGTGGAGTACTTCTCCAATGTGCCACCAAATGTTATGCATTTGATTATCTTGCCAGTGGCTCGAGAAGGATCTATAGGTGACTGCATCACTCCAATGGTTGTGCACCCGGAATCGAAAAGAATTGAGACCGGAGTACCATCTACTAGACCTCTATTCAATACAAGAGCACCTCTTCCATCATGCGCGACTGACGCAGGAAGAGCAGGAAGAGGATGACCACAGCTTAAAGTCGAAACTGTGGTTGGCTCGAATAATGTTTTGCATTGGGAACACTGAAATGCTCTGTCAAAATCGAAAGCAGAACATCCCACACTATTAGAGTCTTTCTTATCATTGGTTTGATTACCGGCTTCGCGAAACTCTTGTTGTGCAGAGTTAGCCTGGTAATGAGATTTACCATGTCTTTTGTGTTGTGATCTACCTCGGTTATTGTTGCCTCTGTAATTATTATTCCCTCTGTTATAACCCCTATTTGGGTTTGAATCACAATATTCATGATCATAATCATCATGCTCATTATAATGAGTATCCCTGTAATGTTGGTTTTGTTGTTTCCATGAAGAACTTGGGTAGTTCCTATGGTTACTCCCTTTTCGGAAATTTATAATTATGGGCACCCCTCGCGTATCGAGGACTGTCAGCCCCATTCCAGTTCTTCGAAGAAGAACCCTGATTTGAGTGGTTACCTTGGTTTTGATACTTATTCCAATTAACCTTTTTATCAAATTTATTTTGAGCTCCTTGGAATTTGTGTGAGTAATTATAATTATATTCTGTTGCTGAAGCAACTGGCATACCCTCTTTAATGTTAGTGTTACTAAGAATCATGTCAGGGTGTGCCGTGGCATACTGGTCACAATATTCTTCCATTTGCTTTATTGTACTAGGTTTACGCTCATGTAAAAACTCTACGAATGGTTTATTTACCGAAGACATGACCTTGTCTCTTAGCAATAAATCCGTAAGACCATCAAATGTTTTCTCTATTTTGGATAATTCAATCCATCGTGATAGTGTAAGTCGTGCTTTTGAAATAAAATCTGAGAATTCTACACCTACCTCAGGTCTCATTGTTTTAAACAAAAGACGATAACCTTCTTCTGACAGCTGATATCTCTTTATCAAAGCTGCCCTAATAGCATCATAATTATCCTTGTCGGCCTCTTCAACAAAACATAACTTAGTCAGAGACTCCCCTTTTAGATTTTCAGACAACTGATTCACATACTGTGATTTGTCAACATTATGAGCTCGACAAGCACGTTCAAATCTAGAAAGCCAAAATGTTATATCATCACTGGCAGAGTTGAACGCTGGCACCTTGACCTTATAATTAAAGGGTTTACCATTACCACCAGATGCCTGATTAACATTACTCATACTTGTCAATCTTAATTTCTCTAATTCAAACTCATGTTCTCTTATTGCTTTTCTCTCTTCAGCTTCTCTATCTAATTTTTTTTTGTTCAGCAGCAGCAGCAGCTTCCAATTTTTTCTGTTCTGCAGCAGCAGCAGTTTCTAATTTTTTCTGTTCTGCAGCAGCAGCAGCTTCTAATTTGTTCTGTTCTGCCACAAATCTCCTTTCCTCCACCTGCATCTGCAATTTCTTTTGTTCAGCAGCAGCATCAGCTTCTCTTTCTAATCTTTTCTCTTCAGCCAGAGCTTTTCTCTCTTCTGCAGCAGCAGCAGCTTTTCTCTCTTCTGGAGCAGCTTTTTTCTCTTCAGCAGCAGCAGCAGCTTCTCTTTCTAATCTTTTCTCTTCAGCCAGAGTTTTTCTCTCTTCTGCAGCAGCTTTTTTTCTCTTCAGCAGCAGCTTTTCTCTCCTCTGCAGCAGCTTTTCTCTCTTCAGCAACAGCAGCAGTTTTTCTCTTCTGCAGCTAATGCTTTGTCATATTGAGCAACAGCCCATTCTTCTAAGTCTTTACCAGTCTTATCAAGGGATTTCCCTTGTGTAATAAAGTAATCTAATGTAGACATCCTGTCTTATTAAATCAGAAACCTGAAAAAGTAAATAAATTACCTTATTTCACTTTCATGGGAGACAAGTCTATACTATAGACTTAGTCTTAGTGAAAAACTTGTATGGTTACTTGAGTACCTGTGGAAAACAATATCTGTATATCCCAAACACTGTGGGAGACAAGCCTTACAAAGGTCTTGTATACTTCTTTAATGTAATCAATGATCATAAGTACTGGTCTGTACTATAATATAAATATATTGAAATATACCTTATATATTATTTGTCAACCAAAGACATTAACAAGGACCAACAAGAAAAGACAATATGAAAACAATTGCAGGAATCAAATTAAATCAAAATAGAAAAAATAAAAAAAAAATGATCACAGAATATGTGATGATAACCGCAATGAAATCAACAAGACAAATAACGCCACAGTGTATAAACATAAGGGTGTAAAGAACTTAAATGAAAGGAAAGATGAGACCTACAATTATACAAACAAATCAAACAAAACTAAAGAACATAGAAATATTACAAAAACAACAAGAATACAGTCTTCACAACTAACAAATATTTGCAAACAATGTTGCATGCAAATTTCAATTAAGAAATTTGCTCCCTATAGAACGCTAGAGCAAGACCAATGTCACTTGGTATTTCTTGTTCTAGTCACCTCCCATCCAGGCCCGTAGAATACAAACTAACTTAACCCACAACAAATAACATATAAACATAAATACATGTAAACCTTAATAGCATAACTGCATACATATATATATATACTTAATAGAATGTATTGTGGATAGAATGTAATGCTGGTATAGTGTTGTAACAATAACTTGCCACTTTTAATGAACAATTAAATAATAGATTTATTTTCTACACTATTACAATGTTCAATTTTTTTGAGCATATGAAGATCCAACGATGAAATATGCACTTTATGTTCAACAACACTGTGATTCTTCTGTACAGGATCAACAATCACTTCTCTCTTCTGTACGATGAGAAATGTCAACAGTACTGCTCCGGATATTTTCTACACTTGATACAAATGTCCTGTGTAATACCGTCTGTACAGCGAAAAAACTGTCAACAAGCGCTGACCTAGATACAGCATTCGATCGGTAATACAGGTCAAGCTGACATCGACTGCCCCGTTGTAACTTGTACACTGGTGTTCATGCGTGTCGTATGTGGCGTCAGGGATGGTCTGGTTATAATAACCCCAGGAATCTGGTTCACCACTGTAGAGTGTCAGCGTGGAGCTGCCGGGGACAGTTTCAATAGTTTAATGAAGGCACGCAAACTGGACAGCACGGATACAGTCATGGACACATGTTGACATACATTCATTGGTTATTTGCATCGTGGATGATACATTCATGTAGTAGTGAAATATCATTCAACCCAAGGTGGTATTCACTGTTCTGGTAACTAATCGCCGTATCCTCTACTGACTGAACGCGTCAATGAGGATCGGTAAACATACAAAAGTCATTGGCCGAACCTTCATTTCATAGCTAAGTTCTAAAGCTGAAATATGTCCAATGTTTGTATAACACTCATGAACCACGATAGTGGGTTTTCACCTCATAACAAGATCTCGATACCACTGCCCGATAGTAGGATACATAATCTGTTCTCTTGACAGTGATCAAAAAATATGATGACAGGAATATAACATGGCCGCCTTCCTGAGTTGTCGCTCACTCACTCGTAGGAAGGTAGATATAAGCCAAAGTTACTTTATAATGTGCATATAAATAATTTCATAAAGTTTTCCATACAGCTCTACAGTAATCAAGTTAATTCACGTAGACATAACTGCTGTAGGAAAGCCTGTCATCTTCGTCGATACAAAACACAACCCTAGCGATACGAAGCACAATGTTCCATCTAGGTCTAATCGACTCGAGATCATCAAAATTAGGGTCTGGCATAACTGGAGTCCGAATCACACATATGAGAAGGATCTCTGACAAATAGACTCTTGCAGAGACATAAACTTCTCCTAGAAAAACAACTATGAATCACTGTTAAACCTTAAACAGTGCCAGCCCTGGAAAAAGCACTCAGCCATTTCTTGGTGACATTATCGGAACTCTTCACAACCCAGTAGGACTACGAAAACCTGCGCTAGATTCTGGCAGAAAGAATATAGTCCGACCTGAACATACAAAGCTATACAATATACGACTGAATCTTCTTTCACTAGACAAGTAGTACACATGAATTCAGGCCATAAACATAACAAGCAAAATTAATCTATTTTCTGGCCCGAACAAATAAGAACGGACATGAATACAATATCCATGCGCCGAATCAATCAAGAAAGATCACTCATATAATCAAAAGTGCAAATAAATCATGAATTATCTAGCTTTACCAGAGGAAGCATTTTCATACACAAATGAATGCAAATATATATTTTCCATATTAAATAGCCATATCGTATTTTTGTAATATGTGCGTCAAAATATGCACGCAACAGTCGGGCAGATAATAAATTCATGACGACATAGAGTATCTCAGTGTTTTGCTTGATTTCTGAAAAATCCTATGAGGACTCCCTAAATTAGAAGATGTGTCGGGCCGAGAGGCGCAAATATCGCAGCTGCGCTGTAAACGGCGACACAGCGTAACCAACGTCCTTTTCAGGACGAACGCAGAAGAAGAAATTCATTATGTGCTCTTCCCTTTCTTTTTTCCCACCTCTGACAGTATTTGTTTTTTATCGATTCATTGTTTACACTCTCTTCCTTCAATTCATGTCATGTCTGGCCACGATTGGATCATCACTGCAGAGCACGGGGAGAAATCCTGTGACAACCTATTTTTACTTTTTGTTTAACCACAATAAAAGAACATTTCTTTTATTTATTCAATAGCCTCCTGCAAGGGAACCAAATCTACGTGTGGCCATAATACACAGAAAAAAGAATGAAGGAGAAAAGTCCTTAAATTAAGTGCAAACCTCATTAAAACATGACAGCATTAGTGGTTCCATCACCGCGTCCTCTCACATTACCGCCCTTCCTTCATTTACACGCTCTAACACATCATTTTTGCTGATATTCTTCTTCTAATCAGCTAATTTACGACAAAATCTTCCAATTTCTGGAAAAGTGCTTCTTTCTTCTCCACATGTTAATTTCCACGCTCAGGAATAATTTGCCAATGCAATCAATACGTTGAACTTTTGTTTAATTTGGTTTAAGCTAGACTAAGCTTTGGCCCGTGCAGTTCTCCCCCGGGGGTCTCTGAATAGACAAAGAATATAACTACTGCACCCTCGGGAATATTGTAAAAGGCGACTAATATGAGATTGTGCATGGGGCAGGCAACCTCACTATACGAGGGGCGTTCAGAAAGTAATGCACCACATCGTTTTTCTCAGGAGCTGTTTATTCAAAAAGCATGAAATTTATACACAATATACATGGATATGTCATGTAAACATCGGTATTATTCAACATAATCCCCATCAACTTGTACGACTTTATGCCAGCGCGAAACAAGTGGCTGTATTCCTAGCCCGTACCAGATTTTGGCTTGATCATGTAGCCATTTCTTCGCTGCACGAATCACTCCTTCATCATCTTCAAACCTTGTCCCACGGAGTGCATCTTTAAGTGGACCAAATAGATGAAAATCAGAGGGTGCCAAATCGGGACTATAGGGTGGATGGGGTAGTACAGTCCAACCCAATTTGGTGATTGCTTCCCGTGTTGCCAGACTTGTGTGAGGTCGCGCATTGTCATGAAGGAGAAGCAGGTCTGCTGGATTCTTGTGCGGCCGAACTCTGCGAAAACGTTGATTGAGTTTTTTCAATGTCTTAATGTAAGCTTGCGAATTGATTGTCTCTCCTCTTGGCATAACGTCCACAAGAATCACACCTTCAATGTCCCAAAAGACAGTGATCATGACCTTTCCAGCTGAAGGAATTGTCATGAATTTCTTTTTTGGTGGTGATTGCGGATGATGCCACTCCATTGTCTGTCTTTTCGTCTCAGGTTCAAAATGATGTGCCCAGGTTTCGTCACCTGTAACGATCTGTCGTGTGAAATTCTAATCCACATATATAAATTAAAAAGTAAATGAAAAGCCTAACAAATAACTTCAATAAAAGGAAAGAAGAATGGTAAAGAACAGTGCTGTCACAATGACTGTACTCGAAATTCCCCTTGTTTTCTACTTCGTCTGCAAATTGTAACGTTTCACGTTGATAGTAAAAGCCTACTGCAGCATACACGCTTTCTACGATAAAACGTGTACTGCATTTCTAAGAAAAACCTTGAGATACGCAAGCTGACCTATATTTAATATTCCATTCATGTCATTTTATACACTAAGTTACCATAAACGAAAGACAGATGGAATTAGGATAGAGAGAAGGGAGGGCTGAAAGCCGGAACGCATGCCACACTAACACGCGTCTCGCTATACAATTACTACCATCACGCGTGTAAGGCCACATGCACTAACTTTTTTTCAAATCGACAGTGATTAAAAAAAACACTACCCGTACGAGAGTTAGGTTTTAAAAACCTGAAAAACGCTTATTAGAAAATATGACATTATACTGTTTTATGTCTGAAAACATGACAGTACACCAGACACCATAAAGTTTGGAAGTGAAGAGGTGGCAACAGCACGACTATCCTAGAAGAAAATGCATATTTTGAACGCAGCCACTTAGCTCCTTTAAATTTGTATATTTGGGTTCCTTAGGACTTGCTGACAAAGAATATGTTAAACGTTACGCAAATAGTCTAGGAATTAACAAATTATAGCCAAAAGAAATAGTGAGGGTGTCAGACAACACCCAAATCAGAATCGCTCAGTGGCAGATTTTAAAACCACCATTGTACGGGAAATAGGTCCCCATGTTAAATCCTATTTGATTGGAGCGCAATAAATGTAAGGCTAAACACGATTAGTCGGGCTACAAATACTATCTTTTGTTGTTAGGGGAGACGGAAGGAAGGGTACTTTTTTTCAAACGCTTGTGTAAACATGGCTCGATTGGTTAGACCCGCCAATATAGTCAATTAGGAGCGTCAGGTCAGCACCACATTTTCAAATAAACTTTCTAAAGCAACAGTGCGTTGAGATTGAGCTTATATTTTTCTAAATAAAAGCCTGAGACAGTGGCAGGTCGGATTTTGTGCCATATTCATGCCAGTCAACGTAATTCTGTATTATTTCCATGAATTGTGGTAAGCTTGAAATATTTGATATCTTTTTAATGAAAATTGAATGTAAATTGATAATTTATGTCTGTATATGTGTGTGGTTCAGTAGCGAACATGAGGCAAAGCCTATATAGTGCTCCAACCTGAACAGAAGGTGTCGGAGGAAAGTAAAACTACATGGAATTGCCAAACAGTACACTGACACCTATCTTATTGACTAGAAAGAAATAATGCTGGAATTGCAGAGGCGTAGTAACCATTAGGGAGGAGTATACTGATGTCAATGGTTTCAGATGAAGATAGCAGTTGGCCTACCGCTCTGAACTCAGTGTTTGTTATGTATTGTGTTCAGTCTGGAAATAGATTATAAATTAGTTATGAAGTAGGAGGTACAACCTTCTTGTTTCAGGGACTGTGGTCCTAAAGTTACTGAGCAGCACCTGGTCTGAGCTTTGCTGAAACTGGAGGCTGACAGCATACTCCTGGGTCCAGATAGCGACTAGTGAGGTGTCTCCAGAACACAGGGGAGCAATCGAGCAGAGGAGTCTTTTCCTGCCGCCATCACGAAAGTTAAGCCTCTGTGGCCAGTGGAGCTCAACATTATGTGTCCCCCCAAAAATTGACATTTTAGTAAAAAAGAGGGACAATACCTTGTTTAAATTGACAGGAACTGTGAATTTTTCCCCCATACTATTTCCCAGATAAACAAACACTTGAAGTCATGATGACCAATAACAACATAGCTTGAAAAAACAAAACCAGTATTACCTCATAGTACTACTACACAACTGACACACATAGGATAATATTAATAAAATATGTCACTACAAGGTTCATATTTATAAATTATGTATATATAAATTGTGATTACATTTGATTGTGATTCCTGGTTCACTTTGTAGTTGAATCAGGATATATAATAGTGAAAGTAATTAATACATATATATTTCAAACTTTACCAGTGACTCATTTAAGATAGTCTTATAGAGTGTTACATGTGTGTGAGTGTCACAGTGTTGTCAAGTGTGGTGGAATAAATTAAATTGTTTATCTGTCTGTTGTTGTTGTGACTTACACTTCATCATTTACATAACCCTAGACATTTAACGTAGTCATCACAATATTCCAGAATAATTCTGACTGAGGTATAATGTGGTAGCAAGTAAGGTTATCTGTAAAACACTACACCTATTAGATACAGATACCTTCACAGCTGATCTCAGTCAGTACACTAAGTCCCCTATAAATATTTATAACATCCCACTTTACCACACGATCTTAGCCAAAAAGTTCTCTTTGGCGTGAATGATGTTACTGCCATTCGTAGATCAACCAATATCCATTAGTTCCACAAGGAACATGAACCTTCAACAAACACATGCCAAGTCCTACTGTCACGTGCCATCAGCTCAAGACTACCACGTGCCATCAGCTCAAGCTCTTTCTGCATCTTCCTCATCATTTTCACTTCTGTCTTCAGTTCTCGTCTGCTCATGTTTCTTGCACATAGCCTCAAGCTGACTACTACTTTCGTTGAAAACATTCAAGTACAAGTCTGAGAGTGTACGAAGAAGAAAAACATTCCAGGTGGCAAATCTGGAGGTTCTCCTAGAAGAAAGAAGGTTAGCCAGCAACACAGACTCCTTTCGGCTTTTTCTATGTTGCCTCGTTTGTCTCAAAATCTAGAACAGACAGGTGGAAATGATATGACAAGATCACCAATGTGGAGCTGGTGACCAGAACTAGTAAGGCACCTGTGGAACAAGAGATGAGAAGAAGACGCTAGCAATGGATAGAACTCACACATTGACACACTGACACATTGACACACTAACACACTGACACACTGACACACTGACACACTAACACATTGACACACTGACAAAAACTTATTGATAGCATTACAAGGTTGTCCTTGTTCTAGATCTCACAGGGTAAGAGAGGTAGCGAGAAACCCAGAAAAACACGGAGAGGAGAATTGAAGGCATAAATGAAAGAGAGGAGGAAGAAATAAAGAGACCTACAGTTGATAACACGAGAGAGGCGAGGAAGACATAAAGAGACCTTCGGTTGATAACACGAGAGAGGCGAGGAAGACATAAAGAGACCTTTACATGATAACACGAGAGAGGCGAGGAAGACATAAAGAGACCTTCAGTTGATAACACGAGAGAGGCGAGGAAGACATAAAGAGACCTTCAGTTGATAACACGAGAGTGGCGTGGAAGACATAAAGAGACCTTCAGTTGATAACACGAGAGTGGCGTGGAAGACATAAAGAGACCTTCAGTTGATAACACGAGAGTGGCGTGGAAGACATAAAGAGACCTTCAGTTGATAACACGAGAGTGGCGTGGAAGACATAAAGAGACCTTCAGTTGATAACACGAGAGAGGCGAGGAAGACATAAAGAGACCTTCAGTTGATAACACGAGAGAGGCGAGGAAGACATAAAGAGACCTTTAGTTGATAGCACGAGAGAGGAGAACTTGGCATGGGTTTTGTTTTTCAAAGACGTATTCTCCTTAGGGAGCCGAACGGGCGTTGATTGATTACGCGGAGGAACGAGGAAGAAGAAAAAGAAGAAAAAGATAAAGATAACGATTTCGCTTGCTAAGTCTTAGAATGAACACATCTATCTTTCCACATAAATTCTAAACGTAACCACTTATCCTCTGTCCCTGGAGATAAATAGCCTCGTACTGATCCTAGCACTCACGTGACAGTGAAAAATTAAAACGACTTTTTCCACTTTGGAGACTCCCGGCGAGTTGGAGATTACGTGAACGTGACCGACAGCTGGATAAGGTGGAAGATGAGAAAGGTTGTGTACAGATGACTGACAGCTGTGCATGTGGGAAGTCAAACGAGGGAAAATGAGTAAATTTACCTGACAGCTATGAAATATAGCATATTAATATTTTTTTTTTAATTTAAATTATTAGGTTTTCAGATTTTCTTCGAATGATCTGTTCTTCTTTCTTTCAAATGCATCTTACGTCTTCCAAGTGTCTCAACTTCCTTTTTCCAAGTGTCTCAACTTCCCTCTTCCGTGCCTCAACTTCCTTCTTCCAAGTGTCTAATCTTCTTTTTTTCAATTACCTGTTCTTATTCCTCCAAAGTACCTTCTTTTGTTCCAAGTCTCCCTTCTTCTTTCTTTCTAGTCACTTTTCTTCTTTATTCTAAGTATCTCTTCTTTCTTCCACTTGCCTTGATTCTTCTTTCTTCCTAATGTCTCATCTTCTTCTTTCTTACATGTGTCTTTTTTTCTTTATTTCAATTGTTTCTTCTTTCATCCAAGTTTTTTTCATCTTTCTCCAGCCTTTTTTCTTGTTTCTTTCAGTCTCTCTTTTTCTTTCAAGTTTCTCCTCTTTTTCTTCCATGTGTCACTTCTTCATTCTCCAAAATGTCTCCACTTCTTTCTTCCAAGTATCTCTTCTTTATTCCCCCAAGTGTCTTCTCTTCTTTCTTCCAAGTGTCCAATTCTTCTTTCTTCCAAGTGTCACTTCTTCATTCTCACGAATCTGAATTTTCTTTTATTTGTCCACAAATCACTACTTAAGATAATTTATTCGAATTGTTGATGAACAGGGAATTTACAGATGTGTGACCATTAGCAGAGATCACCGCATCCAAAAAGGCAATATGTCACTCAAAACCTTTAAAAGATAGTATGTATGGTAACCCATGTCATGTTCTACTCGTTATTAAACCTTGTTGCATTTACGCTGCTTTGGCGCAGATAAATATCTATTCACTTTCAAAGTTCACTTTCACTCTTCTGATCGCTCGTTCCTCATTCCTTCTCGTTATTAAGCAACTCTATTCGCGTGTTCCGTGTTCGTGGATTCGCTCATTCGCACGAGATAAAGTGTAACTTATTAATTGCTATTGGCGGGCACCTCGCAGCTATTCGCGGCCATGCGCAGTAAGCAAAAAATTTCGAGACGCATACCGCAGAAGCTGCTGAAGTACTTAAAAAATACCTGCTTCCGCTGATCGAGGAAAAAGGCTACCTCCCTGAGTACTGGTACACAAAAAGATTGTACATTCTGTACTATCACAAAGAAAACAGTTAAACCAGCAACCAATAATATTACTGCTACACACAATATTGACAAAGTGAACACCTAACCCAACTACCAAGAAAATTACTACCCCGCATAATATCATCAAATGAACATTTAAACCAGTAACCAATAATTTTACTGCTACTAAAAATGTTGACAAAGTGAACATCTAAATCAACAGCATTACTACCCCGCATAATATTATTGTGATGAATTTACCTTGACACAACGTTAAAATATCTCCAATTATAAAGATAACGGGTAAGATAACATGTAGGGATAAAATAATTCGTAAGATACTAGGATACATGCTCGCCTATGCCAGCGTTTCCTACCGCCATTGAAACTAACTAGTTAGACATGCAGACGAAACGTTACCCTTTTAGACGGGAGGGAAACGGAGATAAAAATCATTATGACGGTCTGAACACGTGTTTGAATCTAGAAAGGCAAAAGGACGCAATTTGTAGTTTAAAGAAAAAACCACGCCACTAGTTGACACAATGTAAGGAAATGGACAGAAAAGACTTTAGCTCTTGTTAGAAACAGTCGTATCTTAGACGTTTTACCGTACTTGGTTGTTTTGTTCGAATATAGCGGCAAATGCCATACCCCAAGGTTCAAATCAAATTTCAAAAACTAACCTTGAGAAAAGTAGGTTTTTCTTTAATAATAAAGTTATGAAAATAAAACCTAGCTAGTTGGATAGCCCATCTTAAGCTGACAAATAATATACTTTTAATTGTACAGACGAACAGATAACAAGGAAGATATTAACAAGAGACCGTATTGTTCCTATCAGACTAGCGAACAGTATTGTTGTGCATACTTTCACTAAAGTCACATTTTTGCGTCCTTGAGACAGACAAATGCAAAAATCAAACTGCAATGAACTAGCGGGGCAAACTCGGTAGATAGAGGCTAAAAATAACTTAGGAAGCAGGTTTGTGCCGTTTTTACATGTAGTAGTCCAAAAAAACAAGTGTAATTTTGGGAAAAGCCCAAATGTGACCGACGTACATTTGAAAAATTGAGATGTACTTTTGACTTTATTTTCAAAATTTAAATTGAAAAGCTTAGTCTTCCGATCTGATTGGCCAACGCATTTTTATATTAGCGGGATAGAGACGCACATCTTTGCCATTCGATAGAAGTCTGTCCTATAACACAGTTCTTAGCTGCTAGTGGTGTTTTCGAGGAAATAATACATAAAATTCAGTGGGACGCCATACTCTAGCCAGCAGCTCAGCTGAGTTTTGCTAGTATTAAATACTGTGTTCTCAATTCTGAATTGTGGTAAGGATAAAAGCATTTATCTTGTTTATTTTAATATTTTGAGTGATTGATACTGCCATATCATGAAAAATGATTACGACAAGTAAGTGCTTGATCTAGGTCCCCAGCCGCAGTCCATGGTCTAGAAACAAACAAATAATATATGGAAACCTAACTAAGACTATGGAAGGCGGATCTATTATTGAGATCAGTGGGAACATATCACCCATCTTATTGAATGAAAGAGGAAACTATTGAATATATCTCAGATGCAATGCAGTCTTGGGGAACTGGTACTATTTGAAAACAACTGGGTGAGATGTGCTATGTTGGTCAGAGAGATCTGACCCAGTCTGTGTAATGTTGTTGTGTGGTGTTGTGTATAAGAGTGGCGCAGTAGATGTCAATGGACAATGATATTTGTAGTCACAGATTGGGAGTGATGACGTCACTCCAACGAAACATCCAGTGCTAGTTCTCCCAAAGACATTATAGATAATAGTAATATTAA
Source organism: Oreohelix idahoensis (assembly GCA_024509875.1). Taxonomy (NCBI): domain Eukaryota; kingdom Metazoa; phylum Mollusca; class Gastropoda; order Stylommatophora; family Oreohelicidae; genus Oreohelix; species Oreohelix idahoensis. Next base: position 186,992 of record JAMPIV010002608.1, on the reverse strand, counting down.
CCATTCTTATAATATACCTATGTACACAAATTACATTTTATTATGCCACATATATATGCATTTCATTAATAAATTCATATCATTACATATGTTCTGACCAAAATAAAACTTGGTTCAGAACTAATAAATTTAAAAGATTTTAAAACTGAAACTATAACAGCCAGAGTTAGTTCAGTGTATTGTAGAGTTTATTATTATTATTATTATTAGACATTGATTACATGTGTGTGTCTGTATATTATATTAACTACACATTACATTTCAGTACCCTAGACTTTTTAACGTAGCTAACATTCATAATAGTCTGTTTGAGGTCGTAAGTGGTAGCAGAAAGGCCTCCTGTAATTCACATAAACTTTTATCTCAGGAGCCTTCACAGCTGACCTCATACAGTACACTAGGTAACATAACAACCATACAATAACATCAAAAACCACTACAATTATCAAATGAACATTTAATCCAGCAACCAATAATATTACTGCCACGTAAAATGTCGACAAAGTGAACGTCTAAATCAGCAGCATTACTACCACACAGAAGAATTTCAAAGTGAACACCTAAATCAGCAACCAGCAACATTGCTATCACACAGAAAAAAACAAAGTGAACATCTAAACTAGACACCAACAAAATGACTACCACGTAGAATATTGTGAAAGTGAACATACAAACCAGCCACCAACAGAACCGCGTATTTTCCCAACATGAAATAATATTACTATTTGTTCAATCTAGTACCCGCAAGGCGTTTACAATAACCGCCGGAGACTGTTGAATGCAGGCGGAATATTACACAAACCCGACGTCCATCATACCAGCCTTTGTGTTAAAACCGGAGTGTATCTGCTGAGGATACTGTTGGAATCCAATGTAATGCTTTCAGTGTAATTCGATACGGCGAATTTGTCAACATTGTAATTATAAAATCAAGTATGCTGTATTCACAATGTAGCATGGACGAGATCTGCAACGACAGTTACAATAACAAACAAAATGGTCATTGCTATTATTTACGCAAGTTCATCTTGATCTTCCGTACTATCTCCTTCCCTCCTTCCCTCCCTGTCAAATCGCCTACGCGTGTAGAATTTTAACTGAAGAGGCCAAAAATGTCTTGTCCTAAGATACGTCTATTGATCACTTTCTAACGATTGTTGTTTTGATCTTTTAAGACTCCATGTTTTAAATTGTCCGCCTCCATTTTCCGGGAAATGAAACGTGAGTACAAGATGTAGGTTACAATATAAATAACTTGCTGCTAGGCTTACCACACACACACACACACAAAGAAAGAAAGAAATAAAAGTAAAAAGTAATCCCATTGCAGATACCGCCGCAGAAGAGTGAAGTGTTAGAGACTTAACTTTACTAGGACCTGTTTTTTAATGAGCTGGTGAGACCAGTTTTCTTCCTCGCGGCCTTTGTCGTTCCTAACTCAAGAGCAGTCAGGTACCTATTTACAGCTGCGTAGACTGGATCATGACGCTACCAGGTTTTGAACACAGAACTCGGTAACTGTGCTCTAACCGCCTTGTCGATCAGATGCTCACACAAAACGATACAGACTTTCCTAAATGTAGTATAGAAGCATTGAAGTGGTGTGACAAGATTCCTAATGTGGAATTGATGACAAGAAATAGATAAACACCAGCATAACTTTCGAGAAAGCAAAAAGTTTTCTCAGAATCATATACAGAAACAAATGGGATGTAGAACATCCAGGTCACACACAAAATGATGTATACTACCAGCTCAACAGAAGAGAACAAATGGTAATCTTCAGGTTCCGCACTGGCCGCGACAGATTGAGATACCATCTATTCAACAAGCTATAGATAGAAACTGCCGATCAGCGTAACTGTGGCACTGATAAAATGACTGCTGAACATATGCTTCAAAGTTGCCCAATGTTAAGGCCTATTCTGGCCATCATAAATGTTAAGCTCAAGTTCTGTAAGTGTAACAGTTCAACTTCATAGTGTTAGTGTCCTGTGTAGTGTTGGAAGCCACCATGAAAGGTTACAGCGCAGTGTAGGTGTGAGTAAGGGGTCAGGTCAACCCAGGCAGTACAGTACAGGTGAATGTAGGTCACCAGGCGTTGAGGCACTGACAGGGTGCAATGAAGACTCTCTTAAGGTGCATGCTCTCAGATGTGTAGTAATGATCGTAGCAATATGTGGTTGACAGTATGTGTGGGTGAGTAGACCTCATGATAAGGTGTAGTACGCGAATGTGTATAGGTTCTGGACATTGGCACAATACCCACTCAACCACATGTAGAAAGTCAGAGAAGGTTGGTAACAGCAGCTGACTTTTACAATGTTTTAATGCAATACGATATGAGAGACGCCGACATCAGGGCATAATCATTTGACAATACTCAGGAACATTGTAGACATGACGATAGTACAATACAGTTACAGCATCAACAGTTCATCAGTCAGTAAGCTGGGCATATACATACATGCCACACGCTATGGTTTACCTATAATCTGTACGGGGTGTTTGCGTTTTCAGATGTGTACGGCCCGTACAAACGTCTGTACGGGTTTTTTCGCCAAATTATTATACATACATATAAATCGATCGTCTTGTGCCACTACCGTAGCCGTAATTTGTGTCATTTTAATGTTATTTGCAAGAGAGTTAGCTTCCGTTTCCGATCTTTATTTAGTAATGGGAGTATCCGCGTTTATTTTCTGTGAATTTTTTAACATCGCAATCAATCGGCATCGAACACGCGGCCATTTTCGCTCTAATTTTAATGGATTCTGACTCCGATGCGATGACAAGGAGATCTTTGTCTTTATTAGCGCTAATATTGGTTCTCAGAATATGGGTGATGGCAGAGATGGAAACGAAAGTAGAATGTCATTGCTAGTATGTATAATTTTAGGGATTAGGATTAGACCCTAGGTTTGGAGGAAAGGTTTAGGGTTACGGCCGAATGTCACTGCTGACGAGGGCGTTTGTTGCTTTGCTACTGATGATGGGTGTAACGAAAAGATCGTCATTTGATTTGTATTGGTCAAATGACTTTGATTGAGATACAAAGGAAAGGGACTCTTCGTCTGTTTTTTTTTTAATTTTTAAAAAAATTTTTAAATTAAAAAAAAAATTTTTTTTAATTTTTTTATCGTTTTTTTCATCTTTCCATACCTCACTTCCTATCACATCTAACATGTACACAAACAAATTTTATATCATCAGATTCATCATTCATTTATTTCTATACAGTCGAAAAATTAGAGCAATTGACCAAAAAACTATAGAATTTACAAGTCATCCACTATAAAAAAAAGGGGGTGTTGTGAAAAAGAATGCAGCTGCAGGGCACATTTTCGGGAAAACAGTGCAGCGTGCTAAAGGATAAGATTGTTAGTGAATAATTAAGCGCAGAAAATAGACTAAAATGTTTGAGTTTTAAAATAAATGAAGACCTGTTTTAAAAAGCAAAGTCCTCATGCTTCTATGATGCAGCTGTAATTGAAATTTTTTTTACACGAATTAACTCTTTTGATACGTTTTTTCTGTCTTTTTTTTTGTACAGGTTTTGCTGGTCTTTGTACAGGGTTTTTGAATTTTTTGTACAAGTTTTTCATCTTCGAGGTGTGGCATGTATGCATATATATGATTGCTGATTACAATCGAACTCTCTTCCAAATGCCTCAGCATAAATACCCCGCATGACCAGCGAGTTTGAAATATGAGTATAAACAACTCTCTTCTGAAACAAGTACATCAGCTACATTGCCTAGCAAATAGTAGGCCGCAAGATGGCGGCCTCTAGGTCCAATGGCCTCTGTGGTATTTCTTAGCAAACAAGGTGGGTCAGACCCTGTCCGATATGATACCGCTGAAATAGCAGATGCATCAAATATAATGTTCTCTGGGCATACACAGGCCCTAACCAAATAATGTTAGCATAGTTCAAGAGCTCAACTCTCGTATACTTGATAGACTCTTTCGAGCCCAGGGGAAAAGTCGCTGAGCTGGTAAATAAATGTGATACGTGATTCTGATAGTCAAGGAAAATAAATCGAAGGATAATTTACCTTATCAGTCCCTCAGAATAACACTAATAACACACTCGTCTCCTAGACGCTTAGAAATATATCGTGGGGAAGACATCTTCAGACTTCTAAGTTCACCCACAGGGGGCTTTCGTTCCCCAGGCTTAAAGCCATAACAAAGACGTCGAGAGCACGTCTTGACACTCTGAAAATTCACAACTCGACTCCCAGATCGGAAGTCTTTCTTAACCGCCACAAAAGCTTACGCATGCGTCGTAGACGCCAGCCTCCCGAGCTAAACTCAGGTGGGCAATGTTTGAACACATACCAGGAAACGGCTACCATTCAAGCCTTATATGGTCATGAAATAAGACATCAGCTCTAGTTGCAAACATTCCTAGTAAAGCTAACCAATCAAGCCATATATGGACATGCAACCAGACCTCGGTTCTAATATTAGACCGGAGGTACAAACAAGTGGGCAAACAACCACTGTTAAATTCAAACCCCAGAAAATCATGAGTATTACCCCTTAGATCAGGAATAATGCCCCCACTCTAAACAGGTACATTTAAAAGATTATACACACAGCGAAAACTGACCGCAACCGTTTACCGCACCCCCCGGGAAAAAAATGAAACATTTTTTTAAATACATCCAAGAGCAAGATACAACAGTCTCATAACGCACGAATGATGCGCGGACGAAAAGTATCACATATAAATATAATGCCTAATGTGAGGCTAAGTCGACGCATGGAGCGTCAGGTGAGAACATATCTCATCAGAGAAAGCATTTCTCTAAGTAAACTATATTCCAGGGAGATGCCACCAACGTACACTACAATGCTGGCACTGTTATAATGCAAACAAAAGTTACATACATATAATCTTATCTGATATCAAGTACCTTATCTTCAAGTTTAGCTATGAAACATTATCAAAAATAGCGGTGTCATCATATAAATATACCGCATTATAGAGATACAATCATCTTAGTAACCTAAGATTACATCATGTTAACATGTAATAATATATTTTTTTAACATAATGTTTTATACACAATATTACTAAGTATATGAACAATGAAGTCCAGATCCTAGACTGAGAGGGCACATCTACTGTATCGTCCCAAGGATAAGTAAGGACCTCACAATACGTCATGGTTGGCAAAATGTACAGATTCTCTGACAACATCAACGACTTGCTGAGAAAATATAAATAACACAATTCTATTTGACAACCGTAAAATTTTCTAATGTACAGTAATTAAACATACATTCTTAACTATACTGTGGCCGAGTGAAATTTCGATCATTATATTGAGAGCACTAAACCTTCCTCTGCTATACCCGAGACGGTAACAGAGAAAGAAAATCACTCAGCATAATACCATGAATACACGTAAAGTGAGAATAGATGTGCTGATATATGGATGTAGTAAAGAACTGTTATAAATCTCAAAGTGTTTCAGGAAATCTAGGACACAATAGTTAAGTGGAATCATGTGGGCATCTGGAAAGAATGTCTGCCATCACATTATCCGAACCACGGATAGCTCGCACCGTGAAGTGAAAGGGTTGAGGAGCAAGGGCATATCGAGTGGATCTCGAGCTCTTCAAGTTCTTACTCTGAATAGCTGTAAGAGCTTTTTGGTCGGTTTCCACAATGAAATGCGCGCCGAGAAGGAATCTTTGTAACTTAAGAATTGACCATACCATAGCCAACAATTCACGGTCTAGAACCGAGTAATTCCTTTCTGCCGCATTCAGTTTCCTAAAGATATACACTACGGGATGCAGAGTTTCTGAATACTCCTGCATTAGCGCTGCCCCTATTCCAGTAGATGAGGCGTCACTACGAAGAACAAAAGTCTTATCAGTAGCAGGTAGCCTTAAGATAGGGGGAGATGAGAATACAGTTTTAATCTGGTCCAATGAAGACTGGCATTCTTGGGACCAGTGCACCATATTAGGAGACCCTTTCTTCAATAGGGTTGATAGAGGCGCCATAATAGAAGACAGATTCTGAATGAATCTTCCGTAAAATTGTATTAAACCTAAGAGACTGTGTACTTTCTTTTTCGTCTTAGGTATAGAAATGTTTAGTATCTTAGAAGTGTTGTGGTCCTCTGTCTTCAAGAGACCATAACCAACACGGTGACCAAGGAAAGAAATTTCACTAAACCCAACATAGGCTTTAGAGGGTTTCGCTGTCAAATTATGTTCGCGTAGAGTATACAATAATTCATATAACCCAAATAGTGATCTTCCCAAGAATCACTGAAAAGACAAATGTCGTCCAAGTATGCAATGACATCTGAACGATATGATAGAATTCGACGCATCATGCGTACGAAAGTAGCTGGGGCATTCATAAGGCCGAAAGGCATGAAATTCCATTGAAACAAACCCCTAGGTGTAGAGAAAGCAGTGAGAGGTTTGGCGCGTTCAGTTAGAGGAACTTGCCAATAACCTTTAGACAAATAAGGAAGGGAAACCCGAGGCCTGTAAACAGTAAACTAATATTAGACAAACATAAAGGTATGTTTTCAGGCACTCGTAAGAAATAAAGAAGTAGAACACTTAGACAACAGAAAAGCAACAGACGTGAGTGGCTTACCCAGGGTTCGAACCCCGTACTTTCCGTACGACAACACCGCCTAGTTATACAAGCGAATCACACTAACCTCACGGCCAGTTAGGCATCCCCAAAAAGGATGCTTTACTGACCGGTCATCAGTGCGAAACACAAGACAACACCAGAAAATTACAATGGGCACCTCAGCCTATTAATGACGCAATCACTTCTGTTGTTCCCCTATTCTGCAGTATATGTCAGTCCAAACAAGACAAAGACCTTGATACTGTGTCCAGTAAATGATAGAAGACTTAAGGACAGTAGTATAGAACAGAGGGTAGGTTTCTGGTATTGCATGAACATTAATAACACATAAGGAAGGGAAACACGAGGCCTGTAAACAGTAAATTAATATTAGACAAACATAAAGGTATGTTTTCAGGCACTCGTAAGAAATAAAGAAGTAGAACACTTAGACAACAGAAAAACAACAGACGTGAGTGGATTACCTAGGGTTCAAACCCCGTACCTTCCGTACGACAACACCGCCTAGCTATACAAGCGAATCACACTAACCTCACGGCCAGCTAGGCATCCCCCTGGGTAAACCACTCACGTCTGTTGTTTTTCTGTTGTCTAAGTGTTCTACTTCTTTATTTCTTACGAGTGCCTGAAAACATACCTTTATGTTTGTCTAATATTAATTTACTGTTTACAGGCCTCGGGTTTCCCTTCCTTATGTGTTATTAATGTTCATGCAATACCAGAAACCTACCCTCTGTTCTATACTACTGTCCTTAAGTCTTCTATCATTTACTGGACACAGTATCAAGGTCTTTGTCTTGTTTGGACTGACATATACTGCAGAATAGGGGAACAACAGAAGTGATTGCGTCATTAATAGGCTGATGTGCCCATTGTAAACTTCCGGTGTTGTCTTGTGTTTCGCACTGATGACCGGTCAGTAAAGCATCTTCGTTTTACCAGAAGTTGCTTGAGAATTACCTATATTCATCAATTTTAATTTCTCCAGCTCCAAAGCTAAGAGTTTCTTTTCATGTTCCATTTGCATTTTTCTCTCTTCAGCCTGAGCTTGAAGTTTCCTCTCCTCAAATTCTCTTTGTTGCTCAATTTTTTCTCTTCCACTTCAGCTTGAAGTTTTCTTTCCTCAAATTGTTGCTGAATTTTTGTCTCTTCCACTTCAGCTTGAAGTTTTCTTTCCTCTTTTTGTTTTTTTCTCTTCTGCTTTTTGCGCCTTGTCATATAGAGCAAGAGCAAATTCTTCCAGCTTCTCACCTGTCTTCTCAAGGGCTTTCCCTTGCTCAATAAAGTAGTCTAATGTAGACATTATGTCTAATAATATGCTATCTGTACCTGTGGAATAATAACACCTTTTATCCCATACACAGTGGGGACAATTCTTTTAATAAAGAACTTGAATAGGTACCTCAGTTTATCCAAATCTCTGTGGGTAACAAGTCTTTGCCAAAGAACTTGTATAAACACCTTTATAATAATACCACCATCAATCAATTTATATCCTAAGTGCACTAAATATGACTAAATATATATATAAACAGTGTATGACAACAATGAATAACGTAAACAAAGAACAAGCATCAAGGACAATACGATAACATTTGCAGAAATCAAATAAATTATAAAGTGAAACTAAAGAAAATATCACAAAGCATGTGATGATAACTGCAAAAATGTAACAAAACAAATGACTCCACAGTGTATAAACATAAAGATGTATAAAACTAAACGAAAGGAAGAGGAGGCGAACAGATACAAACAAATCAAATCAAAACTAAAGAACAGAGAAAATATAACAAAAACAACGAAAAGTACACTTCGTCACAGCTAAACAAAAATAGCAACAAATGTCGCTAGCAAATTCCACTAAGGAAAATTTGCAAATCCCTAACGAACGCTGTTATAGGCCCTCTGGAACGTGGGATCTCCAATAGCAGACACCACCCAACCGGAAACCCGCTGAAATATAACGTATAAATAACATGTAACACAACATGAAATATATAGACAATGATTGTGTAACAAGGAAGGTTTAATTACACAATACAATGGCACAGTTCACAACGATTAACATGCCACTTAACTTCTGATGCCATCCTATCGTCCACAAGATCAATGAAGAAGTACAGTGTTCAGCATTCTAAGGAACGAGAAGATCCAACGCTGAAATGGACTTCTGAACTTGCTTCGTAAAGATAACAACAATGTTTCAACCGGAACTTGGCCTTCACGACTATGGCGACAATAAGGGTACTAGCACTTGACCTTCTAAACTGTAGCAGTAACGATAAATCGGCACTTGACCTTCTGACTACACGGGCTCAGGACACGTTGAACTGTCAGTTATCACGCAGTTGACAACAGAAAGCCAATAGCCCCATCAGCTGGTTCCACCATAATTGTAAGGCCCATTCTGGCCATCATAGATGTTAAGCTCAAGTTCTGTAAGTGTAACAGTCCAATTTCATAATGTTAGTGTCCTGTGTAGTGTTGGAAGCCACCATGAAAGGTTACAGCGCAGTGTAGGTGTGAGTAAGGGGTCAGGTCAACCCAGGCAGTACAGTACAGGTGAATGTAGGTCACCAGGCGTTGAGGCACTGACAGGGTGCAATGAAGACTCTCTTAAGGTACATGCTCTCAGATGTGTAGTAATGATCGTAGCAATATGTGGTTGACAGTATGTGTGGGTGAGTAGACCTCATGATAAGGTGTAGTACGCGAATGTGTATAGGTTCTGGACATTGGCACAGTACCCACTCAACCACATGTAGAAAGTCAGAGAAGGTTAGTAACAGCAGCTGACTTTTACAATGTTTTAATGCAATACGATATGAGAGACGCCGAGATCAGGACATAGTCATTTGACAATACTCAGGAACATTGTAGACATGACGATAGTACAATACAGTTACAGCATCAACAGTTCATCAGTCAGTAAGCTGGGCATATATATGATTGCTGACTACAATCGAACTCCCTTCCAAAAGCCTCAGCATAAGTACCCCGCATGACCAGCGGGTTTGAAATATGAGTATAAACAACTCTCTTCTTAAACAAGTACATCAGTTACATTGCCTAGCATGCAGTAGGCCGCAAGATGGCAGGCCACTAGGTCCAATGGCCTCTGTGGTATTTCTTAGCAAACAAGGTGGGTCAGACTCTGTCCGATATGATACCGCTGAAATAGCGGGATGCATCAAATATAATGTTCTCTGGGCATACACATGCCCTAACCAAATAATGTCAGCATAGTTCAAGAGCTCAACTCTCGTATACTTGATAGTCTCTTTCCCGCCCAGGGGAGAAGTCGCTGAGCTGGTAAATAAATGTGATACGTGATTCTGATAGTCAAGGAAAATAAATCGAAGGATAATTTACCTTATCAGTCCCTCAGAATAACACTAATAACACACTCGTCTCCTAGACGCTTAGAAATATATCGTGGGGAAGACATCTTCAGACTTCTAAGTTCACCCACAGAGGGCTTTCGTTCCCCAGGCTTAAAGCCATAACAAAGACGTCGAGAGCACGTCTTGACACTCTGAAAATTCACAGCTCGACTCCCAGATCGGAAGTCTTTCTTAACCGCCACAAAAGCTTACGCATGCGTCGTAGACGCCAGACCTCCCGAGCTAAACTCAGGTGGGCAATGTTTGAACACATACCAGGAAACGTCTACCATTCAAGCCTTATATGGTCATGAAATAAGACATCAGCTCTAGTTGCAAACATTCCTAGTAAAGCTAACCAATCAAGCCATATATGGACATGCAACTAGACCTCGGTTCTAATATTAGACCGGAGGTACAAACAAGTGGGCAAACAACCACTGTTAAATTCAACCCACAGATAATCATGAGTATTACCCCTTAGATCAGGAATAATGTCCCCACTCTAAACAGGTACATTTAAAAGATTATACACACAGCGAAAACTGACCGCAACACCCAACATGTGCAGAAAAGAAAAAGAGCATACGGCCGACACCAGTACTATTCGTGGAAAAGCTCTACGGAGATTCAAATACCGTCAAACTGACTACTGCTTTCTTTGAAAACATTCAAGTGGACGTCTGAGGGTGTACGTAGAAGAAGAACCGTAGCTGAGAAGCAAACTCTACCGTTGGATGGGACACAAGTTAAGTCAATCAGCTGTTAGCATTATAAGGTAGTCTATTTTGAGAAATCTCCAGGGTGAGAGAAAGACATGGAGACCAAAAACGTTTTGAGAAGTGAACTGGAGACCAACATAAAAGGAATACGACTTTGGTCGAAATGGTAAGTGACAGGACGGTTTTGGCATGTTTTTGTTGGTAGTCTATGGTCTGTGGGGAGCTAAACGCTACTGATGATAATGGTGCTTCATCATCATCAAGATCCCAAAGAACCTTGGCCGCCAACAAATGTATGCTAAGTATTTCTTTTCCGCGCCATCAGCGCCTGGTCTTCCTAATTCTTCTTCTCGTCCTTCACGTCTGATTCTAGTTCTCTTCACCGTGTGTCACCCTCTACTTCGCTTACTCTAAGGGTTCCAGAGCAAGAACCTTCTGGTAATACTTTCAACAGGTTTCCTCAGCGTGTACCCAATCCATCGCCAGCCTCTTCTTCTCATCTCTTGTTCCTCTGGTACTTGTCGGGTTCTTTTCTTCACATGCAAAATCATCATCATTTTCCTTTATGTTTCTTATGAAGCATGGCGCCACCACTACAGCTGATCCCTGCAGGAATCCTGGCGCCACCACTACAGCTGATCCCTGCAGGAATCCTGCAATAAGCATTCTAATGCTACTAGTGTAAACGCCCGGCATAAGATGGGAATTAAATTCAAAAGCACCAATATCTAACGGCAATTTTTCTTATTCAAAAGTATTTTTTTAAAAACCACTGTGCATCATCACAGTACACGAACTACGTAGCAGCAGCGAGGATCCCAATGTGTGTATACGGGATCACACTTTCTATAAATATATTTCTGTGCACACCGTCATTTGCGCATTCTTCTTTGGTAAGTGTTACTGTTTTCGGGAGAGTACCAAATAAGGGAAACAATAATGTTTCTGTGACAATACGTTTTACGTGATAAGGTTACCAGCCCCCCCCCCTCCCCCCCCCCCATGCAAAACCTGAGGGAGCAGTAGTCGTATTCTTTCTTTATCTCCTCGGAGATTTCCTGGGGAACTACACGGGGCAATTGGAAAAAGCATCACTTGAAACTTGACTTCCGGTTTCCGGTTCAGCAGCGGACATTTTTGCTCCAACATGTGACACACATCAGGGAGTATTTTTCTCTTATTTCTATAGTTTCATGTTCTCCACTTAATTCTCACTTTCTTTCCCTTCTGTCTTTTGTTTGTCTGTCCCTAACGAAAGCCTTGTGGCCGCAACGTAGGTTTTTCCTTGTCCTTTCTCTTAGTAAGACATATTACTATTTGTGTTTTTGTTTGTTTTTTCCATCATATACTCATATCACTTGAAACTAAAGCAAATAACGGCAAGCAAAAACAGTATTCCTTAATTAAATGGGGAACATCTTTGCAACAAATCCCTGATGATTCTGAAGTGTTAAATAAAGCTAAAATTGTCGTATAGAAGTGAGTCTTGGACAATGTGCACCAAAAAAAAAAAAAAAAGAAAGAAAAGCGACACTCGTTGGAGGCAACAGCGATGTTAAAAATCCCATGGACAGTTAAAATAACTTAACACACAGCGCCTGAGACCAGCTAGTGAAAAAATAAATATAATAGCAACTATAAGGAGAAAAGAATCAGTTGACATGGAATGAGGAAAAAGACCACAGAAAAAGAAATAGAGAGAAAGCCATCATAGGTGTCAATACCTTGTCGAGGTATGGCGGCTTGCGTACCCTGATTACCCCCAGAGCTATGCCAGCGGGAGTTTTACTCCTGGAAGGTTCGATGAAGCTGGACAGGTTTGCGCGGGTAGGGGTCAGACTAAAGCAGACACCCTGGTCCTCCAGGTTGGGGATTTTAGCATAGGGCTGACACCCCTGTCTATGTAAAAAAGAAACGAAGTTACGGAAACGACAACAAATGAACAAACATTGCTGCGGGACAGACATCCGGAGTCTGAGGCTTGCATGACTGTCAGTGGTAAAAGACGAGTTGAGTTGGTCATGTCCTCAGAAAAGACCCCGATGCCATCACAAGAACAGCTATGCTATGGACCCCTGAAAGAAAACGAAAGAGAGGCCGACCAAAAACACCTTGGCGGAGGACTGTGGAGGCTGAGATGCAAAGAATGTACCAGAGTTGGGGCGCTGTACGAAGGATGGCAACCGAACGAGCAAAGTGGAATCAATTTGATGTTCCCCCACAAGACGCCACCAGGCGTGATGGTCACTGACTGCTTTGGCGGTCGGCGGCTAAGTATCAAAAAAGAAGAAGAAGAAGCAGAGAAAGACAGAGAGAAAAGTTAATGAATAGCTTAACACAGTGGTTCCCAAACGGTGTGGCGCGCCACAATGGTTGTCGCAAAATATAAATGAGATAATCGTACAAAAACATGCTCACATCTCTCACTGAATTTACTTATTGTGTGAATGAATCGTGCTTTTATGTAGTTGTAATTTTTTAAAAATACTTTCTGGCTGTCTCATGATAATTTTATAAAGTTGTTGTGTTCTGTGTTATGAATAAAGCACTTCTGTGGGTTGTTCTTTTTTTTTTAAAAGTATTTCTTATCAATAACAAATTTGGTGTGTCGCATGCAAATTTTCATTCTGAAAGTGTGGTCCAGAGAATAAAATTTGGGATACACTGGTTAAACTACTTCAATGGAAGAGACCAACAATCTTCTTTTTTCTTCGTTCTCCCTGAGACGTTCACGCTAAGGGCTCTAATAAAGGCGGTAGTCAGCTCAAGGTCCATGACATCTTTTAACAGTTTTTCTTGGAGAGAAGTAGATTCTTGCCAAATGCTACTCCGTTCACTTCTAAATTCTGTACATGATTGCAGCAGATGTTTGGCTGTCATAGTACCATAAATTGAACTGATGGAAAACATCAAGAACTGATACCTGGTGAGGGACGTGATCACTGCAGCAGATGTTCGGCTGTCATAGTACCACAAATTGAACTGATGGAAAACATCAAGAACTGATACCTGGTGAGGAACGTGATCACTGCAGCAGATGTTCGGCTGTCATAGTACCACAAATTGAACTGATGGAAAACATCAAGAACTGATACCTGGTGAGGGACGTGATCACTGCAGCAGATGTTCGGCTGTCATAGTACCACAAATTGAACTGATGGAAAACATCAAGAACTGATACCTGGTGAGGAACGTGATCACTGCAGCAGATGTTCGGCTGTCATAGTACCACAAATTGAACTGATGGAAAACATCAAGAACTGATACCTGGTGAGGGACGTGATCACTGCAGCAGATGTTCGGCTATCATAGTACCACAAATTGAACTGATGGAAAACATCAAGAACTGATACCTGGTGAGGAACGTGATCACTGCAGCAGATGTTCGGCTGTCATAGTACCACAAATTGAACTGATGGAAAACATCAAGAACTGATACCTGGTGAGGGACGTGTTCACTGCAGCAGATGTTCGGCTGTCATAGTACCACAAATTGAACTGATGGAAAACATCAAGAACTGATACCTGGTGAGGGACGTGATCACTGCAGCAGATGTTCGGCTGTCATAGTACCACAAATTGAACTGATGGAAAACATCAAGAACTGATACCTGGTGAGGGACGTGATCACTGCAGCAGATGTTCGGCTGTCATAGTACCACAAAAATTGAACTGATGGAAAACATCAAGAACTGATACCTGGTGAGGGACGTGATCACTGCAGCAGATGTTCGGCTGTCCTAGTACCACAAATTGAACTGATGGAAAACATCAAGAACTGATACCTGGTGAGGGACGTGATCACTGCAGCAGATGTTCGGCTGTCATAGTACCACAAATTGAACTGATGGAAAACATCAAGAACTGATACCTGGTGAGGGACGTGATCACTGCAGCAGATGTTCGGCTGTCATAGTACCACAAATTGAACTGATGGAAAACATCAAGAACTGATATCTGGTGTGGAACGTGATCACTGCAGCAGATGTTCGGCTGTCATAGTACCACAAATTGAACTGATGGAAAACATCAAGAACTGATACCTGGTGAGGGACGTGATCACTGCAGCAGATGTTCGGCTGTCATAGTACCACAAATTGAACTGATGGAAAACATCAAGAACTGATACCTGGTGAGGGACGTGATCACTGCAGCAGATGTTCGGCTGTCATAGTACCACAAATTGAACTGATGGAAAACATCAAGAACTGATACCTGGTGAGGGACGTGATCACTGCAGCAGATGTTCGGCTGTCATAGTACCACAAATTGAACTGATGGAAAACATCAAGAACTGATACCTGGTGAGGGACGTGATCACTGCAGCAGATGTTCGGCTGTCATAGTACCACAAATTGAACTGATGGAAAACATCAAGAACTGATACCTGGTGAGGGACGTGATCACTGCAGCAGATGTTCGGCTGTCATAGTACCACAAATTGAACTGATGGAAAACATCAAGAACTGATACCTGGTGAGGGACGTGATCACTGCAGCAGATGTTCGGCTGTCATAGTACCACAAATTGAACTGATGGAAAACATCAAGAACTGATACCTGGTGAGGGACGTGATCACTGCAGCAGATGTTCGGCTGTCATAGTACCACAAATTGAACTGATGGAAAACATCAAGAACTGATACCTGGAGGGGGGCGTGATCACTGCAGCAGATGTTCGGCTGTCATAGTACCACAAATTGAACTGATGGAAAACATCAAGAACTGATACCTGGTGAGGAACGTGATCACTGCAGCAGATGTTCGGCTGTCATAGTACCACAAATTGAACTGATGGAAAACATCAAGAACTGATACCTGGTGAGGGACGTGATCACTGCAGCAGATGTTCGGCTGTCATAGTACCACAAATTGAACTGATGGAAAACATCAAGAACTGATACCTAGTGAGGGACGTGATCACTGCAGCAGATGTTCGGCTGTCATAGTACCACAAATTGAACTGATGGAAAACATCAAGAACTGATACCTGGTGAGGGACGTGATCACTGCAGCAGATGTTCGGCTGTCATAGTACCACAAATTGAACTGATGGAAAACATCAAGAACTGATACCTGGTGAGGGACGTGATCACTGCAGCAGATGTTCGGCTGTCATAGTACCACAAATTGAACTGATGGAAAACATCAAGAACTGATACCTGGTGAGGAACGTGATCACTGCAGCAGATGTTCAGCTGTCATAGTACCACAAATTGAACTGATGGAAAACATCAAGAACTGATACCTGGTGAGGAACGTGATCACTGCAGCAGATGTTCGGCTGTCATAGTACCACAAATTGAACTGATGGAAAACATCAAGAACTGATACCTGGTGAGGAACGTGATCACTGCAGCAGATGTTTGGCTGTCATAGTACCACAAATTGAACTGATGGAAAACATCAAGAACTGATACCTGGTGAGGAACGTGATCACTGCAGCAGATGTTCGGCTGTCATAGTACCACAAATTGAACTGATGGAAAACATCAAGAACTGATACCTGGTGAGGGACGTGATCACTGCAGCAGATGTTTCGCTGTCATAGTACCACAAATTGAACTGATGGAAAACATCAAGAACTGATACCTGGTGAGGAACGTGATCACTGCAGCAGATGTTCGGCTGTCATAGTACCACAAATTGAACTGATGGAAAACATCAAGAACTGATACCTGGTGAGGAACGTGATCACTGCAGCAGATGTTCGGCTGTCATAGTACCACAAATTGAACTGATGGAAAACATCAAGAACTGATACCTAGTGAGGGACGTGATCACTGCAGCAGATGTTCGGCTGACATAGTACCACAAATTGAACTGATGGAAAACATCAAGAACTGATACCTGGTGAGGAACGTGATCACTGCAGCAGATGTTCGGCTGTCATAGTACCACAAATTGAACTGATGGAAAACATCAAGAACTGATACCTGGTGAGGAACGTGATCACTGCAGCAGATGTTTGGCTGTCATAGTACCACAAAATGAACTGATGGAAAACATCAAGAACTGATACCTGGTGAGGAACGTGATCACTGCAGCAGATGTTCGGCTGTCATAGTACCACAAATTGAACTGATGGAAAACATCAAGAACTGATACCTGGTGAGGGACGTGATCACTGCAGTAGATGTTTGGCTGTCATAGTACCACAAATTGAACTGATGGAAAACATCAAGAACTGATACCTGGTGAGGAACGTGATCACTGCAGCAGATGTTCGGCTGTCATAGTACCACAAATTGAACTGATGGAAAACATCAAGAACTGATACCTGGTGAGGAACTTGATCACTGCAGCAGATGTTCGGCTGTCATAGTACCACAAATTGAACTGATGGAAAACATCAAGAACTGATACCTAGTGAGGGACGTGATCACTGCAGCAGATGTTCGGCTGTCATAGTACTACAAATTGAACTGATGGAAAACATCAAGAACTGATACCTAGTGAGGGACGTGATCACTGCAGCAGATGTTCGGCTGTCATAGTACCACAAAATTGAACTGATGGAAAACATCAAGAACTGATACCTAGTGAGGGACGTGATCACTGCAGCAGATGTTCGGCTGTCATAGTACTACAAATTGAACTGATGGAAAACATCAAGAACTGATACCTAGTGAGGGACGTGATCACTGCAGCAGATGTTCGGCTGTCATAGTACCACAAATTGAACTGATGGAAAACATCAAGAACTGATACCTAGTGAGGGACGTGATCACTGCAGCAGATGTTCGGCTGTCATAGTACCACAAATTGAACTGATGGAAAACATCAAGAACTGATACCTAGTGAGGGACGTGATCACTGCAGCAGATGTTCGGCTGTCATAGTACCACAAATTGAACTGATGGAAAACATCAAGAACTGATACCTAGTGAGGGACGTGATCACTGCAGCAGATGTTCGGCTGTCATAGTACTACAAATTGAACTGATGGAAAACATCAAGAACTGATACCTAGTGAGGGACGTGATCACTGCAGCAGATGTTCGGCTGTCATAGTACTACAAATTAAACGGATGAAAAACATCAAGAACTGATACCTGGTGAGGAACGTGATCACTGCAGCAGATGTTCGGCTGTCATAGTACCACAAATTGAACTGATGGAAAACATTAAGAACTGATACCTGGTGAGGGACGTGATCACTGCAGCAGATGTTCGGCTGTCATAGTACCACAAATTGAACTGATGGAAAACATCAAGAACTGATACCTGGTGAGGGACGTGATCACTGCAGCAGATGTTCGGCTGTCATAGTACCACAAATTGAACTGATGGAAAACATCAAGAACTGATACCTGGTGAGGGACGTGATCACTGCAGCAGATGTTCGGCTGTCATAGTACCACAAATTGAACTGATGGAAAACATCAAGAACTGATACCTGGTGAGGGACGTGATCACTGCAGCAGATGTTCGGCTGTCATAGTACCACAAATTGAACTGATGGAAAACATCAAGAACTGATACCTGGTGAGGAACGTGATCACTGCAGCAGATGTTCAGCTGTCATAGTACCACAAATTGAACTGATGGAAAACATCAAGAACTGATACCTGGTGAGGAACGTGATCACTGCAGCAGATGTTCGGCTGTCATAGTACCACAAATTGAACTGATGGAAAACATCAAGAACTGATACCTGGTGAGGAACGTGATCACTGCAGCAGATGTTTGGCTGTCATAGTACCACAAATTGAACTGATGGAAAACATCAAGAACTGATACCTGGTGAGGAACGTGATCACTGCAGCAGATGTTCGGCTGTCATAGTACCACAAATTGAACTGATGGAAAACATCAAGAACTGATACCTGGTGAGGGACGTGATCACTGCAGCAGATGTTTCGCTGTCCTAGTACCACAAATTGAACTGATGGAAAACATCAAGAACTGATACCTGGTGAGGAACGTGATCACTGCAGCAGATGTTCGGCTGTCATAGTACCACAAATTGAACTGATGGAAAACATCAAGAACTGATACCTGGTGAGGAACGTGATCACTGCAGCAGATGTTCGGCTGTCATAGTACCACAAATTGAACTGATGGAAAACATCAAGAACTGATACCTAGTGAGGGACGTGATCACTGCAGCAGATGTTCGGCTGTCATAGTACCACAAATTGAACTGATGGAAAACATCAAGAACTGATACCTGGTGAGGAACGTGATCACTGCAGCAGATGTTCGGCTGTCATAGTACCACAAATTGAACTGATGGAAAACATCAAGAACTGATACCTGGTGAGGAACGTGATCACTGCAGCAGATGTTTGGCTGTCATAGTACCACAAAATGAACTGATGGAAAACATCAAGAACTGATACCTGGTGAGGAACGTGATCACTGCAGCAGATGTTCGGCTGTCATAGTACCACAAATTGAACTGATGGAAAACATCAAGAACTGATACCTGGTGAGGGACGTGATCACTGCAGCAGATGTTTGGCTGTCATAGTACCACAAATTGAACTGATGGAAAACATCAAGAACTGATACCTGGTGAGGAACGTGATCACTGCAGCAGATGTTCGGCTGTCATAGTACCACAAATTGAACTGATGGAAAACATCAAGAACTGATACCTGGTGAGGAACGTGATCACTGCAGCAGATGTTCGGCTGTCATAGTACCACAAATTGAACTGATGGAAAACATCAAGAACTGATACCTAGTGAGGGACGTGATCACTGCAGCAGATGTTCGGCTGTCATAGTACTACAAATTGAACTGATGGAAAACATCAAGAACTGATACCTAGTGAGGGACGTGATCACTGCAGCAGATGTTCGGCTGTCATAGTACCACAAATTGAACTGATGGAAAACATCAAGAACTGATACCTAGTGAGGGACGTGATCACTGCAGCAGATGTTCGGCTGTCATAGTACTACAAATTGAACTGATGGAAAACATCAAGAACTGATACCTAGTGAGGGACGTGATCACTGCAGCAGATGTTCGGCTGTCATAGTACCACAAATTGAACTGATGGAAAACATCAAGAACTGATACCTAGTGAGGGACGTGATCACTGCAGCAGATGTTCGGCTGTCATAGTACCACAAATTGAACTGATGGAAAACATCAAGAACTGATACCTAGTGAGGGACGTGATCACTGCAGCAGATGTTCGGCTGTCATAGTACCACAAATTGAACTGATGGAAAACATCAAGAACTGATACCTAGTGAGGGACGTGATCACTGCAGCAGATGTTCGGCTGTCATAGTACTACAAATTGAACTGATGGAAAACATCAAGAACTGATACCTAGTGAGGGACGTGATCACTGCAGCAGATGTTCGGCTGTCATAGTACTACAAATTGAACTGATGGAAAACATCAAGAACTGATACCTGGTGAGGAACGTGATCACTGCAGCAGATGTTCGGCTGTCATAGTACCACAAATTAAACGGATGAAAAACATCAAGAACTGATACCTGGTGAGGAACGTGATCACTGCAGCAGATGTTCGGCTGTCATAGTACCACAAATTGAACTGATGGAAAACATCAAGAACTGATTGTGGTGAAAAATTACAGTGATGCAACGTTAAAATTCCTCCAATTATAAAGATAACGGTAAGATAACACGTAGGGATAAAAATATAGGCAAGATATGCCGAGGCTTCTTCACCTACGCCAGCGCTTTCTAGCGCCATTGATAACTAACTAGTTGGAACATGCAGACTAAACGGTTTACCCTTTTAGACGGGAGGGAAACGGAGATAAAAGAAAAAAAAATTATGACGGTCTGAACACGTGTTTGAATCTAAATGCTAAAAAAGACGCAATTTGTAGTTTAAAGGAAAAAATTACGCCACTAGTTGACACAATGTAAGGAAATGGACAAAAAAAGACCTTAGCTCTTGTTAGAAACAGACGTATCTTAGACGGTTTACGGTAATTGGTCGTTTTAATTTGAATATAGCGGCAAATGCCATACCCGAAGGTTCAAAAACAAATTTCAAAACTAACCTTGAGAAAAGTAGGTTTTTTCTTAATAATAAGTTTATGAAAATAAAAACTAGCTAGTTTGATAGCCCATCTTGAGCAGAGAAATAATATACTTTTAATTACACAGACGGACAGATAACACGAAAAATATTGACGAAAGACTGTATTGTTCAATACAGACTAGCGAACAGTTTTTTGTGCATATTTTCACTAAAGTTACATTTGACGTCCTTGAGCCGAATACATAAAATCAAACTGCAGATGAACTAGGGGCAAAGTCGGAGGATAGTAGCTAAAAATAACTTTGCATAGGATCGTAGAAGTAGGGGGAGACAAAAATTTGTGTAGTTTTTTTCTTGTAGTTTCGTCCAAAAACAAGTGTAATTTTGGGAAAAGCCAAGTTGAGACGGACAGACCGACAGAAAAATACTACATACTAGACTGAGACTGGACTGAAATTGGACATTTATATTTTGAATATTTGAAAAAGTTAGAGGGGAAGTCCGATGATTGGACAGAAGTTTTTATATTACTGAACGACAGACGCTCGCTTGTGCCATTTTATAGAAGACTGTCCATTGACACAGTTCGTTACTGCTAGAGGTGATTTCCAGGAAATATTAAATAAAAATCAGTGGGACGCCCTAATCTAGCCAGCAGCTCAGCTGAGTTTTGCTAGTACTAAGTAACTGTGTTCTCAATTCTGAATTGTGGTAAGGGAAAAAGCATTTATCTTGTTTATTTTAATATTTTGAGTGATTGATACTGCCATAACATGAAAAATGATTACGACAAGTGAGTGTTTACTCTAGGTCCCCAGCAGCAGTCCAGGGCCTAGAGACAAACAAATAATATATGAAAACCTATCTAAGACTATGGAAGGTGGATCTATATTTGAGATCAGTGGGAACATATCACCCACCTTATTGGATGGAAGAGGAAACTATTGAACATATTTCGGATGCAATGCAGTCTTGGGAAACTGGTACTATTTGATAACAACTGGGTGAGATGTGCTAAGTTGGTCAGAGAGATCTGACCCAATCTGTGTAATGTTGTTGTACTGTGTTGTGTGTAAGAGTGGTGCAGTAAACAGAGTGTTGACACATGGCACAAATTTTGGTTTCAGAGTTTCTGATCTGGCACTACGCTTGTGCCAGATGCTTTTGTAGAAGTACAAGAGCGGATGCCTGTGCAGTCTAACATTTTACTCCAGCTACTGAAAGGAGTGGGCCACAAGAATTCTGTACTACATCGTCACAGGCCAGTTAAGTGCAAACCTGGCCTGCTGTAGATTCATCAACTGTGTCCACCATCAATAAAGAAATAAAATTTTGTTATATAAACACTAATATCAGTCCATATGTCAAGGACAAAGAACTTTGTAAACATAGATTGGGCATGATGACGCCACCCCAACTAAACATCCAGTGCTAGTTTTCCCAGGACACTGTAGATATTATTAATATAAACCAATGTAACAATATACCTATGTACAAAAATTTCATTTGATTATGCAATATAAATATGCACTTTTATTGATAAATACATATTGTTTCATATGCCCTGACCAAAAGAAAAATTGGTTCATGACTAATAAATTAAAAAAATTATCAAACTTAAATTCTAAAAGCCAGTGTTAGTTCAGTTTATCATAGAGTTTATTATTATCATTAATAGACTTAGAATTTACATGTGTGTGTCTGTGTATGTAATTACCTACACATTAAATTTCAGTACCCTAGACTTTTAACGTAGCTAACATTCATAATAGTAGAATAGGTCTGTTTGAGGTCGTAAGTGGTAGCAGAAAGGCCTTCTGTAACTCACATAAACTTTTATCTCAGGAGCCTTCACAGCTGACCTCATCCAGTACACTAGATAACATAACAACCATACAATAACATCAAAAACCACTACACTGATACCTGGTGAGGGACGTGATCACTGCAGCAGATGTTCGGCTGTCATAGTACCACAAATTGAACTGATGGAAAACATCAAGAACTGATACCTGGTGAGGGACGTGATCACTGTAGCAGATGTTCGGCTGTCATAGTACCACAAATTGAACTGATGGAAAACATCAAGAACTGATACCTGGTGAGGGACGTGATCACTGCAGATGTTCGGCTGTCATAGTACCACAAATTGAACTGATGGAAAACATCAAGAACTGATACCTGGTGAGGGACGTGATCACTGTAGCAGATGTTCGGCTGTCATAGTACCACAAATTGAACTGATGGAAAACATCAAGAACTGATACCTGGTGAGGGACGTGATCACTGCAGCAGATGTTCGGCTGTCATAGTACCACAAATTGAACTGATGGAAAACATCAAGAACTGATACCTGGTGACCCCCCCCCCCCCCCCCACCCCCCCCCCCCCCCCCCCCCCCACATTAGGCTTCACGCCAACACTGGACTGAAAAAAAATGTAAAGGAAAAGTAAGTAAGCAACGTCAATAAAAACGTCGGATATCGACACAATTCAGCAACTTCACTAAAAACGTCTCATATTGACACAATTCTGCAGCTAAACTAGAAACTTCTCATTGTGACACAATTCAGGAACTTCACTAAAACCTTCTCATATCGACATACCTCATCCACTTCCCTAAAAAAGAAAACTCTTATCTACGCATCTTTCCATATCGACACAATTCAGCAACTTTGCTAAAACGTATCGACACGATTCAGTAAGTCCACTAAAAACTTCTCACATCAACATAGTTCATCCACTTCCCTCCAAACAAAACTCTCATGCCTACAGTTTTGCATATCGATACAATTCAGCTACTTTACTAAGCACTTCTCGTATCGACAGAACTTGAGGCTGGTTTGATTTTTCTTCCTGCTCTGCTTGTGTCCACAGAATGATTGATTCGTGAGAAGGTAATTTATGAAGAATGTCACAAGAGGATTGGAGCAAGGATTCGTTAGTGATGAAGATGACAATTTTCTGCATGGTCGGGGAAATATTCACATCTGACGTAGCATACGTCTGTTGGTAATTCCGCGCGGCTTGATCAGAAATGAGTATAAACAATCGAAGAGAATACGACAAACTTTATACAGTTTTGTCAGTCCAAATATTTCTCAAAGAAGCATTCTACAGACAATTGACAAATTCCCAAGCTGTCCCAACAGAAAGGTCCGTATAGAAGGAAGGTCTGTGGACTATCCATCCTATTTACGAGACATGGATGTTACTTCATGGAGATCATTAGGTCTAGCAATAGCCAAGGCCGGTTTATCCATTAAACTACGTTGGCTGAAGCCTAGAGGCCCGTGCATAAGTTTTAAAAAGATTTTATTGCGCAGGTTTTTCAATAAAATGTGTTTATTGTGTTTACCGTAATAATAATACAATAATATTAATAAACATTAATATAAAAACTAATTCCTAATAAAAGAGGTAAGCAATGCTAACAAACTAACATACCAGTCTTTAATAATACTACGAGTAGTATATACCATCACCATACTAAACGGTTTGAAAATTTTTTTTTAATTATTGCATATTAGATGAAGGGGGCCCATACACCAAAAAGCCTAGAGGCCCTTCTTGGCTTAATCCGGCCTTGGCAATAGCTCAATGTCGTTGGCTTCCCTCGGATCTAAAAGAATTAACGTGCGTGGGAATGAACCCTATTGCTACAAGATTTACGGTAAAGTGGATCTTAGTAAGTCCATATACTGCATTTCCAAATGCAATGAAAGCCCCTCTTACTGTTTGTATTCTTATTTTGATAGCACGGTCTGTTCCTCTAACTTTAAATATATTGCTGCTAAGATACGAGTATGTGTTTGTGTTTGTGTTTGGTTTGGTTTGGTTTTTAAGGACTATCTTCACTGCACACGGACAACGCCATGAGTGCTCCGATCTCCTCCCTTAGATCACACAAGGAGGATCTCAGCGCAGTGCACGAACTCCGTAGCACCGGCGAAAATATGTGTATATAATGTAGAGGAATCACACATTCTATAAATATTTCTTGTGGTTGGTAGGTTTCCTAATTTTTAAATTTTGCCAGGGCAGCGGCCTGATAAGCCTACTCTTTACGATTTCCAACTGCCGTGGGATTTTTAACGTGCGCAACTTGCACACGGGACCTCCTAGTTTTTCGCCCTTATCCGAGAAGGCTAGGCATCCGATCTCACTACCCATGAGACCAGGGGAAGTATGATGTAAATTAGGACCACTGGTTCTGAAAGAAAAATTTCAATAAATTATAAACCCTCAACTGGGATTCGAACCCGGTACCTCTTGAATACCCCAAGATATGTGTTTGATTCAACAATTTGTAGAATTGTTTCTTCCAGGTAATATTTTGTTAATGACCAGGTTATTATTTTATGTACGGTTTCGCGTTCTAAATACATTTTTTTTTTTAAATATGTCGATTGTAAAATTAGCGATAATGATAGAGGACATCAGGGATGATGCCCGCAAATTTAAAAGTAGTTGGAGCGTAATCAGCGTCGCCACTCTGGATCTATAAGTAAATCAGTGTCGCCACTCGGGATCTTTAACTAAATCAGCGTTTGGGTTTATGTTTATATGAATCATTATATAGTTCTATTCATTAGTAATATAATAAGTTCTAATACTTTATTAATTGAGTTCATTCATTATTCTTCACTTTCCCGTGGAGCATTGACCTTCAACAAATTCACGTCAAGTTGTCCTGTCCTGTGCCAACCGCTGTATGTCCAACTCTTCACTTCCCTATGTAGTTACAGCTAAGGGAGCACTTGAACTTTTAATGAGATACAGCAAGGTCACGCTTTTTATATCTCAAGGATCATTTCTTAGATCTTTGTATGCTACCTTACATTTGCTGAGGAACTGGGACATTAAAAAAGAAATAATAGGTAATGACTGAGAGCGAGAGCGAGAGAGAGAGAGAGAGAGAGAGAGAGAGAGAGAGAGAGAGAGAGAGAGAGAGAGAGAGAGAGAGAGAGAGAGAGAGAGAGAGAGAGAGAAGAAAAAAACACTAAGTGAGAAACGAAATTCCTTTGTGAGTCAAAATTTTGTGTACATAACTAACGGTCCTTTTCAGCACTAGCCCATATCAATACTTCATTAAGCTAGCGGAGTGATACTAGTAGTCCTTGTCAGGGTATTGTATTTATCAACGCTGCGATTTCCTGAGAAACTGAGACATTAATAAATGAATGATAAACAATGATTGTGTGTGTGTTTGAGAGAGAGAGAGAGAGAGAGAGAGAGAGAGATAGATAGATAGATAGATAGATAGATAGATAGATAGATAGATAGATAGATAGATAGATAGATAGATAGATAGATAGATAGATAGATAGATAGATAGATAGATAGATAGATAGATAGATAGATAGATAGATAGATAGATAGATAGATAGATAGATAGAAAGAGAAAGAGACGAGAGATAAAAAGACGAGAAAGACAGAGACGAGAGAAAGAGACGAGAGAGAAAGGGACGAGGGAGATAGAGGCGAGAGAAAGAGATGAGAGAGTCGAGAGAGAAAGGAACGAGAGAAAGAGATGAGAGAGACGAGAGAGAAAGGGACGAGAGAAAGAGATGAGAGAGGCGAGAGAGAAAGGGACGAGAGAAAGAGATGAGAGAGACAAGAGAGAAAGGGACGAGAGAGAAAGAGACGAGATAAGGAGATGAGAGAAAACGACGAGAGAGAAAGAGACGAGAGAAGGAGCGAGGGAGAGAGTAATGGAGAGAGAGGCAGATAAATGAAGCAGACAGTTAGAAACAACAAGAGTCAAAAAAATTTTTTTATACTCGCAGTCCTCTTAAGGACTAACCCTTATCAGAACGACATAATGCTAGCTGATAGATACTAGTTGTTCTTTTCAGAGTTTAGTTTTATCAACGTTGAAAGTGCCAGCCGTCCTTTTCAAACCCATCCCTTTTCAGGGCTTCGTAGTGCTACCTGAGAGACAATAGTAGTCCTTTTAAGGGTTATTATTAAACAATAACCCTGCGTTAATGGGTATCTGACTTTGCACTTGAGTTAGGGAAGGAAAAGGCAGCGAAGAAGAAGACTGGTCACCGCACCTCTTGATACTGGACCTAGCATAATGTCACAGTATAGACATTCGCCGAAATATTAAGTTGGTCACGCTGGGGAGTGACAACATTGTTAGAATAAAAAACCCGTCTGGTCAGGTGACTCAGAACGGAAGAGGATATAAAACTTTTGGCGCAACTCAGGAGATGTTATGGCTGTCGTCCCTGGAGGACTTTGTCCCTTTGTTAGCAGTTTTTCTGGGAGTATTTGGATGCCATTGGAGTCATAGTGCTTGCTAGTTATTCATATGGTCAGGATTAGTGCTTTATTTCTCGAGGGGATGTGTACGTTTTCTCGAGCGGCTTTTCTGTAGACCATGTATGATTTTTTATGTTACATTTAAGTATTGCTTTACTACAGTACAGGGCTTTGCCGGTGAGCGAAAGTCATGGTGTTATTCACTGGATAGAATATGTCGGTGATGATGTTACCGTTAGATTGAGTTGTTGTTTATGGCAAGCTAGATTGGCATTTATATTGCATTGTTTTCTCATATGTATTGCCAGCCGTGTATGGCTTCTGTGTGTGCAGTATTTATTAATGGGACTGTACCTGCTTCAGGTGTTATTGGTTAATTAATGTCAGCTACTGTATGCTATGGTCGTCCCCTAGTGGTTTGAGCCAAGTGTATGAAAGTATTCATAAAATCCATAGTGTAAATAGTTTATCTTTGACACATAGTGAAGTCTCTAACACTTCACTTCTCTACGGCAGTTTCTGCTATGGGACAACCTTGACCTTTTAACCTATTAAACAACGCTGTACAGGGGTTCCTTTATTGGTTATTTTTTTTAAATGGTAATTGTCCTCTGATATAACCGACAGACTTCAGTCTTGGTTGAAAGATACGTACATCGCCACAAGGAAAATCCTCAACAAAATTTTTTAAAGGAAGAAATAGATAGTGTATATCTGGTATATAGAAAGAAAACAATATAAGCATTGAAGTAGAGAAACAGTACGAGAGACTTCTTCTTTGATCCTTAGCCACCGACTGTTAAAGCAGTCAGTGGCCATTACGCCTGGTGGCATTTTGTAGGGCAGCAACAAATTGATTCCACCTTGTTCGGTCTTTGGCCATCCTTCGTACAGTGCCCCAGCTCTGTTTCATTCTTTGCATCTCAGCCTCCACAGTTCAACGCCAATATGTTTTTGGTCGGTCTCTCTTTCGCTTTCCTTCGGGGGTCCAAATGCATAGGTGTTCTTGTAATGACATCAGGTCCATTCTGAGGACGCGGCCAACCCAACCCAAGATTCGGAGAATTTTCCTTAGGCACATTGGGTGAAAAGAGGACAGTTTCGACATTTTCTTCTCTGTTACTCTCCAGCATTTTGCGCCATAGAGAAGCACAGAAAGTACACAGCTCTCATAGAATCTTAATGTGGTGTTTGTGCTGTACTGAGAAGACTTCCAGATGTTGTTGAGACTAGCAAAGGCTGTTCTCCCTTTTTTCATTCTGTTGTTGATGTCCTTGCTTGTTCCGCCGTCTGGTGTTACTATGCACCCTAAGTATGTAAATGTGCCTGTCTGTTCTAGCTTCTGGTTCCCTATTATTATTGCCTCAGGATTGCCCACATTGAGTGTCATGACCTCTGTCTTCTTCAGATTGATGTTCAGACCCACCTGCTGGCTATACTTATTCAGTCTATCGGTTTTTTCTTGGATGTGTTGCTGTGAATGTGCAAGTAGTGCAATGTTATCTGCATATTCCAGGTCTTCCAGTGTAGAAAATGTTGTCCATCTAATTCCTCTTGGACTGCCCTCTGTTATCTGGCGCATCACTCAGTCTATGACTGTCAAGAATACAGTTGTTGATAAGGGGCATCCCTGTCGTACTCCTGTCTTCACCTCGAAAGTTAGGTTGCTCAACCCAACACTGCATGTAAAGTTAGAATAGAGGCTTTTTATAATGGAAACAATGCAGCTAGGAATTCCATAAGACCTCAGTATTTTCCATAGGCTGTCCCTGTGTATGCTGTCAAAAGCCTTTTCAAAACCAATAAAGTTAATGTATAGCTGTGTTAAAGGAAAAATATATTAAAGTTATTTTTGTAGAGCTGATCATGCTATGAACACGAATGCAAATGGGCATTTACTCAGGAACAAACTTGATAGACAAAAACATGAGCCGGAAAGTTGGCAGATCCACAGCAGACATGATGACATATTTTATTTTTGTCAAAATTGGCTTCATCAATCAATAATAACATATTAATTATATCCTTAACAAGCTGTCTCCGCCATTTTGAGCACTGCTCTATAATGTTCCCGAGGGTGAATATATTATCTGCACATCGTCTGTTCTTTCTGAATCCCGCTTAATCTTTCCTCAGTTTATGGTCTACTTCTTTTGAAATTCTCTGAATAATTATTCTGCCTAGTATTTTACTGGTAACTGAGAAGAGAGTAATTCCTCTCCAGTTGTTGCAGTCTGCAAGGTCGCCTTTCTTGGGCATTTTGACAATTATTCCTTTACTCCAATCCGTTGGTGTTGTCTCTGTTGTCCAGACTTGTGCAAATAGTGGTTGTAATAGTTCTGCTGCTAGTTCAAGGTCTGCCTTAAATAACTCTCCGTTTAAATTGTCGTGATCGGGCGCTTTTCCATTATGTAACACTTTGATAGCTGTGATGATTTTTTTCTTTTCGTGGAATGTCTGTATTTACGTCTAGGTCACTTTCAGCCTCAGGAACATTCAGCTGCGTCTCTGGTGGTTTCTTATTCGGTGTTTCTCTGAAGTGCTCTGCCCATCTTGTTTCCGGCCCCTGTGCTGTGGTGATGAAGATGTGGTAGAAGATTATGCAGGAAATTTAAGACAGACAGACAGATAGATAGATAGACACACACACACAGACCGAACCATAGACAGACAGATAAGTAGGCGTGCAAGCAAACAGACGACCGACAGACAGGCACGCAGACAGACCGACAGACATACCAGCAGGCAAAATGGCTAGCAGGCAGACAGACAGAGGGGCATGCAGGCACCTTGGCAGGAAGACAGGCAGACAGATAGACAGGCAGAGATATGTCCCAAGTGTAAGTACAGGTTTCTCTAATTCTCTTCTTTCTTCGTCAGCAGCTTTCTTCAAAATTCTAAAAATGGAAGTCTTGTCTCACAACTTTCGTAATTACCTCAACCTTAATGGATGAAGCGTGTTACAACCACCAGACTTGACTATTGTATAGAAGTACAGTCCAAGGCACCTGTGGGAACCAACAACGGCTGAAGCAGACGCCAACCGACCCCACACTGGAAGCTAAGTACCATAACAGCGCAACCATTGAACATTTCACAATTTTCCAAATTTTCCACAACAGTTTAAACCATCTGATGATGATAAACATCATCGCTTCTGTTTTATAAACAACTTTATTTATTTTACATTGTTAAACTATAAGTGATTACATGTTTATCTGTAACTCTAAAGCTATAGTTGGCTTAATCACTATTGAGTGAAGTGTATGTCTGCACCTGTATATTGTTCTAAATACATAACCAAATAGAGATATTAGATTAAGATTTTGCTGAATCACCTTCAGCTGGGGGTTCAGAAATACGAGCGAAACTTTACCTCGAAGAAGGGGTGGGAGAATAACAAGTTCATGACAGCTTAGATGATTTCAGTTGTAATGCTTTATTTTCTTTAAATTCCTGTGAAAGTAGAAGCACCGTTCGTCTTTTTATATCTTTGTCAAGAGTAGTCTTGGGCGAAGGTTGTTACCTTTGAAGACCTTCATAATTTTAGTCTACGTTTGGCCATTATTGGACCACTACTGTGGAGCAGAGGAGACAATACCGTCACAGTGACGTCTATATATCTGTACACTATGTGCTATCTGTATATCGGTACACTTTATTATGTCAGTATATTTTTACACTGTGTGATATATGTCTATATGTACACTATGTGATATATGTCTATATGTACACTATGTGCCATCTGAATATCTGTGCACAATGTAATGTCTGTATATCTGTACACTATGTGCTACGTGTAAATCAGCACATAATATGCTACCTGAATATTTGTACACTATGTGCTATCTGAATATCTGAACACTTTGTGATATCTGAATATCTGTAAGCCAAATGATGTCGGTATATATGTACATTATCGGCTATCTGCACACTATATGTTATCTAATTCTGCACACATTCTACATGCTATCTTTATCTATACACTATGCGGTATTATACATTTGTACACTATGTGATATCTGCATATCTGAACAATATATGCTATATCTGTATATGTACACTATGTGCTGTCGTACATCTGTCCACTAAGTGCTATCGCATTTCTGTACACTATGTGCCATCGCACATCTGCACACTATATGCTATATCTGCACACTATTTACTATCGTAGAACTATACACTTTGTGCTATCGTAGATCTGTACACTATTTACTATCGCAAATCTGTACACT
Organism: Oreohelix idahoensis; assembly: GCA_024509875.1. Classification (NCBI taxonomy): domain Eukaryota; kingdom Metazoa; phylum Mollusca; class Gastropoda; order Stylommatophora; family Oreohelicidae; genus Oreohelix; species Oreohelix idahoensis. The sequence continues at coordinate 155,762 of JAMPIV010002608.1, read as the reverse complement.
ATGTGCTATCGCACATCTGAACACTAAATGCTATATCTGCACACTATGTGCTATCGTATATCTGTACACTATGTGCTATCGTATATCTGTACACTATATGCATTATGTGTACACTGTGTGCTATCGTGTATCTGTACACTATGTGCTATCCGTGTATCTGTACACTATGTGATATCCGTGTATCTGTACACTATGTGCTATCATATATCTGTACACTATATACTATATATGTACACTACATGCTATCCGTGCATCTGTACGCTATGTACTATCGGCTTATATGTGTATGTAAAAGCGAGAAAGGACACGCAGAGACAAGAAAACTTACCCAATAAACTTTAAACAGCTTGCCGAAATATAAAAACTGAAGAATGAGGTAGACGGAACAGTAAGAACACACATTTGAACGGCTGCTATTGATGAGATCTGAAAAGGCTGGAAATAAGGGTGATATATAGAAAGGAGATGATTTGTACAGAGAAAATTGACTGAAAAGCCTACTAGATGGTCGAGAATAGCTAAAGTAATAAGAAAAGAAAGATTAATGGGGAAAGACAAAGCGAAGTATGAACAACATCGATTTTTGTCATGATCATTTCTGGAGGCAATATAAAAAAACGGGACAGTTGCAATAAAACAACAATCATTCCAGAATAAGTTACTCTGCAATTGTCGACCAACTTTTCCAGCTTTCGACAATAGAATTTTATCTCTCTGTTTTTCCCTTTTCCTCCTCTCTAACGATGTCTGTGACCTTCTGAAGTATGTTCTTTCTACTTCCGTTTTGCTTTTTAGCCTGGTGGTCAGCTCTGTGTGGTTCCCGAAGAAAGAACAGGGCTACTGTGCCCTCAGGTAGTAGTACAAGGCGTCTAATATGAGATTATGCACGGAGCTGGCAAACTCAACATATAAAACACAATGCCATATAAACCACTGCTGCTATAGCATGTGAATGCTTAGGGCAGGCTTCCTGTAAAAGGACCAGCTGCCGTGGTAGTTCATGGTCCATAAGAGGCACAAATGATAAATTTGTGTCGTCATATTGTAAAACTACATATTAACTCGTTCGACCCCATAAACGGCGTCTTTAAGCTCGTCTACCCAGATGTAAATGGGTACTCGATTCTGCCACTGAGTTAGGGAATCAAAAGGCATCGAGGAATGTAGCTGGTCGCCTCACTTCTAGAAGCTAGCATAGTGGTCTCAATCACTTTACTCCACTACGGCAGAATCTGCTATGGGACTACCTTTTACCCATAAACCGTATGATGCGCCACAATAAGATACAATACTCATCCAAGAGCCGTCTGGTACGCCTGTTTGAATATAGCCATATTTCATCAAGTCTGTGCTTTACACTTTAAAAAAAAAAAACTTTCAGTTCTATATAAGATTTTTTAAACTTTAAAATAATCGTCAACGAATTTACAACGGATCTATAAACATGGGGAATAGGACTGCTGCTGCAGAAGAGACATGCCTTCGGAGGCAACGAATTAGAAGTTGTGAATGGGAGCTTCAAAGTCATCATATAAAACAAATTGTTACAGAAACCACAGCTGTAACAGCATATACAAGTTTTAGAGCAGGCTTCTTGCAAAGGAACCAGCTGCAATGGTGTAAATATTCTCCAAAAGGAACGAAAACAGAAAAGAAGATGATATTTAAGTTTGATCCCCAATCCGAAGATTTCGGATTTCAGAATTATTTTATTGATAATTGCCAAGACTTTACAAAAACGACGAAATAAATAAAGAGGATGACAGATGACGACGCTGTAGAGGAGTGTACTCCAGATAAGGTTTCTTTCAGATTTCACTAGAAAATCATTAACTTAAAACCCAGAATAACGTTTAAGGTCATGTAACACGGTAGGAGGAAACTTGGGGACTGTAAACACGTAAGGAATCCCTTGGAGAGAAACAGGAACACGCGCTTAAGAACAGCCAGATAGTTGCTGTCCGTAACGCATGCTCTCAAGGTCGTAAAAAATGGGAGAAAGAAGGACAAAGAAAACCGAAGAGAGAGAGAGAGGGAGAAAGAGAGAGAGAGAATTATCGTCTGCTTTTACTCTCCTGATGGGGCATGGATCTACTACAATTGCAGCTGGCGCGCTCGCAGAAAGCCGGAGTTACATACTGAGGTGGGTAGTGAAGCAATTTTGTTTCATATTATCGGTAGCCAGGTCCTTATACAATCTCATACTTGTCGCTATTTACGACATGCCTGAGAGAACATTAGTCCTATTTTTCTTCATTGTTTCCTCCCTCCGGGAACTACACGTGGGAAGAGAGGAAGAGTGTATGTGTGTGAGAGAGAGAGAAAGTGTATATATGTGAGAGAGAGAGAGAGAGACAGAGAGACAGAGAGACAGACAGACAGACAGACAGAGAGACAGAGAAAGTATGATTAGGCTAATTTCGATTCGGAATGGAAGAAAGTTTAAGAAATGTATTCCAGTTACAAGTCAGGAGTGAATAAAAACTAGAATACATGGTTTTTATATATATATTTGGACACGCGTCCTACTATAACCGACGGACCCAGTGTCAAGGTTGAATGTGACACGCCTGGCTAAAACAAAGCAAAATTGAAAAAGAAAATACAAGAAGTTAAAAGAGACTTTCAAACAGCAGAAGAGAAAAGGCTGATATAATTTAGACTTTACACGGGCCACAACAGATTGGAATATCATCTATTCAACAAGCTAAAGAAAATGAACTACTGATGAGTGTAAATGTGGCACTGATGACATGACTACTGAACATCTGCTTCAAAGATGCCCAACAGATAAGGAACAGAGAAAGCACATGTGGCCATCACCAGTACCATTCCTGGAAAAACTCAAGCTAGCTTGCTGCTTTCTTTGAAATTATTCAAGTAGATGTCTGAGAGTGTACGAAGAAGATGAAGACATGAATTAACTCTTTCTATCCCAACTCAAATTTCAGGTTTTACTGGGACACCAAAAACGGATGTTAACTTTTCCCATAAGCCTTGTTCTTTTCTGCTTGCCTCGTTTTGGCACCGTTCAACTTAGACACAATGTCCGTTGTTTATATTAGGGCGCATGTGCAAATATAAAAGACTTTGAGTTCTGTAGATCGATACTGGTGATGTTTTAAAACAAGCTGTTAATTTTAATGTATATATATTATAACACGTCAAAAGTGGCGGAGAAAAATTAACTTGCTAATATGTTATTCTGTTAATCTTTGTAATTATTCATTATTTGCAACAATAAAATATAGCACCGGAAACATGGTTACGGTTAACGGTTCGACTTAGAATGCAGAGAGAGAGAGAGAGAGAGAGAGAGAGAGAGAGAGAGAGAGAGAGAGAGAGAGAGAGAGAGAGAGAGAGAGAATTATTCTGTATCGCAAGCCTTAACCCTAACTGTTTTCAATTTTTTTATAATAATAAAAAAATGTGTGTTGTAGTTTTGTTTATGGTAATGGTGTTGGTCTTCATAACGCGAATGGTAATATGAACAAAATGTCAGTAAACTGTTCTTCAACACGAACTACAACAAGTAGTGTTTAAACTGTTCAATCGATGGTAGTACATAAGTCGGTTTACTGTACATATAGTTTATTCAACATGGCACATACGAAGGAACGATACGATCATAGTTACAGATTATAGGTACAAAATGTCATACTTTGAAGTTGCTGATCATTCTTATTGATTCTTCAAGAATTAAGTCTTATGAACATCCACAACAATCTATTCAGGTTCGAGTTCTGAATCGGCTAACCTCTCTTTACATCCATGCCACGACTTTGGCATTGAAGCATGTACGGCATTTAAAATATGAAGCATACGAATAAATAAACTGGTTTACACGTAGGTATTATTCCTCTACGGTAATCTAATATGACCACCGACTCCGTCTGTCCATTCTAGGAAATTACATGCTAAGATGACTTCCCGCTAGACTACAACTGGGAGCGGCCTGATACTTTAGTTTACGGCAATAAATATACAAATATAACCGGGGCGACACTTACATGATCCTTCCATCATTGGCTTCGTCAAGAATACCAATTGAATCAATATAACATACTGGCTTATACAAAACTGCCAGAAAATTCCAATAATATATATCTCGGACATAACAAAGTCCGCACTGCCCCGTTCAAAACATGACGTCACAATCCCCCAAACTAGGTTACCCGTGCGTCCAAAGCAACTCACACTGCATTGTGCACGTCAGTGCGTGAATCAATCGAACGCACAAATAATAAAATATATAAAGACTGGTGCGTACATTTGGCAGGACCGAAGACTACCCCCTTAGGTAATAAATGTACGTAACAGCTCCCTTATCACCTCCCCTTAAAAAAATTAATTCTATTAATTTTTTTTTAACTTAGTACCGGAGAGAGGTGAGTCAAAACTACAACAAGATATATGAAATGCATAAAGTTATATCATATTAAGAACAGAATATTAAACGAAATGAATATAACTAAATGATAGTATGCATTAAAGCACACATCCACAAACGACCTACTTTGGAACGATGTGGTAAAACAAGTTTGAAAATGAAAAAATGAAAAAAAACCATAAAAAAAAAGATGATAATAAAATTCAACTAAGTTTTCAACAAAATTTGAAACATATGATTTCAAAATGAAAATGAACAGCAACACTGATGATAATCAATGATAAGAGAATCAATAAAACAGAAAATTTTAAAATACAACATGCAAAATGAAACAAAGCATAATTAAACACTTTAAGAAGCAACACACTTACTATTTTCTAACACTAGTAAGTTTGACTAGTTATCTAAAAGTGAGATATCATGTAGTGGGATACGTGAATACACGTATTGCGAGACACTAATAAAGTTAGTAGATGTGTGATTTATAATCAATCAAATCGATTAAATTGAATTATTCTAATTCTAGTACTTAATTACACACAAATAAATAACTACTAATTTATTTTAAGTAATTCTAATTTCAATCATTGTGAATATTCGTTTAGAACTGTTTAGAATCGACAAGAATATGTTCTCAATGTTCCATGCCCGAAATACGTTTACGAACACGATATGTAGTGTAATATGTTCCATAACGATAATGAATGTCTATTTGTTGCTTTTAACAATGTTTCCATAGTAATAAAAAAGTTACTGTAGTACCAATGTTCCCGTTCTAACAAAACGTTACTACACAAAAAGTCATGTTATAATCCAGAAGTAAGTATATCCTGGAAGTTATACTTGTACGAATAATGCAGATCTATACATAGTCTTTGCAGATGTACAATCAATGACACTGTACATAGTTATTCATGTTTCGGTGAGGATGTTTCACCATCTGGAAGTGGTTTAGTTTCGACACGTTCACTTGGGCATCTTGAAAGACAGTCTGCGAACACATTCTGCACTCCAGGAATAGCTCGTATCTCAAAATGGAACGGTTGAAGTGCTATAGCGTAACGCGCTGACTTTGATGACTTAACGTTCCCTGTGTTCAGTGCTGTAGGGGCTTTCTGGTCGGATTCCACCACAAAGTGTGATCCGAGGAGATAACGATCCAGTTTTGTGATTGCCCAAACAAGAGCGAGTAGCTCTTTATCCAGAACGGAATATTTCATCTCGCTCGTCGTAAGCTTTCTGGATACGTACATAACCGGAAATAAGGTGCCTCCGTATTCCTGCATCAAAACTGCCGCAATAGCGTAGGAAGAAGCATCACTGCGGAGAGTGAAAGTGAGATTTTTGTTAGGCAACCTCAAAAAAGGTGCATTAGAAAAAAATTGTTTTATATAGTCTAACGCCGTTTGGTGATCCTGCGACCATTTTATTACATTAGATGTGCCTTTCTTCAGTAGAGAAGAAAAAGGTGCAGTTATAGTAGACAAATGAGGGATGAATTTAGAATAGAACTGTATTAGTCCTAAAAGCGACCTAACTTGTTTTTTTGTCTTAGGTGCCGAGATGTTTAAAATTTTAGAGACGTTACTGTCTTCTGCATACATTAAACCGCGACCTATACGGTGACCAAGAAATGAGATGTCATGAAAACCGACAAAAGCCTTTGAAGGTTTCGCTGTTAAATTATAATCCCGTAAGGTAGAAAGTAAAGATTTTAAACCCTGAATATGTTCATCCCAAGAGTCACTGAAAAGACAGATGTCATCTATATAAGTAATGACATCGGGACGATGAGACAATATGCGGCGCATCATGCGTACAAAGGTAGCTGGCGCATTCATTAATCCGAATGGCATAAAATTCCATTGAAAAAGACCCCGTGGCGTCGAGAAAGCGGTAAATGGCTTTGCTTTAGTAGTGAGTGGCACTTGCCAATAACCCTTTGAAAGGTCAAATTTCGAAAAGAATGTGGCATGAGATAATTTCTCCAATAAGTCGTCTAAAAGAGGTAACGGTTCCGCATCGAATTTTGTAACTTTGTTTAATTTCCTGTAATCTACGCAAAGACGTATATTATTGTCCTTCTTCCTAATGATTACCATAGAAGAAGAATATGGTGATGAAGATGGTTCAATTATATTTAATTGAAGCATCTCATCCAATTCCTTATCAACCTTATCACGAAAGTGTAAAGGAATAGGATATGGGCGAACTCGAATAGGCGTATCGTCAGTCAGAATAATGTCATGTTGGATGACTGACGTATGACCTGGGATGTCAGTGAGGACATCCTCATACGAGTGTAGAATATTAGAGACTTGCTGACGTCGATCAGCCGAAAGAGTAGATGAGATTGTAACATCATTCCATTTCTCAATTGAATGGAGTGGTACAACTGGTATTGGTAGTTGTACATCATCAAAAGAAGATTCTTCTTCTTGGATGACTGACAAACTAGAATAGTGTTGAATAGGAGGTGTAGGATCGTCAGTTGCTTGAAACACTGACTGTAGATAATCAGGACGTGAGTAATACTCCTTCAACATGTTAATGTGGAAGGTTTTATGTTTACCATTAACATCAACGATGTAGTCGACATCGGATATTCTTGAGATGATCCTGAAAGGACCTCTCCAGGTAATTAAAAGACGATTGTTATGCGCAGGTAGTAAGACAAAAGCTTCATCACCAGGAATAAGCTGGCGAAGACGTCTATACTTGTTTGCAAATAGACGAGCTTTTTCTTTGGCTTGTTCGGATGATGCAGTAGCTAGTCTACAAGCATCTATGATTCTCTTTCTAAGAGAGATCACATACTCATAGGATGATTGAGTTTCCTCTTCAATATTCTCATCAACCAATAAGTCGTGGATTAACGACATAGGACCGCGTGGTTGCATGCCAAAAACAAGCTGGAATGGAGAAAACCCCGTTGCTTGATTTTGTACTTCGCGATACGCAAAGAAACAAGCGGGTAGGACCCGATCCCAGTCTTGGGGATGGTCTTGAGTCATCTTACCCAACAACTGCTTGAGTGTCCTATTGAGACGCTCAATTAACCCATTTGACATCGGATGATAAATAGAACTCAGAGATCTGTCTATACCTAATGTCTTCATAACTTGAGACATGGATTCAGAAATGAACTGAACCCCATGATCCGACAAGATTTTCCGTGGAAAACCAATGCGTGAGAAGATTAACATCAATGCCTCTGCTACACTGGCAGATGAAGTGTTTTTTGAGAGGGATGGCCTCAGGCCAACGAGTGCACATATCAATGCACGTAAGGATATGCGTATGCCCTCTAGCAGATGGTAGCATAGGACCAATAATGTCTATAGCCATTTTATCAAATGGTCTAATCGGGATGTCCGCAGCTTGAATAGGAGCCGCATGAAATGGACCCCGTACCTTAACTTCTTGACATATCAAACAGGACCGACAATAGAGAGTAACATCTCTGTGAACGCCTGGCCAGTAGAATGCAGAAAGCACTCTGGATTTGGTACGCGAAAAACCCATATGGCCCGCACATTGCGAGTCATGAGCATGCCGTAATATCCGAGATCTCATACAGGATGGGACTAGAATCTGAAAACATAAGGATGAATCCTTTTCCCGTATTACTCTAACCAAAATCCCATTTTTAAGTATAAAGTCATGTCTAGATTTTGCAAGTTTGTTGCTGGTATTATTTTTGTTCACATACTGAAAAATTTTTTTTAATGAATCATCACTTTTTTGTAATGTTGCAAACAACTCCCGTGAAATAGGAGCATCATCATCACAAGTGGTATGAACTGGAGGTTCAACAGGTGTATCATGCGACATATTAGTAGCTTGCGCTCTAGTCACTACTGCAATTGCAGTTTGAATATGTCGCTCTTCCCATTCAGCTATTTGCTGTGGTGTACACTCTTTAATACCATGTATGCGACCAAGTATTAAATCACAAATTGGATTTGGAAGAAGACAAGCCTGGATCTGTCCTGAAAAAAATGGTGTATGAAGTGTTATAATGGCTGTGGGAAATGTTTCCACAGTTCCGCCAAACGTCACACATTTCACAACCCTGCCCGTCGCACAACTAGGGTCGATCAGCGAAGTCCGGACGCCCACAGTGGTACAACCTGAGTCGAATAAAAGAGAGCATGAAATATTGTTAACAAATCCTCTGTTAAACTTAAGAGAGCCCTGTCCCTGGTGTACTGACGCAGGAGTGGCCATGCAGACTGCAGGTAGACTAGGCAAAGTATGACCGCAACGCAGCGTCGTGATCGCCTTGGGCTGGAAAAGAGTAGAGCATTCTGAACAATCTTTGACTTGGGTACAATCAAGAGAACAACACATAGCATTATGAGTTTCAGCTCCTTTACCCTGTTCAATGTTAGCCTGTGTATCACTAAAAGCAACATTAGAATGTCTACCTGTATTACTCGACGATCTATCTCGTCGGCGCGATCGATTGTGATTTTTTGTCATTAAAATTGCTACAATTGTCGTTTCTGCTAGAGTTAAAATTTGGATGAGTCCGATAGTTTGTATAATTAAAGTTATGCTGTTCTTTAAAATTTTTATTCCAAGAACCTTGTCTGTTTTGTGGACCCTGAGATTTTGATCTCCAGTTTTGTTTATTATAATGTCCTTGATTATTTTTAAAATTATTGTTACCAAAATCTCGTGATCTGTGAGTTTGGTTCCAAGAAACATTAAATGGAGCAGATTGTTGAAATTGCTTCCCTTTGTAAAAGTTATCATTGTTAAAATTGTAATTATTTCCCTTATTGACATACCTGTCAGCACTAAAGGAACGATTTCGTGAAAAATTGTTTTGTTGTGCTGCAAAAGCAACAGGCAATTCATTCTTAATCTGTGCGTTACTTAGATCCATGTTTGGGTGAGCAGTACAAAAATTTTTTGCATGTTCTTCTAAGCCTTTCATAGATAAAGGTTTCCGTTCGTGTAAAAATGCGAGAAATGTAGGATTTACAGACGAAAGTACCTTATCGCGCATCAGTAAATCGAAGAGACCTTCATATGACTTTTCAATTTTGGATAATTCAATCCATCTTTCTAATGTTAGTCGTATCTGTGACAGAAAATCACTAAAATTTCTGCCAGATTGAGGTAGTAATGTATGAAATCTTAAACGATATTCGTCTTCTGTCATTTGGAATTTTTGCAGAAGTGCTGCTCTAAGAGCATTATAGTCATTTTTCTCACCAATGCTGGTGGTATGATAAACTGCTAATGCATCCCCTGTAAGTAATCTGGATAAATATGTACAGTATAGCGCTTTATCCACGTTATAAGATCCACAAGTGGCCTCAAACCTATCTAGGAAGAATATTACGTCATCAGACGGGGGATTAAATTTTGGTAATTTAAGGTGAATTTCCTTAAAATAATCATGTCTGGATGGAGTTTGGCTTTCAAAAGTTCTCTGAGAATTAGCTTCCTGAGTAAACCTAATTCTCTCATATTCTGACTCTGCTAATTTCAGTTCATGCTGTCGTTTTTTTTTTATTCTCTTCCATCTCAAGCTGAAGTCGTTTTACATTTTGTTCAGCTATTAATCTCCTCTCTTCCATTTCTTTTTGTTTATTTTCCATCTCAATCTTAAGTCTTTCTTCAGCCTCCCTTTGCTTCTGTTCTGCCTCTCGCTGAAATCGTTTATCTTCTAATTCAGCGGCCAATCTCATTTTTTTCTCCTCTTCCTCAGCTATAAATTTCCTCTTCTTTTCATCCTCCTCAGCAGTTAATCTCATTTTTTTCTCCTCTTCCTCAGCTATAAATTTCCTCTTCTTTTCATTCTCTTCCGCCTCAATCCTTTTTTGATCTGCCTCAAATTGAAGTTTTTCTAGTCTTAAAGTTTCTAACTTTCTCTGTTCGGCTTCTATTTCTTGAGCTTTCTTATATTCTGCAAGTGCAAATGCTTTTGCTTTATCAGGAGCCATCTGAAGAGCTTTTGCTTGCTTAATGAAATAATCTAGTGAATACATTATGCTTTATAAGTAGTCACAATACTCTTGATTTATAAAATGATAATTAATCAATGTAAATTAATTAACCTTGTTACTATAACAAGTGTTCTTCGTTCCTGTCCTTAGAACGGTATAATGTTATCATATAATTATTAAATATGTTATTAATCAATAAATTTATGTAATCAAATGTCATGAAATGAACAACGAGAAAGACAATAGAAACATAACCGACAAGACATGATAAACTGGACGGGTGAACACAATCGTAGAAATCAAAAAAAAAAAAAAATAAAAATGTATAACTAAAATAGAATATCGTAAAAATATACGACGATAACTACGATCAGATAATTAACAGTACAATTGACAACACAGTGTAAAAACATAGGTTTTGTAAAAAAAACTGAACGACAGGAAAGGTGAGATGGACGCAAAATACAAACAAAATTCATCATAAAACTAAATTACGAATAAAAATAAATACGAAAACAACAATTAAAACTTGACACTACAGCTAAACAGTCAGGTGTCACAGACCACCAGACACAGTGGACCTAGAATCCTTCTACGCTCACGCGTAGGAACATTCCACTGAGGGAAGTCTGCAAAACAATTCCTAAAGAACAGTCACGAAGGCCCTGGTGTGAAACTGGGATGTATCCTCCGTGAGTCTCCAAACCCTACCTCCCACAAAGAATACACAACATATAACACATAACACGGAAAATATAAAGGTGGACATAAACAATTAAGGCACAGCTAATAATAATAAAATGTATAACGGATACAAGTTATACTTAGCTCGCGTGTGCCGGGAAAAAACAATGTGCCTCGTCTCCGTGGATGTACGTTTGAAGCTAAAATAATTCGATCTGCGAATACAGCATCAGCTCACACGAAATGATAACGAAGGCAGTCAGTCCCTGTACAACCCGAAGTGAAGGTTGATAGATGACCTTGAGAATCTCGTAACGGTCAGTTGATTAAGATTCATTTTGACAACAAGTTCCAACTTGACGATGATGTCGCCTTGAAAGTACACATTCTATTTTCAAACGATTAATTTGATTGAGTAAGATCCTTTGAAATGATAAATTTCAGACCACGCTGGCGCACCAATTACTGTTGTAGTTGTTTATGGTAATGGTGTTGGTCTTCATAACGCGAATGGTAATATGAACAAAATGTCAGTAAACTGTTCTTCAACACGAACTACAACAAGTAGTGTTTAAACTGTTCAATCGATGGTAGTACATAAGTCGGTTTACTGTACATATAGTTTATTCAACATGGCACATACGAAGGAACGATACGATCATAGTTACAGATTATAGGTACAAAATGTCATACTTTGAAGTTGCTGATCATTCTTAGTGATTCTTCAAGAATTAAGTCTTATGAACATCCACAACAATCTATTCAGGTTCGAGTTCTGAATCGGCTAACCTCTCTTTACATCCATGCCACGACTTTGGCATTGAAGCATGTACGGCATTTAAAATATGAAGCATACGAATAAATAAACTGGTTTACACGTAGGTATTATTCCTCTACGGTAATCTAATATGACCACCGACTCCGTCTGTCCATTCTAGGAAATTACATGCTAAGATGACTTCCCGCTAGACTACAACTGGGAGCGGCCTGATACTTTAGTTTACGGCAATAAATATACAAATATAACCGGGGCGACACTTACATGATCCTTCCATCATTGGCTTCGTCAAGAATACCAATTGAATCAATATAACATACTGGCTTATACAAAACTGCCAGAAAATTCCAATAATATATATCTCGGACATAACAAAGTCCGCACTGCCCCGTTCAAAACATGACGTCACAATCCCCCAAACTAGGTTACCCGTGCGTCCAAAGCAACTCACACTGCATTGTGCACGTCAGTGCGTGAATCAATCGAACGCACAAATAATAAAATATATAAAGACTGGTGCGTACATTTGGCAGGACCGAAGACTACCCCCTTAGGTAATAAATGTACGTAACAATGTGCCAATAGGATCAAAGCCGTACAATAACAATGTACCTAAAGAAAATGCATGGAGGAATGTGTAGAGTCGTTATATGACCAGCTAAGCACATTGCTATAGTATACATATATGGAAGTGAACCTCTGCCTGTGAGGCTAATTACACCCTTATTGACTCTTGAAATCCTCCACACACTGCAAGGGATTCCCCCCCCCCCCTTTTCCCTCTCCCCCCCCCCCCCCCCCCCCCCCTCCCAGTGGTGAAACGTTTTAAGAACCAAGCATTGCACACTAAGCTTGGAGGAGACCCTTGGGCCCAGACGTAACTCTAACTTTTGCCTCGTTGACCGCATGCAGGAGGATCTCACCACGGACAATTCCTTGGAAGAGCACGGAACCAGAGCACAGTATTTTAGCCCTGCATAGTTGGAGAGCTCCCTTGGATGGCGGGGAATGGTTAGTATGTCACGTGCTTCTTCCTCCTAGCTTGTGACCAGCTGTGATGATCCCTTAAATGAAGGCCGAGCTGAAAAAGCTGAAGCTCATGACTTCACCTCAACACATTTAAGGATGCCAGAAAAGCCACAGGAAAAGCCTAGATCTACAGTGTAGATAATGTCAAGGAGTCTTCAACTTGGTATTGGTTGCAAAAGAGCGAGAAGCTCAGCAGCCCTAGTTAAACAACAACAACAACAACAATCAACAAACAAACAAAAACACACACACTCACATAATTCCAAATGAACTATTTATTACTTCCTCTCCTAATCATTATTTAATGGCGTATCGACTTGGAAAACTAAATTGACCGACAAATCGATAATTATTTAGGCGAAATTGGATAGGCCTATATATCCCGTGAAATCCGTTCAACCTCCTAAAAGGGGTAATT